>CM037851.1:165440036-166010639 GCA_021234595.1 Delia radicum | reverse complement strand
CTTTTAAATCAGAGCGAAAGTGAAAATTTAGAATTTTTCGGTGTTCTGGCGATTAAATCAGAGCGTTTTTCCCTATTTTTTATGCGTTTTAATTCGTGTAAAAAAGCCTGGTCGAAAGTAAAACGAATGTCCTTTTTTCTAATAAATTACATTTAGGGTCAAAAAATGGTGCTTAATATAAAAAATTTAGAACTTTTTTTTACTTATTTCTGGTTTTATTGTATTTTGTATTGTTTATACTCTAAAAAACTCAAACAAATTGACAACAATGTTAGAAGCATTTCTTAAAAGCATTTTACTTTCCATATGTTTTTTATTTTAAATAAACCATATGTTTTTGGCACTTCGATAATAATTTCGAAAAAAAATTCGAGTTTTCGAAAGCTTTTAGGATTTGAGAACACCAAATTTCAATTTAGAGTGATTTTATAAATTCGTTCTAATTGCAAAACGTTCTAAAAGTCGGGACATGGGTGTTAATGTAATAAAAATCATTTGAATTGTGTACTTATTTCTATTCTCTCGATTATGTGAACTTCTCCATTTAGTGAACAGGCTCTGTTTGAATTAGTTCATATAAACCGAGCGATTACTGTATTTGTAAATTTAACAGATTCATTTTTTTATTCTTATATTGCAAATGTTTAGTAATTTAAATAAATGTTAATTTTAACAGTTTTTCTTCTAGGTAATTTTTAACTAATTTTTAGTAGCTTTTTTTTTTGCTATTTTTAACAGGTTTATTTTTATGAGTGTATTAATACAATTAATGTATTTTTATTGATTTTAAAATTTATATATTTTTTGATATTTGTATATTTGTTTATTAGGAAAAACAGTAACCGATTTTTACTTAACCCTCTACTGCATGCATTATGATCCTGCTAAAAAAAAAAATTTTTTTTGCTTGATTTATTTTTTTAAATGGAATAATTAAGACATGCAAACAAAATTTTTTGAGAAAAGTAGGTCTATTTTCTGGAAATTTTTTTTTTGCCATATAGGATTCATATGCAACTCCTATCTTTATCACCCTAAAAATGTATTGCCATATATGTCGTTTCATGCAATAAAGATAATTTAATTTTTTTATTAATTTTTATATTTATATTTTATTTGAGCAGTTAACAGTTACTAAAAATAGTATAAGGAACATAAGTAAATAAAATAAAAAGAACATTTCAAGGGTTATATATTTATAAGGTTAAAATTAATTAAAAACAGAGTAAAGAAATAAAATAAGTATTATAAAATCGAAAATAGAACGATCTACTTATGAGTGGAATGAAGCAAAACAATTTCTATCTTTGTTCAAACAAAGATGGACCCCGCATTTAGTGCAGCTTATAAATGATCGAAATTTGCAATCATTTTGACATTGCTGACATATATTTTCCCATTCTGGAAGATGATCTGTAGAATCTAGTCTGACAGCATTTAGCGGAATGTGTGGGCGGCGAGCTATTTTTGTAGCTTTCTTTGCCACTTTATAGGAAGTTGGGGTTGAACCACAGGGATCTGAACCTCTTTTCCTATTTGCTAGGGTATTTGGGGTGAAGCAGGTCGACCCTTCCTTTTAGATAAGTTTTTTCTAAAAACATAAATACAGTAATTTTTATACGTAAATGCATGAGAAGCCAAATATGGCACACCAAAGTTGGACGAATGTTTCTGTGAAAATACGTCATTTCATGAGTTCTACTTGCTCAATTGCAAAACAATCACACAAACACTATTCACAAAGCTATATGTTCAATAAAAAAATTATGAGAGCATACTAAATTACGTGTAACTTAAAAAAAAAAAAAAATGTACGAAATCACCACGCGCACCTGTAAACGACTGAGGTTTTTACTCAGCTATATAGAGAAAAGAAAAAAACAACATTCTTCTCATGTTTACAAAGCCCTACTTATGCTTTTAAAAAACTATTATTTTTGTAACTGTTAATTTTCGTTGAGAATTCGCATTTGAAAGTGAAAAGCCATATAAGGCTTCTTATGCAGTAGAGGGTTAAACGGGAGGTATCACGACCCGAACCGGCAGATCTTAATGAACTTCGTACCATATGTTGTTTATTGGTGTCCTGTTTAGATGTTAATAAGCGGAATCCAAAATAATCCCATTTCACGTTTTTATTTCGTTCTATTAAAAGTATCTAGAGACAAATTTGGCAACAAATAAAAAGTGTACAAATTATGCCCAAAGATTTTCAAGTATTTTTGTTATTAAAAAAAATGTGTTTGGAGTAACATTAAATCTGGCGTTTAATTAAGGAATTTTAGTTGTAATAAGATAAAAAAAAAAAAAAAAACTGGATAGCAATGCCTATTTAATTTAATAAGGGGTTGTCAAAGCTTTTTCCGATATCGAAACCGTTTGGTTTCTGTGCGACGTTTCCCGAAGAGCCTTTTCCCTATATTTCAAATAATAAAAAAATGTGGCAGCTTTGCGTCTACTTAATAGGCAATATGGGTATTAACAATTTTGTTTTCTTGAGTACATTACGCAGGGTGTACAAATAAATCTAGCTTTCGTAAATTAAAGACAAGTTTTCATGCAAAAACAAATAAAGTGTTAACCATACTTTTAGCCCTTAAACGTGAGATTGGGCAGCTAAAAAAAAAAATACGTGTCTCTTTTTTGCTCCTTTGCAACATAACCAAGATTCATTAAAATCATTGGATAAAATTTAAAAAGTTTGATAAAATATTAAAAAAATGTGTTAACCGATTTTCACTTTTTATTTTTTTTTTTGTAAAGTATGGTCTCTTATTTATAATACAAAAAAGTTTAGTACCGATTTTGACTAGAAATTTCGAAATATTTTTTTCAGAAGTCTCTTTTCAATGTATCATTTCTGTCACATTTTTGTAATCTCTAGTTTTGTGACTAACGAAAATTTCTGTAATTTTCTTAGTTTTCATTACAATTTTCTAATTTTTTCATCAAAGTGATAAAAGAAACTTGGGCAGAAAAATATTATGTTTTTTATTTATAAGTCTTCAAGTGAAATAATTTTTGGAAGAAATTTTGAAAAATGAAACAAGTTTGATGAAATATTACACAAAATATGTTAACCGACTTTTATATTTTTATTTTTTTTTCTTCTAAAGATTGTAATGTTGTCTATAATACATCAAAAAGTTGACTACCGATTTTTTACTAGAAATTTTAATATATTTTTTTTGTGAAGCCGTTTCTTAATGTTATTATATAATTTTTTTTAACGAAACAAAATATATTTTTTTTGTTTTTGAGGTATTTATTTATTTTAAACAGTCGAAAGCATCTCTTTTTTAAATTTCCACTGATTTTCAAATGAATAGTAGCCCTCTCAGAAAAAAAGGATATATGACACCTGTACGAGTCCTTGCTGAGATTGCAAAGAAAATCGGCGCAATTATTACAGATTCTATTTCAGGTATAATAACCATTTTTGGAAAATTGTACCTAGAATTATAGTTTTTATTTAAAATTTAAAAAATCCGCATATATGGAATTATGGAATATCCTTACACTAACAACTAGTTTACGATAAAAAAAAAATTGTGGCAATCGGATGATTTTCAAATTATTTATAGCATTTTTAGAAAATAGGATATGTGACTGTTATACGAGTCCTTGCAGCGATTGGAATGAAAATGGACACAAATATTATTGATTACTTTTGAGGAACGATAACCAATTTTCGTAACATTATAGTTTTTATTCAAAATTAACTAAATTCAATTTTGTAAAAAAAAAAAAAAAAAAATATTTTTGACAAAATTGAAACAAATTTGTAACAATAGGATGTTTTTCGAAAGACTTATAGTGTTTTTATGAAAAAGTAAAATTCGAATTAAGAAAAACTGAAAATTTTCAAAATTGCCGTTTAAAGACCAAAAAGATTTAAAAATTCTTTGGTACACTCAAAAAAAAAAAGTCAGGAGAGCCAGCAATATTTTTGCTGGGGGGATCCTTGCCGAAAAATTGATAATATCAGCAAAAAAAAAAATTTAATTCAGCAAAGTAACAAAAGTAAAAATTGTATTTCTCTTAAATATGAGTTGTTACTAACCAATAAAAATGCATTTGGGTGTATATTCCGTTTTTTTTTCGATCGCTACCGTTTTTTTTCAATCTTTAAATCTTCAATAAACACATCAATAGTTTTAATTAACTTAATGGTTCAAAAATGTAAGTAATTACATATTTGTTCAAGTATTTTACTTTAATTACAATTACAAATTACATATAATTGTAATTCAAAATTTTCAATTACATGTAATAAGTAATTGCATTTCTTCCAATTACAATTACTTGTAATTGTAATTAAAAAAAAAACAATTACTAATTGCATGTAATTTAATTGTAATTGAAATCGGCCAAGTCTGATTAGTGTAAGTACTAAAAAGCTACTTTTTAAATTGCACCAAAGTAGACACATACAAAAATGCATTCAAGTTAGCTTTTTCGACAAAATATATATTGGGCCCTTTCCGAAACATAATCCTGGGTTCGCCACTGCCTGCAAGTGAGGAGTAACATGTCACCGAGGTAAGTAATTACCTCAATGGGCATTCCGTTGGTAAAATAATTGGGTATGTAATAGAAAAGTAACATTTAACCTTCTTATTACAATAATTGGTTCCACCCAAAACTTATAAAAAATGTCATTTATAAAATTTTTAGTTAAAAATTTTTAAATTTTAATTTAATACCCAATATAGAAAATCAATTTAAAAAAAAAATTATTACATTTTTACTGGAGGTAAAATGTGTTTTGTAAGTTGTTACCAGAATGGACATGCGCTTGTTAAAATTATAGGGTTTGTAATAGGAAGTCAACCAGTTACCGATCTTAATTTTTTATTTCCAAACTTATTACCGGGTAAAAAAAAATGTTTGCTGGGTACTTAAACTGGATTTTGAACATCTTCTAAAGATCAGTTAATTTTTATGCATATTTATTTATTTTTAGAATCGAACGCGGATATCGGTAAGGGTAACGTATTTTATTTATTTCGTTAACGGTATTTTAGCGGTAACAGTGTTTTAGTTATTTCGGTAACATTATTTTAGGGATAACGATTTTCCACGGTATTTTAAGGGTGACGTTATTTAGTTATTCAGGTAAAGTTAATGCACACCGATGTTTTTAGCCAAAATTATGCCCGAGTTTTAATGACTATCTAGTTTATGATCAAAATTTTGGAAAATATATATATTTACAGGATTTTTATTTTCAGATCTTGTTGGATTATTTCGGTTACGGTATTTTAAGAATACCACTATTTCAATTATTTCGGTAAGGATATTATAGCGATAACCGTATTTCAATTATTTAGGTAACGGTTTATTAAGAGCAGTTGAAAGGTTTCTGAATCGATAACGGTATTTTAGCGGTATTGCCTGCCATCCCTGGAATATTGCTTTAATAAAAAAAAAAACAGAAAAGAAAAGAAAAGAAAAGAAAAGAAAAGAAAAGAAAAGAAAAGAAAAGAAAAGAAAAGAAAAGAAAGAAAAGAAAAGAAAAGAAAAGAAAAGAAAGAAAGAAAAGAAAAGAAAAGAAAAGAAAAGAAAAGAAAAGAAAAGAAAAAGAAAAGAAAAGAAAAGAAAAGAAAAGAAAAGAAAGAAAAGAAAAGAAAAGAAAAGAAAGAAAGAAAAGAAAAGAAAAGAAAAGAAAAGAAAAGAAAAGAAAAGAAAGAAAAGAAAAGAAAAGAAAAGAAAGAAAAGAAAGAAAAGAAAAGAAAAGAAAAGAAAAGAAAAGAAAACTCTAAACTGTTAAAAATTCTCTCCGAGCTTTATAAATTTAAGAAGAAGAGAAAAGTTTAAATCAATTATTGAATTTTAAAAAAAATTTGACGTAAGTAAAAAATTAAAAAATGTTAAGAAAAGAAAAGAAAAGAAAAGAAAAGAAAAGAAAAGAAAAGAAAAGAAAAGAAAAGAAAAGAAAAGAAACTCTAAACTGTTAAAAATTCTCTCCGAGCTTTATAAATTTAAGAAGAAGAGAAAAGTTTAAATCAATTATTGAATTTTAAAAAAATTTGACGTAAGTAAAAAATTAAAAAATGTTAAGGATTTTCAGATTTTTTTTATTTTTAGTATAGTCTTTAATGTTTTTTAATTCCCGGGAATACCGACCAAAATTGCAGGGAGTCGGGAAGTGAAAAGTCGACTAAATTCAAGAAACATTCCAGCTAAATTCTTTAGAACTGGTTATCTCTGAATTTATTGCAGAACAGCTTCTTTAAACACCGGTTAAATGGAACCTATTCTAAAACAGGTTCCTGCAAGTCAAAATGTAAGGTTTCACTGTCCCAGAGCCAGTTCTATAATTGGTTCTAGAACTTAATACAAAAAGAATCGGTTGTAGAAAATAAATTAGAACAAATGATTATTGCCTCACCGAACAGTTCGGACAGAAAATGCTTTTTGTCGGTATTTTGAAGCATGACAAATGGGGAAAAAAATGTTTTAAAGTGTCAAATTTAGAGAAAAGTCCCCAGATATGCAATGAATTCACTGTTCGGGAACCGCAAGTTCGGCTATTTTATACCTAAACTCGAATTAAATCGAGACATATTTTCAATACTAAAATTTGTACATATTGCTTCAGGTACAAAAAAAAACTACAAAGTATCGTTTTTTTTTTTTGTAGAACTGTTCGGTCGGACACTACCCATGATAATACAGTATAAGTTGTTCTGCAACCTGTTATTTGGATTTTACTATTTTACTGAGATACAATACTTTGATAATAACAAAGCTTTACAAGTTTAACGCCAGTCTGTATTTATTTAGGCTGACCATTCGTACTGATTTGATCAGTACATGCACAGATACAATTCCTTGGAAGAGTTTTAATGAACATTTTTTCACTAAACTAATGAAGTTTTCCTCACAATGTGAATGAAAAAGCATCATAGTTCTAATAAACTATTTTTAATGAAACTTTCTCATTAGTAGTATGAAATTTTTAATAAATAATATGACATTTTTCATTAAATTTTGTAAAAAACTGCATTAATTTAATGAAAAGTTTCAATGGACGAATTCCATTAACAATTCCTAGATCTAATGCAAAGCAGCATTGATATCATACAGGTAATTCTTTCAGTGTGTACTCATTTTTGGTCACGTGTACTAATAAAATAATCGTGTACTGATTTTTAACGTTTTCAAAAAATTATATTCTTTTCCATGAACTCAAGTTCATATCCGTTTAAATAAACTTCTGAGAATTTGAGGGTTATTCTGAAACAGATGTTTTTTCTACATTAAAAAATGTTTAATCTGACGGAAACATTTATTAAAATCTGAAACTAGTTATGAGGGAAACCCCGTTTGAAATCTAAGATTAGTTCGTTAGAAGTGCTTAGAATCTGGGAGCTTCAAAATAATAAAATCTTGGGCTTTTTTATAAAAACAAATATTCATCCCAAAAAAGGAAAAAATATTTTAAAATGTTAAGTTTTTTCTATATGAAAAAGTTTATAGGATAGAGTTATTCTTTGAAAAGAGACGGTTGATTGAATTATAAAAAATTATAAAATTCATAAAAATTTGTTGATTCGGAGTTTTTTTTTGTGTAAATTTTGGTATATTCAATAATCTCTGAATATTTTCGTAAGAAATATTCAGCTTTTTTAGAGTTCGTCACAAAAATTTTTTTATTTTTTTTTACCGTACTGCAGGTTAGTAAAAGATGGTCACCCTATATTACAATAATCGAATAATTTAGATTAATCATTTTAAAGGTCAAGTATCAAGTTATGCATCTATATTTATAAAAGCATAACGTTACGTTGCCTGACTGACTGACTCACTGACTAGGAACTTGAAGTATGGCACGGAGGGGCATCCTCCAGCGTAGACGTTCGCTAAGACTGGATTGTTGGAAACTCCTACGTTGGGAAGGCAATAAAGGGAAAAGTCTCCCCGTTGGTGGCCTAACCTAACCCCTAGGGAAAGAAAGCTGATATTTTCAACATGTGTTCTTTCGGATATAACCCAACTCCTTGGAAGGGTACTTTTTGGAGTTGTTCCCAGAAGCGTGGTAACAAAGGGGACAAAAGTCTCTGCCTTGGCGGCCTGGCCAAACTGCTGAGGCTAGGAATTTGAAATTTAGTATGTTGGTTCCTAAACAGGAGTGGATATCTGTATATAGGGGATTTCGGGAAATTCCTACGGGGTGGGGAAGTAGGGGAAATAATCTCCCCCTTAGCGGTCTGGCCAAACCACTAAAGCGAGGAGCTTGAAATTTCGTATGTGGAAACCTTATCACTAGTAGATATCTGTATTGAAGGGAGTTTTAGAGAATTCCAACGGGGACGGGCAAAAAGATAAGAATGGTTCAACCGCTGCCGATAGAAAATTGAAATTTGGTACGTGAGTTCCTAAACAGGAGAAGACTTCTGTAATTATTGCGGGCAGGGTCTAAATGGGGAAAAATTTACCCCTTGGCGTCCTGGCCCCAACATTAAAGCGAACTTGAAGTTTTATATGCGGGTACCTTATCACGAGAAGACATGTTTCCCACGGGGAGAGTCAAAAAGGGCGAAAATATCCACTTGGCGGTGTGACCAAACCGTTGATGCTAGGAACTTGAAATATGGTTTGTAAGTTTCTAATCGGAAGTAGACACTTGTATAGAGAGGATTACAAATCTCCCAATTAGCGGCCTGCCCAAACCAATTTGGTTAGAAATTGAAAATTAAAATACGCGTTTCTTTGAACATAAACTAGCTAACTTTTTAGATTTCTGGACCGGAACGTGGTAAAAATAGAGCTTAACGTAGGAAAAACTCTCCTCTTGGCGGCCAGGCCAAAACACTAAAGCGAGGAGCTCAGAATTTGGTATGTGGGTTCCTTATCACGAGAAAAATGGCTAAAGGGTTGAAAAAGTCTTCCACTAGCCGGCCTTGCCAAGCCGTTGAAACTAGGAACACTAAATTTGGTATGTGCTGGGTAGACTACTGTATAGAGAGGACAATTGTATTGATGGAATTTTTGGAAATTCCCACGACAACGAACAAAAAGGAGAAGTCTCACCTTTTTGCTTAATCCGGCATCTTTGGAAATTCCTGCGTCATTCCTATACCAGCGTCATTCCTATACCCTTTTAGCAAGAACTATTTTAACACTGTTGTATGGGCTAATTCTCTATAAGTTATATTTTGGAACTTTTGAAAGTAATGGAGTAAAATGCTTATTTGTGGAAATGTCTGCTCCTAAAAGCCGCTTAAATAATGATGTTAAATTTTTTTTTGTCAATGCACACAGCATAAGCCGTTGAATGTAGGAACTTATAATTTAGTGCATGCATCCGCTAAAGCTGGGTATTAAAAAATGTTTACAGGGAGGGACAAAAAGAGGAAGTCTTTCCCTTAACGTCCTGCGCAAGCGATTTAAGCAAAAAGTCTGAAATTTAAAATTATTTTTTCTTTGAGGTACATATCTGTTAATTTATTGAATATATTTATTGGATTTTTATAAAAATTTTCTATGACTGGGGAATAAAAAAAATAAGAAATTCAACCTTTAATGACCCATGGAATTCCATTAAAAAATCTGAAACTTGAAATCACTTAAACATCCACATAAAAAGGATAAACTAATTTATTGCAACAAATTCTTAAACAATAATTCCTTTTCCATGCTAATATATTCCGATACATAAAACTACCGGTAACGAAGTATCGGGCTTTTAAGCTCGTCTTAAATATGTAGATTATTACATTAAATTAAGTATTCGTTGTCTCAAGTATTTTAATAGTAAATAAAAACGTTTCAGAACTTCTCGAAATTTCCTGCCAGTTTATAACAACAGTAATCTCAAGAAAACTTTTATTTCTCAGAGATTATATACATTTTTAACAATTCATTGACTCTTTTTATGGCTAATTGATTATTAATACTCTTGTGAATGTGAGTTCATAAAGAGAGCGTTTTATGAATTTCAAAGTAGAAAAAATGGTGTTAATAAGAAATGTCAATTATGAACACATGAAAAATTCAATAATATTTGAATATTTAATTGTTTTCAAATGCTAAAAACTCCAACCGTGCTAAATATTTTTTAATATTTGTTTTGTAATTAAATCAAAAATAATATTGAAATGCTAATACATTTTTAAATAATAACACTAATAAAAATTAAACACATTTTATTTAAAAAAACACACACGTTTTCTCTTCAATTTTTTTTTCATATTTTTATTCAAAAATTTTGTTTATTTGCATGCTGTATATATGTATGGTATGGTGATGTATATGTGTATGTGTATTTTGGATTTCGTTGCCGATTTTATCGAACTTCGCCTCGCAAAAATCCAGACAACAGCAGTTTTTTTATAACTATTTTTGTTGCTGTTTCTTAGTGAGACATAACAACGTGATTATATCAACCCAACAACATACTTACATACAACTCTGTGTATGTACACTCGTGTTTTCATATTAAGTATAAAATTTGTTATATTCACACGAACTCAATATTAACGTTCGAAAGAATTAACAAAAAAAAAAAAAAAAACACAATATTGTAAATATTGTTTTTTTTTTTCAAATTATAAGTCTGACGATATAAACAAGTGTTTGGTTCAAACGAACATGTATAAACGTTTTTAACGAACATGAACTAATTTCAACGAACTTGCCTACCCAATAGGAAATTTGACAATGTTTTTTTTTTTAAATTTAAAAAAAATCTCACAATATTAGTATTTCAACGCAGTCAACATACCCACTGTTACTTATAAGTAACGGGAAAAAGTGGGGGGTAACAATAGTTAAATCTCAATTTTAAAATGAGAGAAGCATGCTATAGTCTAATCTTTTTGAGTTCATCACCTACTTTGAAATATATTTGATGCGAAAAAAAATATTTATTCTCTTTCAGTCTTGAAGTACTAAAACTCTACTAAAAAAACTATGTACTAACATTTTAGGACTAGATTTATATTATTTAGTTTTTATATAAAATTAAACCTTCTACACACAATTTATCAAATGGTTTATAAGCGATGACTATTGGCCTGTTTCTCGATTTCGAAAGAATGCTTTCTTTCGCTTTCTAAGCGAAAGAAAATTGATTTGGGTTTCTCTAAATAAATTTCTATGCGAACGATGACTTGAAGTACAAGTCGAATGAAAACGTAACAGTTTTCATACAAAATTTGGTTTCTCTATTTCGAACGAGTTGTCAACAGTGCGAACGTAAATGTCACAACCAGTCACTTGCTTTTTTGATTTCGAGTAACAAAATATTTTCAAAAAAATATATCATTCATTCCCTTAGAAAACGCAAAAAATCTGAACACGGGTCCTCCGATTTTGTTAATTTTTTGTACATGAATACTCTATGGTCCCATTTGTACATTTCCTTTTTCAGATCTCCAAATTTGTAAAAACTCGTGATTTTATGCACGTTTTTAGTTCTCATAAATATCAAAGTTGCACTTGTCTACTTTATAACAAAATGAAAAATGCATACTTAATGCATGCAGTTTTCTAATGCATTATTCAAAACTTTCTCCCCCTACGATTTTCAAAAAAAAATCTGTTTTGAAAAGGGACATACAGCTGATTTAGAAAATGTAAGAATTTTAGACAAAGAAAGAAAGGGAAAAAAGCGCTTTACATAAGAAAGTTTAAGAATACAACAACGAAATATGAGTGCAATAAATAGAAGAGAGGATATGGATAATATTAATGCCAACTACACTGTAGCAATAATTTAGTCTTAACTCAACTGTGATCTTAACATTAGGAAAATAGAAAAAGAATTTACTGTGATATTTTATTTATTTATTTACTACAATTATTTTTATTTATTTATACATATACTTGTTTTGTATTGTTTAATAATTGAAAATAATGTAAAAATTGACAGAGAAGATTATATGTAAGTTAAATTATTTTAATAATGTTAGGCTCTATGTTGTTGTTATGTATTTATATTATTGTTTTTCTTATTTATGTTTTATATGGTTGCCAGATCAATAAAATATTCATCCCAGAAGATGTTGGAAAAAACACCAACGAAACGTCGGATGGACCATTAAATGAAATAATCTTTTATTTTATATAAAAAACTGGACCTTAAAAGCCCGTTTTTAGACAAATCTAAAAAACAATCAAGAATTTAAAATAGAAAAAGGTCGATAAAAACATTTTTAGAATAAAAAAAAATACAGTTTACTAAAATATGGAATATTAGCTAAATATACAAATACTGATTTTTATAAGGTAAGATTCCATATTTTAGTAAACTGTATTTTTTTTTGAAAATCGTAGGGGAAGAAAGTTTTGAAAAATACATTAGAAAACTGCATTTGCATTTCGTATGCACTTTTTTAACAATAATTTTGTTTAAAAACCTCCAGTTATAAAGAAGACAAGTGCATAGACCAAATATCGTTTAAGTTAATAACATGCGATATACAATTAAAAAGTTATGGCACTTCAAAGTGAAGCACTTTTAGCATTTTTATCAAATTTATGAAAATTAAAAACGTCCATAAAATCGCGAGTTTTTACAAATTTTGAGATCTGAAGGCTATGTGCAAGTGGGACTATAGAGTTTTCATGTACAAAACATAAAAAAAATCGGAGAACCTAAAAAAAAATCCTAATTTTTCAATGTTTTTTCAATGTGCAAGTGGGACTATAGAGTTTTCATGTACAAAACATAAAAAAAAACCGGAGAACCTAAAAAAAAATCCTAATTTTTCAATGTTCTTTGCTGGAATGAATGATATAATAAAAAATTATAAATATTTAAAAAAAAGAATGGATAACAAAAGGTAAGAATAAAATAACACGAATATTTGTAGTTTTTTAAGAACTTTAAGTTTAAGCTTAATGAAATCCATAATGGAACAGCTGAAAACGCTGGTGTACTTTTTGATTTTCTTCTTTTGATTTATTAATTTTTTTTTTGTTTTATTTATTTGTTTTATTTATTTGTTTTATTTATTTATTTATTTGTCATATACAGCTGATCACTGTTAAGTAATGTTGTATTTATCTTCAAACAATGCAGTAGTATTTTTGGGAATTTTAAAGGAAATTGTAATAGAAGTTTAAAATATCCGGTCTGGCACCACTATGATTTGTAAATACGTAAAACACAAAAATTGACACACATAAGTATAGGCGAACGATATCCTTCGAAATAGAGAAAACCAAATTGATTCGCATTCGAGTGACTAGCTTGCGTTCGCTTAGGTTTTCGTTCGAGATCGTGGAACAGGTAATATATCCGAAAAGTACTGTGCTAACATTTCAGGACTCGATTATAATTTTATTTGGTTTGTAAAGGTTCCGCCATCTAACGTTTTTTTCCAACTAGTGCTTATTTCGTGAATGGTAACACTTAGCTCATGTCTGATTTGACAGATAATTAGTTTTATCCTTCCGCTGAACGAATATGGTCGGTATGTTCGTTATCTTGTGAAAAAAGTGAAAGAAACTGGCATCCTCATCGACAAACCAAAGCGAGAAAAGCCAAAAACAGTGCGTACACCCGAGAATATTGCTGCTGTGGCAGAAAGTGTGCGTGAAGCGCCATCAACATCAATTCACCGTCGCACAGTAATCAATTTCGCGAGATAGCGGTCAAAACTCTATAACTTATGACCGGATTGGCATTTTTTTACGCAATTTGTTTTGTTCAATAGAAGGGACTTTAATCTTCAATTTGAGTGTTCAAACGTAAAAATCGACTGATAGGAACGTAAGTAATGTGGAGTTAAAAATGCATTTTAATTTTTTGTTGAGTTTCCATATAAAAGTTGAATATTTTGACATTTTAAATAGGTATTTTTTTTCTAATTTCTTATTTTCTTCAATCGTATTTTACAACCAATACTTATTTATTATTCCTAAACTTAATTTTGGTCAGAAAATGCCAACATTTGGCCCCTGACATTTATTTAGTCTCAATATTCACAGGGGTTTTTTGAAAGAAAGCTAATTCTTGTGAGGATTAAACTGAAAAATAACACTGAAATTCCCAACAATATCAATACCATTTGGATATATTATATACAGAACACAACATCGATAAAATTTTTAGTAAACTTTTACTATTGATTTAAAGTGCACATATATTTTATTTAAATGTATTAATAAAAATTTATACTAAAAGTAGAAACAAATTATAATCTTTAAACTAGTATTAATTAAAAAATATTAGTTAAAATTTCTTCCAAATAGCTTTGATTTTCATTTTGCAGTAGTTGTTTAGCTCTAATGAGGTTGATTTCCATTTTTGTCGAATACTGGACATATATGGGTCTGATGTGCACAACAAAATATTAATAAGATCTTCATTAGTACAATATCTGGAAATTTTTCTTGTATTGTGCTCGCGAAAGAATCTGTAGTCTTTGTTTTTTTTTTCTTGCGCTTCTTCTGAGAGATCTCCAATTGGAAGCATATGTGCTGAATTATTTGTTCCCATGGAACAAAATTTTGTGAACTGTGGTTGGCATATGTCTCCAAGAATATTTTTGGTTATAAAGGGTTGCTGTCTCATTAGCATACTGACCAAATTTTTTTGCATCTATCTTTTTGCTACATGCTATAACTTCTAATATGATTTGGAATCGTCGTATTAAATCATAATCTACTCCAGTTATAGAAGCTGCAGTTTCTGGATCGGAAAAAAATCTCCTTGCTGTGTTTCCATCATTAGAATTTCCTTCTCCTTGCTTTGGGTGGTCAATTATAAGGCCTATCTCACGGTATTTTTCTTGAATATCTTTTTTTTTTGCTTTCTTTTTTCCAAATTTTCTTTGTTGTTTCTCACTGTTTCGCCTAACGGGCCAAATTCCAAATCGTATCCCAATTTAAGAATATGCTCCATAAAACGAATTCTAGCATGAAGAGGTGACATTCCAAATTCATATGCTTCATTAAAACTATCGTCTTGTGTTGGTGGTTGGCTCAATTGACTTGATATTTTTTGGCATATGGTGCAGCTTGACGAAGACTTTGTTTCGGTTAAAGCTTGTGCAACTTTTCCATCGATCATTGTAAGTGACATTTTAAAGTTAACTTCGATGCATTGGTCATTAAATTCAAATATCACTGGTTGAAGTTCTTTAATTTCATCTCTTATATTGCCAACTTCTTCAGTTATGACATCTTTAGTTTCTTTTTTGTAAGCAAACTTTATTGGTCTACAAAATTTTGTTGACGAGGGAATTTCATTCTTCCATACATCTATCTCTGCAGCTCTACTAGTTGACGGCTCTGAACCAATATAAGTTTTTGTTAAACGTAATGGAACGAAAGAAATCATGAATAAATTGGCATCTGATGAATTTTCCGCATTACATTGTTTGTATTGTTTCTGGCCAGAGGACCCATCACATCCCCATTTAGAAATTAAAGTCATGCTGCAATTTTTAAACTTCTTTAAATAGTCAGCATCAAATGTCTTTAATAATCGTTCTGCAGTGTGTTCAAGAAGATCCTGCAATTTTATTTCTGCTGAACTTGAAGTTACACTAATAGCAGTTGGTGAAGGTAAGCAATCTTTTTTGGCAGAAACTATATCTCGATATGATGGAAAAATTCCACAATTTTTTTCATTGGTTCGCTTCCGCAATTCTGTATATTGGTTTTTAGTCATTTTCAAATCCAAAAATAGTGCAAATGCTTCTTCTGGAGTAAATTTATTTTCTTCAGTTGGTGTCGGCATACTTTCTAAAATCCTTTTTGTGCGTCTGGGGCTTGCTTCCACTATTTTTTCAATGATAGTAATTTTACTCTTTTTAGTTTTCGATGGTTGAATTTGATGCAGAAATGAATCCTTTATGATGCTACAAGAAACTTCTTCATTGATATATTTAAGCTTGCGTCTTCGTGATCTTTCTCTACAATTATCAATTGGCTTTGCTGGTCGACCACCTTTTCCAGTTTCCGTGGTAGTTACTGATGCCTTTTTAAAAATAAGTTTATTTCTTAGCCATTCTTGGTTGCGTGAGTAAAACAATTTCTTGTTTCTGGAACATTGATTGTACCGTTTTCTTAAAGTATTTAAAAAGTTTTTTATTTTTAAGTTATGAATTTTAATTTCTTGTTTGTCGCATATTTTGAAGAATGGATTATTTATTATATGTAAAATAATGTCGTTTTCATCTTTCCGTTCAAAATATATATCAGATAGAACACTATAACTGAATTTAGCCATTGTTTAAACAATAATGAAGAGAAAAAATGAATGCATGGATTAATATACTATTGCTCGAAGTTTCAACATGATCTTTTTTACGTCTTTGAAACATAATATAACAGGTACTTGGTTTTACCAGTTATTTCCATTGGTTTTAAATTTATTTGCAATTTTCAGGTATTTAAGTTATGTAATATTAGATGGCAATAAAATCATTTTTTACCTTTTCCAAATGAATTGCTAGATACCACATAATTTGAGAGTTCTATTGTCATTTTTGTCAAAATTTTGATACACCCATCTATGTGGACTAGGTCCAAATAAGGGCCAACTTCTCCTAATTTCAACAGAATTATTTTTTGGGTCAATAAGAACTCTTGTACAAAATTTCATCAAAATATATGCATAATAGCCACTTTCACATACAAATAACTTCTCAAAAAATATGACGTGCATTTGTACCGAATATCTTACCTTGGGTCAGAAAAATTGCTGTAGCTCAAAAAGTGCAGTCCCGATGCATGGACATGTATATATAGGAATGTAGGGGAGAGTTAGGACTACAAAATAGTAAATTTGTGTTTTGACTCAGCTTGACTCACAGGAGTGCTCTATGAAGTAGGAAATTTCCGAGAAATTTGACCTTTTTTAAAAAAAATATTTAAATTGTTCTGAAAACAGTAGCGCTTCAATTTTCTTACCAGTAATAGGAAATAAGTTAAGTTACAACACAAAATTTATTTCAAAAAATCTTGAAAAACAAAAAAGTTATGATCATTTAAACTTTAAAAATTAACTAAAAATATCATAAATTTACTAAATTCTGAAAAAGCCCATTTTGGACTACCCTGTTCTCAGTGAAATAGTTGAAATAGAGTTCTAATTTTTTGGCTCCCGAGGCTTACTACTGTCTACTTTCATATGAGTCTAATAACTTTAAAATCGGAGAACAAAAACCAAAAGGAGTTTTGGCCGCTATCTCAAAATATTGACCACAGTGCGTCGTTCTAAACAACTGAACATTTCGGAGACATCATTGAGACGAATTTTGCATAAAGACCTATCCAATGAAAACTTGTACACAAATCGTCTGTGTTAATGAGTTAATGTGAACTGTAAACAAGAACTACTGTATTTTAAAAATTAATTTTAATATTGTTTCAAATGTCGAGAACTTTGCTTCCAGGTCGTCAAGGGTTAAGTGATGGGTTTATTCTTAAGTTCTCATCACAATACTCTTCTTTTTAGGTTAGGGGTGGCGGAGTTAAGGAAAGACTCCCCACATATACCGGTTATTCCATAGCGATACCCAGGCGCTGATCCAGAAAAGGTTTTGGTTTTTGTATTGAAAAATGTTTTTGTATTGAAAAATTTTTTTGTATTGAAAAATGTTATTTTGAAGGAGGAAATGCCCCATTTTCCCACCCCTTTGAACCGCGCCTGGCGATACCACATAACTTTATCGTCACCAGTATCGGTTAAACGCGACAGCCCTCAAGTCAAAGTTTTTCTTAACATTATCAAATCAAGTCTTGCGATTTCCTTCAAATTAGCGTATTCAGTTTTGCCCAAAATCGTCAAACGAATTTTTGCCAAGACCTAGCAGTGGCAAAGTATGTGTTCAACTGTCTCCTCATTATTAGGTTCATCCCGTCTCCTGCTTGAGTCGGAAATGGGTCCCACTGTCTTCGCATGTTGTCTAATAAGACAGTCACCCGTTATCACTCCAGTGAATAAACGGCATTCTCCTCTGGGCACTTATAGCAAATTGGGAGTTTTCCCGAGGTCCTAGCTATGCCACAACTTCCTCGTAGTTTTACTAGTGAATAGTTCCCTCCATTTCCCGTTAGTCAATGATATATTTAGACTGTCTCGTAACTTCTTGTAGTTGTGGAACGGTAGAGCTAACTGTACAATAGCACCATCCCCGTCATCCCCAAGGTTTGAAAGTACATCTGCAATCCTGTTGCCTTTAATACCTTTATGAAAAGGTACCCAAACCAAAGTCGACTCCATTTGAGTGCTCGGAATTAATAGAATCCAGTGGACGGAAATAATACTTCGTATTTCCGATCGAAAAGTAGCTGGGTCAAATTGTCCACGTTATTGTTTAAGTCAATTTGACTTAATCAATGAAGCATGCGCAATAAACCTCACCCTGTCCAAAAATGTCAATTGGAATCAGGAAAAGTAAAGTGCCGACAGAGGCAGCTGATGTTGTACCCAGAGCAACAATAATACTTAAAACCATCAGACGTTGAGCCTTACGGAATGTATTAGGCATTGCCTCCATTTCCAGCGACTTATACCAAATAATAACTATAAATCCAGTATCGCTCTGTGCAAAGATTGTCAATTGGAATCAGGTAAATTAAATTGTCTATAAAGGCAGCTGATGTTGTACCCAGAGCACCAGTAATACTTAAACCCACCAGACGTTGAGCCTTACGGAATTTATTAAGCATTATTTCCCTTTCCAGCCACTATACCAAACCATAACTATAAATTCAGTATGTGACCCTCGGACACATACCCCAAACATATACAAGCGTAAAATGCATTATTATCTTTATTTATCCTTTGCTCAGTCTTTCAGGACCATGTCACTTTTATATCCAAATATGTTCCTAAAAATGTTGCGTGTAAAATAAATTCCTCAACTAAAGACGAGTGCTGCATAGTATAAAATGAAACTACAACTACATAATTTCACAATATACAATATTTTAACACACGAATCAGAATCAGAAACACAAATAACGATTAAACAAAAATTGTTAATAAGTGGACATACGCAAATGGAAGCCATTCTCTTAAAGATAGAAAATTTAAAAATAAGCAAATAAATTTGCCATCGGAATTTGTGCAACCAATAAAGGAGGCACGAAAAGTTCCAGCACCCCTACAAGCTCACCATTTGCACTACGACTATTTTCTTAATTTTGAAAACATCCCTAAACGATACTCTTCGATTCGTCCTGGTAAAAATATTGCTTACTATAAAAGTTTTAGAAATGTATGTACTCAAACCTCTATTTCAAATTTTAGGCAGACGTATTGGTGATCTTACTGTAAATATGCTACGAGCCTTGGCGTATGCCCCATCCTGATCAATATACATATTTCAAAACAGACATAACTGACGATTACGAATTTCTCCCAAATAGATCAAAGTCGGCGATCAAAGATATCCCTGATTCACTTTATAAGGAGAAAATAGCAATCACAAAAAATAAATTCCACCACCTACAGGTTTTGAAAAAGCTTTTACCTTCAGATTGCCTTTTTTTATGATAACTTGTCTTATAAGCACAAATTATTTACAGTTCACTTCTGATTTAATCCTTTCAATTCCATGAATTATTTCCTTCTATTATTTAAACCTGAATTATTATAATAATATGTCTCATTTTCAACTCGGTTTAAAAAAGCCCTAACTTAATTTTTTTTTCAAAAATATCAATGAAAAAAGGGCATATCTTAGTTAACTTTATTAAAATAAAAATTTTTTAAAATGAGAAATAAAATGTGTTGCCTCTTTTTATTAAAAATTTAATTAAAACTTTTTTTGTATCTAAAATTTTACAGATTAAGTTTTTTCCTTCTCCTGTAAAGTAACAAAAAGTCGAGTTACGCCTTTTTTATATTAAGCCATCGATATGTAACGCCAAAATTGAGAGTAGAGTATGGTAGAGTATACTTTTCTAAAGGCTGTTTGGATAGTCCTGTCCGTTACATTCCAAGTTTAGTTTTAACTGGAATTGTGTAGTTCACGAACGAATTAGTTCAATTGAACGACTCACTAATTTGAACGTTATAATTCGTTCGCCAATATTCTATCATTTCGTTCAATAGTTCTTTTTATTCATAGAACAATTCCATCTCTATTCAATAAAATTGCTAGCAAGAGCAATTCTTTTTTTTAGCAAATAGTAATAGTATTGTTTCAAATTAGGAAAACCAATTAGTCATAAAAATAAAATGTTTTTCACAAAATAAATAAATTTTTGTTAGAAAAGTTGCAATTTTATAGCACTTTTTGTCGATGTACAGTAAAATTTGTGGAAAAAAACTCGTAAAATATGAATAATGTAATAAATGCGTAATAAACTGTAAAACGAACGACACAGTTTACAACACGCAGTTCAGTCGCATAAAAGAACGATTGAACGATTTGAACGAACTAGTTCACTGACTCGAATTGAACGATAGTGACCGAGTCATCGAAATGAAAGATGAGATAACTAAAAAATTTTAAGAGCTTTTTGATGAAACAATTTCGGACTATCAAATGTTAAAAAAAATTCCTATTTTAAAATGTCGCAAAAATCACGTTTTTTTTTATTTATAGTGAAAATACCCATTTTTGCCTTTATAGGATTTTGTTACATATGTATATTTTACCAAAATATGTTACTTTCATTTAAATCCCGAGTTTTGTGCAGGGGTTAAATAACTAGATCGAAAGTCAAAGTAAAATCTTCTTTAATACTCATGTGGCAAGAATACTTCACGGTGGTGAATCCTTAGATTTGATTGAAACTTGGATATGTTGTTGACAAAAATCTCAATCTCAAGTTTATAGGTTAAAAAGTCGGGTCAAAAATTCCCCATTTTCACGTTTTATTTAATATATTTACAATATAAGTTAATAAACTATATGCAATTTGGGTATCAAATGATAGGTATTGTATCATGCATGTATACAGCAAAAAATAGTGCTTACCCACAAACAGTTCTGGAAGGCATTATTTAATTACCGAGCGCTTTCCAAACAATTCCAGAAGGCATGATTTTAGTTTGCCATGTCCCACTTGGTATGCCTCTTTTAAGCACGAGAAAAGCGCTTCTTTCATGTGCTCTAAAAAGCAATATATTCAAGCCTTCGTAGGAAATGAGAAGCTCTTCTTTTGCGTATTCACAACATTAATGCTTCATTAAATGCATTCTTTACTGCTTCTTTGTATGCATTATTTACTGCTTCAAAAGAATGCATTCAGGGAAGCACAGCAAAATGCCTTCTCAATTGCTTTATTCTATGCAAGACGGTTAAGCGCTTTCTTGGAGGCATAGAAATGTAGTTTCTGCTTACCAAATCGAGGTTATTTTTTGCTGGGTACTTTACATTTCTATTATTCAAAAAAAAAAAATTATCGAGGGAGTGTCTGAGCTTTTTTAAATGTTCGTTATAGTTCGGCTTTAACCCGACTTTTCCCGAAAAGCTTTAATAACCCATATTTTAAATATTTCAAATAAGTGGCAGCCCTGAGGCGAAAACATAGGTAAGATGGGTATCAACAACGAGTTAATTTTTTTTTTAAAGAGATGCAACACTCAGGAAATTCTTGTTGTTCCCCACCTGATGGAGTTACTAGGCGAACTTATTGAAGCTTTTTTGGTTCATAGCCCTGATTCATTAGTTTACTTCGGTGGGGTTAAGCGCTATGGGAACACCGAAGGTGGGTGCTGCAAAACATATGGGTGATAGAAAAATCACCGGGAATCGAACCCTAGACCATCTGTGTAATAGTCCAACTCGCAAACCATTACACCACAGCGCCCCATAAACTGTTTGAGGTCAAAGAGCTTGACTATAATAAAAGATTTTAACGTATTTTACACTATTCAACCTACGAAAGCACCCTCGAAAATGTGTTACATTGCAATGTAAATTTCCTCCTTCAACACATATAAAATACAATGACTTTTCTTTCGAAGTCTTTAAAGAATCTACTTTTCTAAATCATTGCAGATAATGCACTTCCTCCTCTTACTCGTTCACACAGCTCCTACAGTAAGTCTGCACACAGCTCCTACAGTAACTCTACAGTAATTAGTGAGGATTTCGGAATTCAACATCTCTACCAGAGGATCCAAAACATGCAAATGGAACATTTCCTCAACTAAAATTAAATTTTTCAATATAAATGCAATATATAAGAATAGAAAAGTAAGTAAAAAAGACTCTAAAGCCACGTTACACCAAAATGATACACATATGTTTTGCTTGTCCGCACTCAATGTATCCTTGAACTTATTTTTTTTTTTTATAAAAGGTCTAAAACTTATTATTGATAATGAGCGAAAATCGGTATATTTAGTTGATATGTAGCAGCCAATATCTGAGCCGAATTGCATTCAATTCGATGCAAGCAGGCGTAAACCTTCAATATATCCTTTTGGGTAATAATAAGTATTTTATATGTCCTGGAAATCATATGTCCTAGAATCCAACATATCCTTAAATATAAAAAACAAAAAAATTAAAATTTTTCTGAAAATTTTCTATGAGTTTTTTTTGACAATATTATGAAGGTGTATTTATAATCTGTTTTGAACTTAACCCATTACTGCCCACTATCCCCATATGATGACACCTATATTTTGAGGTGTCAAAACTTTATTTGGGTAAAATTAATATATTTTATAGTTTTTATGGATTACCGAGATTATAATTATTAAAATAAAGTAAAAATGATTTTGCCGCTATAATTCAAAAGTATATTTGCAGACTGAGAATTGAAGGATAATTTTTCTTTATTAACGTATAGTGTCCGACCGAACAGTTCGGCCAGAAAATGCATTTGGTCTGTATTCGGTATTTTAAAGCATAATGGACAAATTTGGCGGATGGAAAAATGTTTATTGAGCTGATTAGATGCTATTTTGAGTGTCAAATTTGAAGAAAAGTCTGTAGTTAAGCAATGAATTCACTGTTCGGCCTCAGAAAGTTTGGCCAAATTGAAAATAGTTCACAAAATCGAATTAAATCGGCTCAACAAACATGTTTCCAATACCAAACTTTGTCATCATTGCCTCCAGATATCAAAAAACGGACAAAATATAGTTTTTTGGCCGAACTGTTCGGTCGGACACTATTAACGGATACTGTAAATGAGCTGATTACACATTTATATATAAATATTGTATTTGAGAAGAAAAATAAACAAAAATATGTATTCCTGAAAGTTCAAAAGTTTTAAATTTGCAAACTTAATTTAAAACTCAAAAATTACAAAAATAATTTAAAAAAGTTTAAATAAAGAAACATATATAAATGAAAACTAAATGTTTTTTCGTTCCTATGTTACTTCATTTTCGTGTAAGGGGAAATACAAAATTTTGACATTCTTGGTTTTTCGGTTATAAAATGCGTAAAAAATTGGTTTCAAAATTTTGGTATGCAATTTTTGTTTATTTAGCATTTTACATCATAAATACACACTTTCATTTAAATCGACAAGAACATACATTTAAGGGTTAAACGTATCGTGAGAATTAAAAACAAATAATACTCAACGATCCCTCAGTTCACTTAACGTGTGGAACGATTTAAATTTTATGGATTTGGAGTTAAGTCAGAATTTTAGATAAAACAAAATATTTTAAAAATATATTTTTGAATAAAGACACTAATTGTAAATTATATTATTTAATGAGAATTACTCAGCTCCTAAACAATAACCACTTGGATTATCGTCAACCCATATTCTCCGAAGGTCTAAAATGTTACATAAAATAAAGTTGTTGGTTAAAACTAAATATTTTCAAATGAAAAAATTAAAATAAGAACAAAATTTTGTACACAAAATCGTTCATCATCAAAATCACCTTATGAAAAAAATCCGTTTTCGATTTTTTTGTCGGGACTTTTTGGAGCTTCGGTCAACAAGAGTGAATGATTTTTAAAACTACACGAGTGAAAACGTTTACATATAATCTTGCATTAGTATATAAAATATATATGTTATTGCATGCAATTATATGTTAATAGATAAGTTTATGTATGTTTATATATAAAATTGTTTTCCTCTAAATTTTTTAATACGATGCCGCATATAATTACATCTTATTATATATGGTTAATCTAATTATGTACGAATACTTGTATAATTAGATATGACACAAATTTAAATTGTATAATATAACATATAGTGTTGCATTAAAATAATTTATTTTATTTTGGATAAAACGATGTCTTGACCTATTCGTAGTTACATGTACAGATATTTCGTTCCATACAAACAAGCGTAGATCTTCTTTTATATAAAACTTTATATTGCTGCATTTAAAGTCTGATGGCTGTATATTAATCTGTCCTGAATTTTAAAAATTTGAGAATTTCGTTGCGTACTCCAACTTATTGAGCTGTTTATGGATAAAAGCTAAACATTTTTTTGAGTTTACTTATAATTTCTACCCGCGGCCTTCGTAGTGTGTTTTTAATAATTTTGAACAAAGTAGAGTTTAAACATTTAGCAATGCTGATCATATCATGGGAAAACACTTATAAAATGTCCAAAGATTAATTGTTGTCAACCACAGCATCATTTAGTTTGGAACAAATAATTTTATTTATTATATGTTTTAAATTGAAAGATGTAGTGGACCAAAATTTTATAAATATATATCCAGAAATATGTTCAGTAATACTACACTGTTGAGCCCAATTTTGTACAAAAATTAAACAAAATGCGGTTAGCTAACTATAAGTATTCTAGAATTTTTTATTTTTTCCATAATCAATTGGATAATACTCATCGTTAGAGCATAATTATGTAAAATTGTTCCCTTTCGGGACACCCTGACGTGTATTCTTCTTCTTTTTATCCACATAACTTACTGTGGAGCATAGGGCCCATAGGTTGTGCATTAAAACTTAAAAAAGGTTTATGCTGGAACTTTTTTGAAAACCTCAAAAAGTAATAGGTTTCTTAATATTTGTAATGGATTTCATTTATAAATGATTTATTTCATTTATAAATTAATAATTACAAATTATATCCTATAACCCTTACCGAGCACTAGCTACTATGGTTTTCGGCGCATTGTAGCGAAAACAGATCAGTGCCTATGGTGGGAATGGAAAACACGACCCCCGCACTGATAAGCCAGCACGCTACCAACTAGCCTACCGGGGAGCACTGTATGAAATTATATATATTTTCACATATTAATATACAAAAAAGTTACATTTAGTGCAATTTTACCACACTAATGGAGTTTTCTTTTCTGACAAAAATGTCACAATTTTTTTTTGTGCTTTGGCCTCAAATTTAATTTTTTGTGTTCTTTTCTAAAATAAGGTGAACACCCTGAGAGGATGCCGGGTTTCTGTCTAAAAATGTTGCCATAAAAAACGCAAAAAGTGCAATTTTAGCGCCCTCAAATTATTTACAGGGTAGGTTTTGTCCTGTTTTTTTCTATTTATCAATCTCATGTGTATATGTTATAAAGTTGTTTGCGAGAAAACTCTCACCTGGGTAGCCGAAGGGTAGTGTGCTGGTTTCTGATGCATAAGGTCCTGGGTTCAAACCGTCATTATACCACTATTTTTTTTTTTATTATAATTTAGGAGTTTTATTCATTTTGTTTTATGTTATAATATTTTATTTTTTCTGTTTGCAAGCATTTAATAATTTTTGACCTAAAATTCGTTAAAAAAAAAACAAAATTATAATAAAAATTATAAAAAAAAGAAATATGAAGCTAACTTAAAACTTAATTAAAAAAAAAATAGTTATTAAAAAAAAAATCTTTTATGTTGGCTGAGATTCGAACCGGGACTGCCATAACAATATTGTATAAACACACATGTTTAAAGAAAGCAATATGTGATAAAATTGTGTTCTATTCTGTTTGTAAAAATGAAGCATTTTATTGGAGCGAGAGTGAAATGTTTGAAATGTTTGCACTTTAAAATGCAAAACTTTTTTCCAGAAAAGAAAACTCCACAAAACTCGGATCTTAAATATTTGGATGTATCAGTTTACATACAATCATATACAATTATAACAGGTCAAAATCCGGATACAAACATATCTGGCTTTTATATAATTGTATCAATTTGTATCAGTTTAGATATAAACTGATACAATTAGATAAAAAACTGATAAAATCTAATACAATTCTATCGGGCCATAATTCGAAAACCCATACAAGTAGATACAATTATAAGGGCACATATTTCGGTTGAAATTTTATAATGCATCATTATATGGCATCATATATAAATTGATATGTGTACACAAAGCCTCATATCATTATTTTTTAATCGGTTAATAATTTATTACTTTGAAAATGTTACTAAATTAAGAACTAAACTGATTTTCAGTTGGTTACCATCCAATTTTATTTTGGGGGACCATGTTGACCTCCAGTTAATTTGGATCTAACTAAACATTTTATAGTATAGCAGACAAAGTGAATGTCTTACAGCAAATGATTTATAAATTAGAGGATTACTGCAAACTATGGAACGTGGAGGTTAATCTAAGCAAATCTCAAATAATGGTATTTAGGAAAGGTGGAAAAATAGCTAGAAATGAAAAATGGATTTTCAATGGACATACAATCAGTATAACTTCGGAGTATTGTTATTTGGGAGTGATATTGACACCGAAGATGGTGTTTACAAAGCATGTTGAAACAAGAAATCTGTCAGCAAAAAACAGTATCAATGTCACTTGGAATAACTTTCTCAGAAAAGGTAATATATCTCTCAAATCTAAATGGAAATTATTTCTAGCGGTATGTAGAGCTGTGCAGACATACGGTGCTCAAGTATGGGGCTACTTACATTTTGATATTGTGGACCAGCTATCTACTTACTACATCAAAAAGATCTTGAGGATGCCAAACTTTACCCCAACATATATCCTTATGCTGGAAACAGGATTTGAAAATGGGCATCTATTTACGTTAGACTTGCATCTAAGATATGTAGCCAAAACTCTTTTTGAATATAAAGAAGATAGATTACCACATCAGCTTTCAATGCAGCTTCTACAGCGCCAAATATTTTGGGTAAATAAATTAAATGTGATAGGATCAGAATTTGGTATTGCATGGACACATAATAATTTAAATAAAAGACAATATTATCACAATAAAGTTAATCTACTACAGTCATTAAAAGCAAAATACCTTAACAATATAGAAACTCAAGTAAGTCAGACTAGCAGATTTTATAAAAACTTGGACACAAACGCTGGCCAACGGTATATAACAGAAGGCAATACTCAAGAAACAATAACTTGGATATTAAAGGCTAGAAGTGATTTAATAGAGCTAAATGGAAATAGATTTCAAGCTAATGCATCAACTGTATGTTCTCTTTGTAATATGAATGAAACGGAAAATATACAACATTATCTAGGTAGATGTCAAGCGTTAAGAGAATTCAGACTAATGTTTTTCAAAAAGGTTTTACTTCATTAAAATGAATTAGTGAATATTTTAAACGGATTTTGCTGTAGATTGGAAATTCATAGCTAATTATGTGAAAACTTGTATTCGATACAGAAAATTTTTATTAGATGAATTTAATCTTTAATTAAATATCATGTATATCTTGCACGTGTAAATTTGTATATGTCGACTGACGACCATATGTCAATGTCGTACTTATTTAATTTTTATTTTTTATTATATTTTTTAAATTTATGCTTAAATTTTTATGTATATTGCTTAAATAATTTTTAAATAAAAAATAATATTACTACTACTACTACATTTTATAGTATAAAATTAGTAGCTTTAACCAAAAATATTTTTTTTTTAACATTTTTTATCTAAATCCGCCAAAATTAAATTAAACACGCTAAGTGAATTGATTTACCCCTTCAGTTTTATTTATATTTTAATTCTTATGATGTGTTTAAAGAAAAGCTCCGAGAATTATTTTACAATTTTTTAAAATTTTTTATTTATAATTGCAGCTTTGAAGATAGCTAATAATTTTAGTAATTTGTAGGCCTAATGTGGTTAAGGGTTAATAGTGTTATAAAAACGAAATATATTTTCCCCAGTATTTGGGGTTAAATTAACATTAAAAAATATTATTTTAATTTTTTCAGGGACCAAAAATAGCAGTTATTTTTAAATGTTGAAATAGAAAAAGCGTATAGAGGCAAATGTCGAAGAATTGATTCAAGTGTACCATATGGGTTCTTGTGGAAAAATGCTCTCATAAAATGATTTCCTTTTTAAAATTTCGATTTTTATTTATTGTTTGACATTTATATTTTAAAGCAAAAATTAAAGTTATTTTTTTGACCAAACAAATTTTTGTATTAAAATTGCAAAAATTGTTTTTCGGACTTGCTATATTTTCATATATTTAGTTAGAATACTGTTCTACCTCAAGTCCAAAAATCTAATATGATATTGTTATATTAGATTTTATTTGTTGCTTTTCAAAAATACAATACAATTGTTTCATTGGCATCACATAAATCTTCAGTTGGCTGCAATTGAAAAGGATAATTGGCTTAACTCAAACCGAGACATTACATACAACAGACAAAATAAACTATATGAGAATCTTTTTGTCTGCCTTAGTGTATAAACTGCCTGATCTTTTAACCCTAATTATAAAATCAAACTATTTGAAAAGAAACAAATAAAATCCAATATGACAATATCATATTAGATTTTTGGACTTGAGGTAGAACAATATTTTAACTAAATATATAAAAATATAGAAAATCCGAAAAAACAATTTTTTGTATTTTTAATACAAAAATTAAAACAATTTTTGAACAATTAGCAAACCACGGCTCTTCTCAACAAACACAGTTTATTGGAATATATGTTGTTTTTATAAATTGTAATACAACAAACACACATATGAGTCATTCCATGTCAGACCGTACGATTTTTGCTAAAAATTTACTTTGATGTCTCCGATGCCTTTCAAAATTTTAGAACGTATTTTTTTTTATTTATTTATTTAGTCTATGGATTAAATCCTTACAGACTATTAAAAATTTTAATTAAAAATTATTTACAAAATTATATAACAACAAAAAACATAATTAAATATTTAAATACAGTATTATTTTACCTTTAACAGCATCAACATTTAAAGAAAAATCAATACAATTATATAAATCATTAAAGTCTTTACATATTCTTCGTAATGGGTCAGCATTAGCATTGTTACTGCGATAAAACTGTAGTGATAAAGGACGAAAGTAACGAGTTGGACGTTGAGGAACAATAAACGTTATGTTATTAATCAAAAATTCAGAAAAAAACATCACCATTAATTAAGTTATGTAGAAAAGATACGTTTAACATAATTCGACAGCTTATAAGTAGGTAATTTTATAATAGCAAGTCTACTCGGATATGAAGGAAGATTAACTCCCGGAATCCATGATATACCTCGCAAACAAAAAATCAGAAACTGTTTTTGAACAGATGCAATGTGATTACTGTGATTGTTATATTGTGGGTCCCAAATTAATGAGCCATATTCCAAAATCGGTCGTACAAGAGACGTGTATAGCATTTTTGTAACGTACGGATCACTAAACTCCTTGGCCCACCGCTTAATGAAAGCAAGTACGACTCTGGCCTTGTTAACCGTCATATGAATATGAGAGACAAAATAAAGTTTTGGATCAAATAGTATTCCCAAATCCAGAAAAATATCAACTAGTTCCAGTTGGTGTCCATCAAAGAAGTAATCAATTTTTATAGGATTTTTTCTAGAAAAGCACATGGATTTACATTTTATTTTGGTTAAGATCCATTAGGTTTATATAGCACCAATATGATCAGACGGATTTTTATAACTCGAAAAGATCTTGACCTCATCAGGATACAACAATATTTTTGAATATTTTATCACATTTGGAAGATCATTTATAAATAAACTGGCCCTAAGTGGCTTCCTTGAGGGACCCCGGATTTAACTGCTATGTATTTAGAAGTAAAATTTTTATATCGTACACTTTGCTTTCTATTAAAAAGGTATGATGAAATCCAGTTCAGACTGTTAGGGGAAAACCCTATTAATTTAAATTCAATCAGTAGCAGATTATGATTAACCTTATCGAATGCCTTACTAAAGTCAGTATAAACAACATCAGTTTGTTTCCTCGATTAATTATAGTTGTTAAATGTAAAAGATTAGTGACAGTTGAACAGCCCTTCCGAAAACCATGTTGATAAGGGGACAAAATATGCGAGACATGATGACATATGAAATCAGTAATGAATTTTTCAAATAGCTTTGGAATTGTGCTAAGCTTCGCGATTCCTCTATAGTTTGATATATCAGATTTTCTACCGGATTTGAACAATGGAATAATATACGATTCTCTCCAGAACTTAGGAAAGTATCCATTCTTAACAGAGATGTTAAACAACAAAGATAAAGGAGCAGACAAACTCTCAGCACAGTTGATTAGTATACAGCTAGGCACACCATCCGGTCCATCTTCATTAAAAAATATTTTACACCTGTTTCCAGAAAAAAATTAAATATTTTTTTTCAAAAAGTTATGTGCATTTGAAAATCGTCAAAATCGTGAAAAATCGTCCGACATGACAACTTTTAAATTAATGGTTTTCTAAAACTAGTGAATGGATTTTAAAGTTTAATAGGTACCTAATTTTAAAGATATTTGAACCTTCCCCTTTTTAAAAATATATTTTTTTTATTTTTAAAATTTGGTTTTTTTTACTTAATTTCTTAAATTGATTTTCCTTAATTTTCCGCACTGAGCTGGTAGGACCAACAACATTATAAATAAACTTTTTTAATTTGGAAAATCTGTTTTTAGACCACCTATTTCATGGTTTTTCCGAAGTTGAAAATTTAGTTTCCCCAGTGCTTTTCTGTCACTTTTTGACCAAACGGACTTTTGTCTAATGATGTTATCATTTTAGAATAATGCTGTTGCCACCGCTTGTACCACCTGTTAAAAAGCCTTGCCAGCGGCTGGGCGTTTGTCTTTTTCTGACTGGGTGGGTAAATAACAGTGTTCAGTATATAAGTTCGTTTATACATTTGTCTGACAACTTATCGCTATCTACAACAATAACAACAACAACAGGCAGACAACAAGAGCACCACATATAATCATCCAACCAAACAAGCTAGCACGACAACAACGTTTCGTGTTTTTTTTTTTTTTTTTTTTTTTTTAATTTAATTTTTTCAATAGAGTCTATGCAATAAAGTTTTGTGTGAGTCTCGTGTTAATTTTAGAAAATTTCCTCAAATAAAATTCATTTCAATTCAGTCACTGGTCGCAAACGGGTGAAGTTATTTTTAAACAGCGGATCATTAAAAAAAAAACAAAAATCTAAAAAATCTAGTTTGTTTTATATTAAAAAGTGTATGAATGAAATAAATTTTATTAAAAAAAATACATATTTTTATATAAAAATTTTATTTATAAAAAAAAAACGTGAATAAGGTTGTGAATTTTAAGAAAAGTAAAAAAAAAACGTGAAAAATTTCTATACAGAAAAAAAAGTACGTGATTTAAAGTTTAACACAAGATAGTCACGTTTTAAGATAGTTTTTGTGGAAATATTTATAATACAAATTAATTATAACAAGGTTTTTTCTAAAAAATATATAAGAAAAAACAGGTGTAAATTAATAAAATAACGTTAAAAAACCGGGCGGTGCCTTTCTGAAAAAAAAACAAATTATTAATAAAAAAACACCAACAACAGTATAATAAAACAACAACTACACAAAACGCATGGAAAATTCCAAAGGAAAAATATTTCACAAGTAAACAAGTTTTTTTTTTTTTTTTTCTTAACAATTAAATAAAAAAATAATAAGTTTTGTGCGGCAATTATAGAAAAAAAAATAAATTTATTAAACGATCACGTTTATTAAATTAAAAAAACATACAAAATTATAAGAAAAAAAAACGTTTTTTCAATAAAAAAAAAAAAATAAATTTTTTGTAACAAAGGAAAGATAAAAAAAAAAATATTTTGAAATCAAGTAAAGAGCATACACAAAATCTGCACACACTTTATATACGATACGATTTTCGTGTGGACTTTGGTATGTTATATAGTAGACATATTTACTAAATACAACAGTGAGAGCTACTTTTAACACAAAAAAAAAAAAAAAAAAAAAAAAAAAAAAAGTTTATTCTGTTTTTGTATATTTTTTTTTTTTTTTAATTTCAATTGTACGTTTCACAGACGTGTGTTAAAGTGGTGTGTTGTTTGTTACGCGTGCAAGTTACAACGACACGGTTAGTGTGAATGAAAAACATAAAGATTTCAACAAAATCTTGTTAAGAAAAACGTTCGTCATCAAATAAAAGAAAAAAAAATTAATAAATACAATTTATGTATATAAATAATTAAATAAATGAACTTTTAACTTAAAAAAATTATATTAAATTATATAAAAATATTAATTTTTTATTAATTAAACCAACAAAGAATTAAAAAAGCATTTACATTTAAATAAAAAATATTAAAAATTATGTTTTTTTTTTTACCCACATAAGTGAAATGTTATGTTTGTTATAAAACTTCAAATAAAAATTGAAAATTTTAACAACAGCTGTAATCATTTTTGGATATTTTTGTGAAAATAAATAAAACAAATTATTAAATAAATAATATAAAACAAAATAAAAAATTATCTAATAAATTTTTAAAAATCCTTTGATAAAAAAAAACCCATCTTTAAATCACCATTAAACAAAAAAAAAAAAAAATATTTTTATAAAAAAGAATTAAATTAAAAATAAATACATCTCTCTTTTAAATATTTAAATTGTTTATATTCTCCATACATACTCAACAACAACCTGTTTGAGTGTTATTCTACAAAGAAAAAAAAAAACCTATCTCTAAAAAGGCTGGCTGGCTGGCCATCATCACACCCACAAAAAACCCCCAAAAACACTTTTTTTGTTTGTTTTATAAACAAGTATCCATCCCCCAACTAAAAATCTGCTCAATTATTAATAAATTTTTGTGTTACTCTGGATTTATCACAAACAAAATTCAACATTCCACCACAACAGCAGCCTGTTTTGAAAGCTCCCACGCTGAGTTCTTTATATCCACCTTTATCCTCCAACATTTCATCGGCTGTTTCTACTAACATCGGAAAAAAACGTTAAAACGACCACCACCACTTCTATATTATCTTCTTCGTTTTCTTCTAATTCCTCTTCATCATCTTTGTTGTTAAATATTTCTCAAATTTCAAAAAATCGCCACACCAGCAATATTGAGAAAGATACAAATATTAACAGGCATCAGGCAAAAATAAAAAACGAAATTATGGAACCGTATTGGAGCGAAGCTAACGGACATGCTCCACATTCGGTGAAGTATGAGAAGTAAGTTTTTATTATTTATATTTTTGTTAAGTTATTTTCAACGTCTTCCCTTCTTTAATTCTTCTTTGTTATTTCCGTTTTTCTATGTTATTTAATGTAGATTTCTTTAATTTTTAATTTATTTACGTATTTGGTTGATTTTTTATTTATTATATGTAAAAAGCTCAAGGTCGTTGAAATATATATATTTATAACATAAATGAAATAAATACACATGGCAATATATAATTATCTCGTTTTTAGGACCATTAAATTGTTATTAATTTGATTAGTTTTTTTTTTTTGGGGGTGTTTATTTTGAATTTTTTAAGTTATTGAAGTTTTTTTTAAATAAATCAAAAACGTTTTTTCCCTATCCTTGTTTTTTTTTATTCGTGTGCTTTGTGTTCTCTCATATCAACTTTTAAATTGGCTCAAACATCGTATACAAAATTTATACAAAAAAGTTAATCTAGTGAAAAGTGGATTAAACAATTCAATTAAAGTTTGATTCACACGCTATCTACCCCTGTCCACTCACATCTACTATTTCCCGGCATTTTGTCATTATTAAAAGAGAATTTACAAAAATTTGACAATTCATATCACCAAAAATGGGAAATAGTAGATATGGATGGATAGCGTATAAATCGCCCCTAAACCATATTTTAATCATTTTGATTATCTGGATAGTAACCAGATTAGGAAAAATTAAATGACCCTGTATTCATACTTCTAATTGTTTGCACCTCCGTGTTTTTATATAACGATAATTGGCAACACTAAAAATAGTACATACGAAGTCTGATGGTAAAGAACGGATATGGATGGATAGCGTGTGAATCGCCCCTAAACCATATTTTAATCATTTTGATTACTTTTTTCTAATCTGGTAACCAGATTAGAAAAAAATTAAATGACCCTGTATTCATACTGCTAATTGTGTGCAACTCCATGTTTTTATATAACGATAATTGGCAACACTAAAAATCGTACATACAAAGTCTGATGGAAATGAAAGGAACTTCCTCCCGCAAAAAAAATGTTGGCTCTGTCTATAAAATGGGTACTAACGTCGACATTTTAATTATGCCTCTTATACCGGTTCGCTATCGGATTAAAAAAAAAAAAAAATTATCAAAAATGGTTATTTAAAATTCGGTCTACCATGGCAACCCTGGTGGCCATTTTATCATAGATCATTTTTTAATTTCAAAATCGCATCACATTGTGGAGCCATGAGTACTTATCAGAGAATAAAATGTTTATGTTATTTTTTACAGACTAATAAATTTGTTGGCCCCTAACAGCAGTATTTTTAAATTTTTGATTTGCATTTAAATGGTTAACTCAAAAATTACAAAAAAAAACACGAAAAAATTGCAAAAACTTACGTCAGGAACTTCGTAGTCCTCTACAAAACACAAAATCCGATTAAAAATCGGCATCATCGATGAAAATAGGAGCGTTTAGTGTATCTCCTAAACTAGCAATGTTATAATAGTTATAATCTTAAAATTTGGCATGTAGCTTCATCTAACGGCAAGAACAATATAAAACAAAACATTCGAATGTTTAAGTGGTAAAAATGTTCTGAGAAGCTACAAAAATTCGATTTTTTGACCCATTTATTGGGTCTTTTTCTTGCTTATTTAAGGACCCCTAATAAGAGTCTGAAGTCCAAATAGAAATATATCCACAAACCAAACATCGGTAGTAAAAGGTTTAATATTAAAAAATTGTATGAAACTGTTTCATAAATTCTAGAATCGATTTATTTTCGGAATAATTCAATAGTTTCATAAAGATTTTCATTAATTCTACAAACATTTCTTAAACATTGACTTTAAGGAAACCTGTTTCATAGATTCTATGAAAAGTTCCAATGGACGAGTTAAAGTGACAATTTTCATTAAAGCTATGAATAAATTCATTACTGAAGTGAAGATAATTCTCTCAGTGTAGACTCAGTTAGTAAAAGAAGAGAAATTGCAGATGTCTCTCAGTATCTGAGAAAAATGTTAAATTAGATAGCTAATAGCAGTCGAAAGATGATTAAGAAGTAGGCTGAGGTTAGAATTTGATACCCAAAAGTCGATGCTTACTAACAGCGATTTCAAAAAATACATTCGAACAATTTCTACAAAACGTTATCGTATCAAATAATAACCGTACGATTGGTATCATTAGGGACCCTTACAACTGATTTAAGTCATTCGTTATGGAGTGACTTTGAGGCATTAAATTAATGCCGTTTTTCATAATTTTTTTATTTGAAAAATTTCATTTTATTTATTAAAAATTCCATACGCCTAATGAAAAGGTTTCATTAAAATTTGTTTCACAAAAGTTGTGAAAATTTTTCATAAAATTAAATACATTTTTAATTCACTTTGTGTAGAACACTTCATTAGATTGCGAAAAATTTCATTAAAACTCGTTCAAGAAAATTCTCTGTGTACAATTTTGAACTTATACTCATCAAAAAAGTATGTTTATTAATAAGATTACGGAAAAAAAAAATCCCGGGAATTCTCGAAGTATTTCCCGGGATTGAAAAATGTCGGGAATTCCCTTGGAAAACTCTAGTCATAACTCAAAATCCATTTTTGCAAGAAAGCGACATACAATAGTCTCTCTACCCACTATAAAAGTCTTAGATCGGGTTAATTTGTTGCTAAAGAGTACGGAGACCGTTCTAAGATTTTACTAGTGTATGTCGTTTTTTTTTTTTTTTGCAAATTTTTGAGTTATGACTCTTTTGTTGGACAAGTGCGATATGTTGGTTTTTGATGTTTGGCTTGGGCTCAAAGCCTTTTAAATGTAATAAAAGCTATTGAAATGAACAATTTATAAAAATTAGAAAAAAGTTAAAATAATAACAAAGCTAATTGTCACTTTTTCCCCAATTTCGAAATAATTCCACGCAAGTAAAAACTATTAAATTATGTATTTCTCTAAGATTGACTGTGTCATTTAGCTCCTCCAATTTTAATTTCTTAACCATAAAAAAAAATAATGATAAAATTCTTTATAAGTTAAAATATTATAAAAACTAAAACCCATTATAACAAATCACGTTTTTTTGATGTCGACATTTAAGAACAAACTTAAGCAAAAAAAAAAGAAAAAACTTAATGTGTTTACACGTTTTTATTGCTGCTAGAAATTTCGAACATAAATTTTAATAATAATAAATAAAAATAGAAAAAAAACAACTTTTAACATTAGCAAGACAAGCTAATAAAAAAAGTATTGTTGCTATGTCGATTTATTTAAACAAATTTATTAAACAATAACGAAAGCAGCACGATACTTTTTTTATAGTCCCTATTGGATTAATGTAAGATATGAACACAATTGAAAATAAAATATCAAAGATATTATTAGTTTTTTTTTGTGGTAAATTGATAATATTTTTGCAAATTAAATAAAGCAAATTTTTGTTAATCAGACAGATTTAAATATTTACGTTTAATTTTTTAACTGAATTCCCTGATCAACTTTAAGGAATTGAATGAATTTCTTTTTTCATTCGATTAGTCTTGAAGGAATTCATTACCAGTTTTTTAAATTCCTTCATGAAAATTATGGAATTCATTACAATCTAGTTAATTGAACTTTTTGTCAGGGAATTCATTCCCTAGGGAAGGAATTCCTTAGGAATTTTCGTTTAATTCCCTTAGGGACCTAACTTTTTGGATAAAGTCCCTATAAGGAGTTTACTTTTTTGTTTACTTCCCTAAGGACTGTTTGCTTTAAGTCCCTAGGGACTTAACTTTAGGAATTCATTCCCTAGGGAAGGAATTCCTTAGGAATTGTCGTTTAATTCCCTAGGGACCTTAATTTTTGGATAAAGTCCCTATAAGGAGTTAACTTTTTTGTTTACTTCCCTAAGGACTTTTTCCTTTAAGTCCCTAGGGACTTAACTTTTTTGTTTATTTCCTTTAGGACTTAATTTTTTTTGTTTAATGACCTGAACACTTAGAATACTATGCAGGAATTCCTCAGGAATTTTCGTTTAATTCCCTTAGGGACCTAACTTTTGGATAAAGTCCCTATAAGGAGTTAACTTTTTTGTTTACTTCCCTAAGTACTGTTTGCGTTAAGTCCCTAGGGACTTAACTTTAGGAATTCATTCCCTATCGAAGGAATTCCTTAGGAATTGTCGTTTAATTCCCTAGGGACCTTAATTTTTGGATAAAGTCCCTATAAGGAGTTAACTTTTTTGTTTACTTCCCTAAGGACTTTTTCCTTTAAGTCCCTAGGGACTTAACTTTTTTGTTTATTTCCTTTAGGACTTAATGATGACCTGAACACTTAGAATACTATGTAGGTAAAGACCACTGCAAATGTAGTTAAAAACAAATGAAATTTCACTTAAAGAAAGGACAACTTACATTTCACTAAATTCAATTAACATTGTCATTTGTTTTTTAATGCTCAAAAAATTAAACACAAAATTGTAGAAAAAAGGAACCACATATGTTAGTAAAAAATAAACAAACATTTTTTTTCTTTATTTTTTTAAATAACAAAAAATTACTGTAAAAAATGAATGTAAAATCATAAAACAGTCATTTGATGTGGTTTGTTTTTTTAAATGAACTACAAGGTTGGTAAAAAAATGTAATTTGTTCCACAAATGACTGACATTTTCATTAAAAATAAAGAAACTGTATTACAACCCTAACCACTTACAGCAGAAGTTGCCTGAGTGAAGGAAAGCAGAAGTTGCCTGTGTGAAGGAACTGCCATATAAAAATAATAAGTAACGAAAACGAATTTTTTTAATTAAATCCAATAAAGCCGGATCTGTATTTTAATATTTAATAGGCAATGTTTTCAAAATAACGGCTGTTATGGTTTTATTACGAAAAAACCCAACAAATTTAAAAATTTGCTATTGGACAAAATAAAAATAATGGAACAAATGCATAAATAATAATTAATTTTAAATCCTACACCCGATTTTTGATACAAAAAGTACGAGTATCTTTGTATTTAAAAATCATGTAGTTCTTTTTAGGACATTTTTAATTTTCCGACTCTTCCTAATTTAACCAGGAATATATTGTTTTTCTTTTTATAGTCTCACGTGAAAAGTTATTATTTTGGACTTTAAATGAAAAGCTTATTTCAGGGAATTAAACAAAAAAGTTAAGTCCCTAGGGAATTAAACATGTGTGGCCCTAGTTAGGGACTTGAACCAAAAAGTTAAGACCTTAACGAATTAAACAAAAAAAGTAAATTCCCTAAGTGAAACTGTAATTCATTCCCTAGCGAATGAAGTCATTCCCTAGCGAATGAATTCCGTGACCAAAAGTTGAATTAACTCAATTTGAATGAATTATTGTTGAATTAATTCCTTAATGTTAATGCTTAAAGTTTTAGTCATGAAATTCATTCTCTAAATTTGAATCCTTTTCATTCATTCACAGGAATTCATTCCTAATATTTTCTTATTAAAGAATTCATTCCTTGAATTTAAAAATTGAGTTTAATTTTAGGAAATTCATTCCCAAATTAAAGGAATTCTTCAAAGCTCTGGGGAGTTAAGACTGAAAAGTTAATCTAGTGAAAAATAGATTAACTGTATATGGTTGAAATGAAATTGGGCAGTTAATCAACTGTTAACAAGATTAACTTTGCAGTCTAAACTCCCTATAACACCATATGTTAAATAAACGTGAGCTTTTTTCCTGAATAAATTTTTATATAAATGAAATAATAATTTCGTTTTAAAAGTGTATATATTTGCAAGCATATTATAAATTCTAAAAATAATATTTGAGCTATAAATTGTGAATATTATTCAAACACAATAAAAAAAATATAATGTATATATTTTTATAAAAATAAACAAATAAAATCACACAATAAAAATTTCTCAATATTTTAATTTCTTTTGCATTTTTGTTTTCTAAATAAAATTCAAATAAATTGTGAATACAGAAAAACAAGATATCAAAACGTGGGCATCGGTAAAAAACACCCAAATAAAATCTATTTTTGAATTGGACATTATTTTTCTTCATGTGTTGTATAATAAAACGCACGATAGAATAAACGTGATATTTAAAACAAATACGAATATAAAATGCGAACGTATTTTTATATGTAATACAACCTTGTTTTAATTAATTATTTTATTATTTAAATTCTGCCAATCAGGGTTGACAGAAAAGTTGTTAGAACAACAAGAAAAAAATTTAATAAAAAAAAAATTTTTGTTTTACCAAGTTCCTACTGAACGCCAAAGTAAAAGTTTTCGTTTTTCAAGATATCGATTTAAAACTTGTATGCACACAGAAAACAGTTTTGTAGTTGCAACCGAATTGTTTGCCAACCGAATTTTTGTGGTTCCATGTACTATCACTATTATTAAATTTTAGTACACTATTGTAACAACCGACAATTATTTACAAATTTCGAATTTTTATTGTAACAATTGAATATTTTATGTTTATGTACTATAATATTCTACAAATATATTCACATGCATTCAATAAAATTTATTTTATTAATAAATAAATTATATGCCTCGAACTGGTCTCGAACCGGCGATCTTACGTTTGTCAGGCAAGTACTTTAGCTCTAGCCTAAACCCAATTTAAATATGGTTTTTTAAATTCTTCTCCGCGAACTGGGTTCGAACCGGCGACCTTCAGCTTGTTAGGCAACTGCTTTACCAGGCAACTTGCCTAAATAAATATTTTTTTTCTTTCAAGTTTAAATATTAATATTTAAAAATAGATTTGTATGTACAACAGAAATTGAGTTGCTAATCTTAAGATTTCATTAGAGATACCAAAACTATTAAAAAACTTTATATTCTTTTAAAATTGGTAACGAAAACTAATATTTTAGATAGAGTGATTGTTTTTTTGCAGGCGAATCTAATATTCGATTTTAACTGCAAATATTTTACACAGAAAAAATTATCAACCTAAAATATCTAATTAAAGATTTGATTTGAATTTAATTTGTTTCTAAACAAATATTTAATTGAATCAATTAATATTGTAATTGACTTTTAAATATATAAATACATATTTTATTTTGGACGCAATTATCATATTATTTTTTCATACACTGTATGCATAAATAGAAAATTTTCAGTATAAAATACCAAATACAGTTAACAAACAAAACAAGCACACATACAAGCATTCTCAGCATTGCAAAAAACACACATACCAACGTATAGACTACACACTTTTTTTGTGAGTATTATATTTTTTTTGTAGAAGTTATTTATAACTTTTTTTTCCTTCTTAATTTTAATAAAAGGTTTAATTGATAGTATCATTGTCGTGATAGGTGCAAAATCAAATAAAATACTAATTGATTCAATAAATTTTTTAATTGAAACCCGTTTTTAGTTTTTTCTGTGTAATGTAGAAGATAATATTTTTTTAATATTGATTAGGAAATCCAATATTTTGAATGATGTGACTGTGTTTTGGTTAATTTCATATATTTTGTGTTTACAATATAGTTTAATTATTCTGATGATGAATTTTAAGTACTTACAATTAAAAGTATTGAATAATGATTAAATTTTTTGCTTACAATGGAATTACAACCAATTTATTCTCTGTGTGAGGAATTTGAATTTTTAGTGCAGTAGAAAATTCGTTTTATACAAAAATCGCCAAATATTTAATTTTTTTTTTTATAAAAAAAGCTCAGATGTTTTTCTATCGATTCAGACAGTTTTATCGCGTAACTCGGATATGTTTTGAAGAAAATATTCGTTGAATATTATCCATCTAAAATAGCCTAAAAATTTGCATGTTAGAATCACACGTCGTATAATGAATCATAGTATATTTATTATATCGTGCTCCCCGGTAGGCTAGTTGGTAGCGTGCTGGCTTATCAGTGCGGGGGTCGTGGGTTCGATTCCCACCAGAGGCACTGGTCTGTTTTCGCTACAACGCGCCGAAGGCCATAGTAGCTAGTGCTCGGTTAGGGTAATAGTATATAATTTGTAATTATATGATTATTAATTTATAAAAAAAAAAAAAAATATTTATTATATGATTCATTATATGCCACTTGGTTCTAACAAGCAAATTTTAGAATATTTGAGATGGATAATATTTAACGACTATTTTATCCAAAACTTATCCGAGTCACACGATAAAACTTTCTGAATCGATAGAAAAACATCTGAACTTTTTTTATGTATTAACAAATAAAAAGATATTGGCCGATTTTTAGATAAATTGAGTTTTCTATTAAACAAAAAATTCAGAACTTTTCCTGAATTTTAATATTTTTTGCAATTCTTCATAAAAAATTTGTTGATACAATCAAATTTATTGCTTTCTATAAATGCAGTTAAATTATTAGAAATAATATACTACAAATAAGCTAAAATTTTTTCAATTTTTAACCACTTTCAAGACTTAACCACCTACTTTGCACACTTTTTGGAAAAATTGTAAAAGTTCACCAATTTTTTATTCGTATTATATAGAACAACTTATACTTTAACTTTGACATTGATAAGACATACTTTTGCGTGTAGTGTGGCAGTTATTTTTTGTTTTTGGTAGTACGATACGATAAATATATCGTCCATTCTAAATTCCAGTTAATTTAAAACCACAATTGTTAAAGTTCGCTTTACTTATTAATTTTTTTAATACTTTTAGAAATATTAATCGATTAAAAAAATAAGTGTTACATTAATTTATCGAATAGTGATTATCTTGACGTTTTTAGAATATGCCTAACTTTTCACGTTGTTGTTGGAATTCAAAAATTTTGGTGCGCCCAAGAAATTTCGCTCACTGTATATGCTCAATTAATGAAGTTTTATTTCGTAAGAACTCAAAATCTGTTTCTAATACAAAAAAAAAAAAAAACTAAAAGCATTTTAAAAAATCTGCAAACATATTTATTTGTACGCAACATTGAAATACACAAAAAAAAAAACAAAAATTTTGATATCCGTATTGCCTAATTAGTAGTGTTTCCAAAACGATTAACCGGTTAGTTACAAACTCGTTTTGTGAAATATAATAACAAGTATTTTCCTAAAAATATTTTTTTTTGATTTATTGATTATCTATTGAATGCGGCCCAAAACCGCATAAAATTATACATATTTTGCATAAAAATATATTAGTAGTATAACTTAGTTATCTCATTATGGCACATCATAGATCCGCAGGTTATTTTTAACCAAACTTTCCAGATATATACAACCAGGCTCATAAAGATTTTTTTTTATTTTTCCCCCCCTAAAGCCCCTCTGAAGGAAATGTAAATTCTAGACGCTTGAAGATGTTTTAAAAATTTTAATTTCTGTATAATTTTTTGAACAAATCTTTATTCAAAAATATATTAAAAGTTATTTTTTTTTTTAAGTTAAGCGATTTTTAAAATTTTTTACAAAAATATCGTGGTTTTGCCTGTTTTTGAAAATTTCCATATGGCAACCCTGACGATATAATTTTTATAAGTTTAGCAGTATTTTCATAAAAACCTCCCATTATTTATGTGTTGAGTGAAAACGGAATAAATTTTGGAATATATCATCGTTCGATCGGTCAGATTTTCAAAAATTTTAAACAATTGATGAACTAATTTCTAGCAGAGAAATTTATTTTCATATGTTTTCATGAACACAACAATCAAAAAAAATATTTAATCTTTTATATTATTTTTAAAAAACGTTCCATCAAAAAAGGTCAAAAATTAATTTTTTCAAATAACTATTATTCAACTCTGGTTAAAAATTGTTCACAATTTTTTTATTTACAATTGTTACCAAGATGTTGATTAATTTTAAGGTTTTTAAATCACTTAATTATCTTTTTCCAGGACAAACAAATATAGCCGTTTAAATGTACTGGGTCGAAAAAAAGGAACACTGTGTCATAAATGAGTTAAGCAAAGTGTTGAGCGGTTTAAAAATTAAAGGTATAAAAATTTCGATATAGCATCGATCCATACATATTTGGTTCTGTTAAACATTTTTGTACATCGGCTTCTCAAATTGTTATCATTTGACATCCAATTCCCAAATAATTACTGCAAAATCAAACAACACGCTAAAAAGATCATTTTGCTACACATTTTTTCCTTATTAAACCGAAAAAAACAGTTTCTCAAAAAGTCCATTTTTTTCATTAGCCTTCACAGAAAAAAAAAATCATTCACAGAATGAATTTTTTCATAAACTGTATGAATCGAACATGATTTTTTTTTTCCCCAAACTTTTTCATTTATAGTATGAACTTGTTCATACATTATGAATGTGTTCATACATATTACGAAACATGTTTATAATATGTATGTACCAAATTTATCTATATTATGTAATTTTCATAAAAAAAAATATTTTTTATCTTTTTTCCCATTAAAGTATAAGGTTTTTTTTTAGATTTTATATGCATAATAACTGCATTTTTATTATTATTGTTTTTAAATGCAAAAAATTTAGAATAAACAAATGTACATAAACAAATGTACATTAATTACAAATTTGTTAAATACAACAATACCACTATATCCCAGGAGAAAATACTCATGATTTCGGATCATAATTAGATGAGTTTTTTAAAACGCTTTACTGAAATGCTGCCTCGAGGATGAGATATCGTAATGACGAATTAATATATTTTTTTTTTGAGAAGCACTAAAGAGAGGTTCTAAGTAGGACATCGTGAACGAAAATCATGGATTATATAAACAATAAAGCTAGCGCTTCCACAAAATTTTGAAGCAGGTAGAGCTTGCTTTATTGCTAACGTAATGCATGATTTTTCTTCGCGTTGTCTCTTTATTGATTCTAACATAAAATAATACATATTATGCCTTACAATACCTCATTATCCAAGCAGCATTTTAGCGAAGCGCTTCAGAAAGCGCATCTAATTATGCAGTGCTTCCGAAGTCATGTGTATTTTCTGCTGGTATCCAATTAATTATAAAATATATATTATATTTAATTGGAAAAAATAATATTTTTGAAATTATATATTGAATTAAAATTAAAAATAATACTAATGGCATATTTACGATTTAAATAGAAAGAATTACGATTTTTGGGGTTTTTTTAACGACAAAGTACATAAATTACAAAATTGTTAATTAATTGGAAAAAGTAATATGATTTAAATTACATATTGAATTAAAAATTACAAATAATAGTAATTACATGTTTGAGATTTCATTTGAAAGAATTGCAATTTTTGAGTTTATTTTTGAACGAGAAAGTGAATAAAAAAAATATTCAATAAAAGAAGAATTCACAGCCTCTAAGGATATTTTAAATCAAACGCAAAAAAAATTTTAAAGCAAATATCCACAGCCCTTAAAAGATTTGAAATTGGATATTTAATTTTTTGAAAATATACAAATATCTCTGTAAATTTGTCAATTTTGCCAATGACCAAAACGCAGGGTAAATTCATTGATTTTGATTTAAAAAAATTGATTTTTTCTTCTAGTTCCTCTTGAGTTTCTGCGATTATTACAAATGCATTTTGAGAGTCGCGAATAGTAAAATTTTGTCGGAATTTTTTGCCATTTTTAAGGGAAATTTGTACTGAACCCAGTTTTAAAATATGCAAACACCACAATATTATTAAATTTTTAGAATCTGAAAAATTGGTATTTAATTTTTTTTGTTTATAATATCAAGATTTTAATTAATGCTATTAATTTACCTTCCGACGTATTGTTATCAATGTTATTAAATACAAAAAAAAACTTTCTTTATTTAGGAAGCTTCTTTTTTAGTACTTTTTCAATTTTAATTAAATATGTTGCCCACTTTGAATATATATCTTCAGCTTCAAAATATTTTAAATTAAAATCTAATTCAATCTAAAAAATGTTTGGAATATTATAATAATATAAAAAAGTAATAATTTTATCGGGCTATATTACCAATCGGAATCCTGTGGGTTTCTTATATTGTGGCCATAATTGCCGAATTTTAACTACATTTCGTTTTTCACAAGTTTCTTTAAATCTAAGTTGACTACACTTTACCCTTTCAAGTTCTTCAACATTTAATCTGTCGTACTTCAAAACTGTCGAATAGATTCGGACGATGGTTCTGGAACTAAAAGTTTTTCATTAAAGATCAGTATTTCTTTTAATTAATCATTAATTATTTTATTTTAATTATTTAAATAACGATTTTTTTTTATAAAAGAAAAATTTGAAACGTTTTTTTTTTTTTAGTTAGTCTCTTTACAGGAAGAAGAAGAAGAAAACATTTTTATTGAAAAATTTTACGGACACAAGGGATACACCAGACTGCCGCAGTTTCGTCCCCCTCCTGGGACTCGTCAGTGGTTAATTTATGTGTCAATTGAACAAAGTATTTTATATTGTTAATTTTGCTCTATATGAAAAACTTTTTATTTTTTGGTGTCGTACTGTGATTTGAACTCACAGTCTTAGCATCAAAGCTATGCATCGTAATCTCACCTCTTAACCAGTTGAGCCACGGTCGACACAGCGTTGACTGCGACTAAATTGGAGTTTGGTCACACTACGTACACACAAGTATTGTTTTGATCAGAAGAGACAGAATTAGCTAATACCAATGCACAATTCATTTCTCAACTAGAATGCTTTTTCTTCTTAATCCTATCTCTTTTTCACAAGTAATTATCACGTTTTATGATGCGCTTTATTCACATACAATAGTTGGATACCAAGTGTAGGTTAGAGATTGAGTCGCCGTTAAGCAAGTTTATTCAAATTTTATGTTAGAAAGTGTTTTGCAACCGTCAGACAATGACAATCGTAATTAATTTTTTATATTAATTACTGTAGAATATTTCTTTAGTTAGTCTCTTTACAGGAAGAAGAAGAAGAAAACATTTTTATTGAAAAATTTTACGGACACAAGGGATACACCAGACTGCCGCAGTTTCGTCCCCCTCCTGGGACTCGTCAGTGGTTAATTTATGTGTCAATTGAACAAAGTATTTTATATTGTTAATTTTGCTCTATATGAAAAACTTTTTATTTTTTGGTGTCGTACTGTGATTTGAACTCACAGTCTTAGCATCAAAGCTATGCATCGTAATCTCACCTCTTAACCAGTTGAGCCACGGTCGACACAGCGTTGACTGCGACTAAATTGGAGTTTGGTCACACTACGTACACACAAGTATTGTTTTGATCAGAAGAGACAGAATTAGCTAATACCAATGCACAATTCATTTCTCAACTAGAATGCTTTTTCTTCTTAATCCTATCTCTTTTTCACAAGTAATTATCACGTTTTATGATGCGCTTTATTCACATACAATAGTTGGATACCAAGTGTAGGTTAGAGATTGAGTCGCCGTTAAGCAAGTTTATTCAAATTTTATGTTAGAAAGTGTTTTGCAACCGTCAGACAATGACAATCGTAATTAATTTTTTATATTAATTACTGTAGAATATTTCTTTAGTTAGTCTCTTTACAGGAAGAAGAAGAAGAAAACATTTTTATTGAAAAATTTTACGGACACAAGGGATACACCAGACTGCCGCAGTTTCGTCCCCCTCCTGGGACTCGTCAGTGGTTAATTTATGTGTCAATTGAACAAAGTATTTTATATTGTTAATTTTGCTCTATATGAAAAACTTTTTATTTTTTGGTGTCGTACTGTGATTTGAACTCACAGTCTTAGCATCAAAGCTATGCATCGTAATCTCACCTCTTAACCAGTTGAGCCACGGTCGACACAGCGTTGACTGCGACTAAATTGGAGTTTGGTCACACTACGTACACACAAGTATTGTTTTGATCAGAAGAGACAGAATTAGCTAATACCAATGCACAATTCATTTCTCAACTAGAATGCTTTTTCTTCTTAATCCTATCTCTTTTTCACAAGTAATTATCACGTTTTATGATGCGCGTTATTCACATACAATAGTTGGATACCAAGTGTAGGTTAGAGATTGAGTCGCCGTTAAGCAAGTTTATTCAAATTTTATGTTAGAAAGTGTTTTGCAACCGTCAGACAATGACAATCGTAATTAATTTTTTATATTAATTACTGTAGAATATTTCTTTAGTTAGTCTCTTTACAGGAAGAAGAAGAAGAAAACATTTTTATTGAAAAATTTTACGGACACAAGGGATACACCAGACTGCCGCAGTTTCGTCCCCCTCCTGGGACTCGTCAGTGGTTAATTTATGTGTCAATTGAACAAAGTATTTTATATTGTTAATTTTGCTCTATATGAAAAACTTTTTATTTTTTGGTGTCGTACTGTGATTTGAACTCACAGTCTTAGCATCAAAGCTATGCATCGTAATCTCACCTCTTAACCAGTTGAGCCACGGTCGACACAGCGTTGACTGCGACTAAATTGGAGTTTGGTCACACTACGTACACACAAGTATTGTTTTGATCAGAAGAGACAGAATTAGCTAATACCAATGCACAATTCATTTCTCAACTAGAATGCTTTTTCTTCTTAATCCTATCTCTTTTTCACAAGTAATTATCACGTTTTATGATGCGCTTTATTCACATACAATAGTTGGATACCAAGTGTAGGTTAGAGATTGAGTCGCCGTTAAGCAAGTTTATTCAAATTTTATGTTAGAAAGTGTTTTGCAACCGTCAGACAATGACAATCGTAATTAATTTTTTATATTAATTACTGTAGAATATTTCTTTAGTTAGTCTCTTTACAGGAAGAAGAAGAAGAAAACATTTTTATTGAAAAATTTTACGGACACAAGGGATACACCAGACTGCCGCAGTTTCGTCCCCCTCCTGGGACTCGTCAGTGGTTAATTTATGTGTCAATTGAACAAAGTATTTTATATTGTTAATTTTGCTCTATATGAAAAACTTTTTATTTTTTGGTGTCGTACTGTGATTTGAACTCACAGTCTTAGCATCAAAGCTATGCATCGTAATCTCACCTCTTAACCAGTTATTTCACAGAAAAAAAAATAAATGAAAATTAAAACAAATTTCTTCTGGCTTTCTAAGTTTTTAAAATTAAAAAATAAAAAAGTTCATACGTAGCATGAACTTGTTCATACATATTAAGAATTAAAATCAATGAAAGCAATTCGTTCTATTTATGAACAAAATTTTTTCTGTGTTTAGTTAGTTGAAAATATCACTTCGGAAAAAGTCGTATAAAACCCAATAATTTAGTTCAAATTGATTTCAGGAAAAATTGCTTAAATTAGCAGATAAGAATAGCAAACATACATCTGTTGAATGTACAAACATTTAGTTATATGTAGTTATATTTGAGCTAAAATCAGTAAAAAAAAGTTTGTTAAATATTAGTAGATACAAAAATCAAAAAAAAAAATAAAATTTTCCAAGTATTTTTTTTTAGTTTGTTTTTATGCGAATTTAAATATGCCCTTCTAAAATCAGCACTTAAAATTTTTTTCAGCAAATATTTCTGTTTATTTTAGCAAAATATACTGTTATTTGCATTCAACAAAACTTAAGGTAAATTTAGCAAAAATATTGTTCATATTAAAAGTTTTGTTTGCTGTTTTAGCGAAAAATTTTGTTGATTTTATCAGACACATTGCTATTTTCAATTAACTGAAAATCCTATTGAATTTAACTAAAATTTTGTAAATTTAATAGTTTTATTTTTGCACACAGAGAAAAAAGTGCCAACCGAATTGAAAATTGTATTTTAATGGTAACAACCTTTGAATTTAGTTAGTACAACGAATTTATATTAAATTTCTGACTATTTTGGAAGTTGCAACTAAAACTCAGTGGAATTAACCGAACTTTGTTGTGAAAACTAATGCTAAGTTGTGCCAACCGACTGAAATTCGTAATTTGAGTCGTAGTAACCGAATTTCAGTTGGCAAATAGCTAAATTTTTCTCTGTGTTTGATATTCTTATTTTATTAATATTTAGCAAAAAACTAATAGTTTTAACAGTTTTTTCTGCAACGTCATTTCTAACAAATTTTTAGTAGCTTTTTCTGTTATTTTTACAGATTTATTTTTATGAGAATAATTTTTACTGCATAAATAACTGGCATTAAATAATTTCAAAATTTTTATAAATTTTATAATTTTCTTTTTTTTTGCTGTATTCCAGCTTTCAATTCGGATTTGCAAAATTAAATAATTGTATGGGTATTTTTGTTGCTATTTTTACTGAATGTGTTTTTATTTTTTTAAGTGTAATCATAAATACTTTTTTTTATAAACTATTTGTTGTCGTTTTAGTATTATTTATTTAATTTTTGTATTTAATTCTTAAAATAACATTTGAGAGGGCTCGCTTTGGCTGATTGCTTGATAATATCTTGTTTTATTTTGTATTTTTTTTTAGCTGTTTGTATATTTGGCCGACTGACTCTGGCTGTTGTTCACGTGTATAAAAATGTCCTTTAGAAGGTCATCACTGACCTATGTTCGAATTTCATTTGATTGTGTTTATCTATTTTTATGATATTTTATTATTGTTCATTATTAGTTTTTTTCTTCTTATCGCTTACGTATTTTATACAACTTTTTGGTTTTTATTAAAAAATTTATGATTTTTTTTAAATAGATATTTAATATTTAATGGAAAAATTTGCTTATAAATGCTGTTAGTAAAGAGCGTTTGATTTTATCGGAAACAAAACTGTATCCCTTTATGTACCACTGCGATAAGTTTTTAAATAAAACGCGGTTATTTGCTAGTGGCCAAAATAATTTGGGTCAAATTAGATTAGTTTATTATTGTTATGGAATATTTTCAATAGATTTGTACTAATTTTTAGTCTATCTCACTCTCTTTTTTTTCTGTCCCAAATGTAGAGAAGAAATAATTGCATTTAAAAAGAAAAAGCGCATATACGAGTATTTTCAACTGTGACATGTACACTAGAGTGGGTCGCACCCCATACAAAAAAAAAAGTTGTGGCTGTCACCCCCTAGAATTAAAGATAATTTGAAGATTTGAAAAAAAAAATTTTTTTTTGCCACTCCCCTTGACCCCGCGCCTTTGTTTTTTTATTTCCTGTGGCTCAATTTATAGTCCGATCGTAACGTGTGATATATCATTGTTTTTGGAATGACAACGGCTACATTTTCTACTTTGATCACTTTTGACTCCGACGTCAAATTCTAGAAGTGACTTCTGGAAACTCGATTTCTACCACCCTAATTCACGAGTTTTTCTAAACGATAAAAAATTTTTTTAAATTCCATGAAATTTTGTCTTTTACAGTATATATATTTATTCAGTAACAAAAAAGTTACGAAGGTTTAAAAAAAATCAATTTGAGTTTTATTCCAACAATCGTTAACAATTAGCTTTGGTCTTTTTGTGGCGCTAGTGTGCATTTGTTTTTGCACTATGATAATGTTCTCTTTTTCGTAATCTCACTTGTTTCTCTATTTTCTATTATCTTTCTCCTCCACATAGTACTCTTTTTAACCGTCCAATGATATATCACACGTTACGATCGGACTATAAATGGAGCCACAGGAAATAAAAAACCAAATGCGCGGGGTCAAGGGGCGTGGCAAAAAAAATTGTTTTTCAAATCTTCTTCAAATTATCTTTAATTCTAGGGGGTGACCGGCAAAACTTTTTTTTATCGACCCGGCCTAATGTACACTTATGGAGGTTTTGTTTAAAAATTTAGTAGATTTTAAAATTTTATTTATATGTGAAATTTAATTAAATGATGCGAAAATAGCTGTTATGTCAAAATTTAATATTTTGTCTAATTGTGTGTTTGACTAATTATGTGTCAGTTCAAATTTATTTGCAAAAATTAAGTTCCTATATAATTTATCTTATTAAAAATCAGAAAGAGTAAAAAATATCCACGATAAAATCTAAAAATTGCAAATGTTTTAATAATTACATTTGGCACTCAGCACTTATAATTAAGTTTAGTTGGCATTTTTTTAAAAAATTGTCCATGGAGTGCTGTAATCTTTAAAAATACTTTTCACCAGATCTGCCGCTGAATAAAAAGAGCGCGGGATCACGTTCGCTTTAAAATTGGTACGAATTAATCGAACAGTACCCCACAACAAAAATGAATCACATTTAACACAATTTATTTTGAACAAGCGCAAATAATGCTGTTTTAATAAAAAAATTATCAAACTGGTACACAAATAAACACATGTTTTCCTAAACTTTAATTGCATTTTTAGTCGTTTTGTATGTATACTGGTTTTGATGTATAGCTTGTACGAGGGCGGATCAATAAGACCGTGAATTTTTGAATGAAACACGGTTTTTTCGCAAAAACAAAATTTATTTTTCAACATAATCTCCTTTTAGCTCAATACACTTAGTCCAACGTTTCTCCAATTATTGTATCCCTTCCAAAAAATAGGATTTTTCGAGGTCCATAAAATATGCATTTGTTTGATCAATAATTTCATCGTTGGAGCTAAATCTCTTTCCACCAAGCCATTTCTTTAGGTTTGAAAATATGAAATAGTCACTGGGAGCTAAATCCGGAGAATATGGGTTATTAGGTACCAATTCGTAGCCGAATCCATGGAATTTTGCCATTGAGACTGCGCACGTGTGCACCCGTGCATTATCTTAATGAAAAAGAACTTTTTTCTTGGCCATATGGGGTCGCTTTTTTTTAAATCCTCGTTAAATCGGTCCAATAAGTTGGCATAATATTCGCCGTTTATTGTTTTTCCCTTTTCAAGGTAATCGATGTAGATTATCCCGCGTGCATTCCAAAAAACTGTTGCCATCACCTTGTTGGCCACGATTACGTTCAAGTCAATTGAGTGCAAACGCGGCACCCATCTTGCAGACAGCTTTCTTAAACCCAACTGATCATTTAAAATCGAAAACACACTGCCATATGAAATGTCATGGCATCAACAATCTCACGCACTTTTACTCTTCGATCGGCCATATCGTGGATTTTTTCGACATTTTCGGGTATATTGACCTCCGCCGTCCAGAACGTTCAGCGTGATTTGTACTTGTGCGACCACAACGAAAGTCAGTAAAACACTTTTTTACCATTGAAATCGATGGTGCAGAGTCCCCATAGTATTTATCAAGATTTTCCTTGGTTTGATTGACGGATTTTTTTTGACAAAAAATAATGTTTAATGAGCACTCAAAATTCACTTTTTTTCCATTAAAAAAAAAAAAAACACGAGGTTCTATTTTTTAAATAGCTGTTAAACGCAAAGTAAATGACGGAACTTGCTCAAAATTTGACAGTAGCGTATTAACAGGTGGTACTTGATGGGAGCAGTGTTGCCTTTCATATAACTACGAGGGAAGTTCGGAAAATCACGGACTTATTGAGCCGCCCTCGTATTTTCTTCATAACTATGTGTATATCACCAATAACAAATTTATAATAAAAAAAATTTAAATTTTGGTTATTTCCAAAAAACATAGACCATGAAAACAACAACCAATATTTTGTTTGCCGTCAATTTTATAATGTTCTTCTATATGACAGTCAAGTAACGTATTTGTTATCTTGTTTAACTGTTACTTTGATACTTTTTAAATTTTACTTTAGAAAGTTACAATAAAATCCCGTATAAATGGGAGAACGAAAAAAGTGAAATTTTTTAAAGTACTTATTATCAACTAAGAAAACTTTATTTCTTTACAAAAACATAGTACATGAATTGACCTATATAATTACTATCAACTTTATATAAAAATAAAATATTACAAAAATCATTTCGATATTCTTACACTAATTTATTTTTGCATGTAATTATTCAAATAAATTATAAAAAAATACTTGTGTTACTAATCTAGGTTTTTTACAAATTGTTGAATCATTTTTGCAAAAAAATAAATAATACCTGAAACTTCTGAAATTTTGCACTCTATTATTGGGTTTAATTTTAAATGTCAAACTAAAGAAATTATGGATTATTTTATTGTATAAAGGTTTTTATTTGCAAAACTATAGGAAAAAAAAAACAAATTAACTACCAACAATTTATGTTAACGCACAAGTCATAAATTGTTTAGAGTTATTTGCTAAAAATACAAAACGACTACCCAAAATAACTTTTCATACAATTCAGTATTATTGGTTAGTTACTTTTTTTAATAACTGTCTGAAATAGTAATTTTGCATTTATACTATTAACCACCAAAATTTCCTACTTGTATTAACTGTAAAAATATTCTGAGTATATGTATGTTAAAAAACAATGCTATTTTTGACATGCAAGATTTTATATAAACTCAAAAATTGTTAATTGCAAAGAAATTTAAAATATTTAAATAATAAATTACCGCAAATAAACTAAATAGTTTGCTAGATATTAGTAAATTAACTAAAATCTAGTTCAATATATGTTTAAATGCAAATAAAATATAGCTGAAACTGAAAAAATATATTGTTATTTATTCACTTGTGCTATGATGCTTGTTAGGAAAAGACTCTAGCCACGTGTTTGATTACTAAGAAGTCAAAAATGGAGCAAAATTGATAATTATTAGGTTTTATGTTAGAGCTCTGCCTATTCTGCTGGCTTTAGCTTTTCTAAAACTTCGGGTTCTGACGAGTTCTTTAGCCAGATCGAAATACTAGTATCAACCTAGCTATAATGTTTGATTTGCTTTATTTTTGTAAATATACGGAGGTGAAAGCTCATCATAAATTAACAAAAATAATGAGTTTTGACGTCGATTTATATGCAGTTGGACCTTATTCTACTACTTGTTATTTAGATACTGGTAATGAGAGCCCATTACTGAGATTTTGTTGGGAAGTCAAAAATTCATAAGTACCATAAAATTTCGAAATACAAAGTCAAATTTTGAAATATTCTGTTATAATTTATAATAATGACGCATTGGAAAAAAGTTTATATGTGTTTGTGTGTGTGTGTTTGACAAAATAAACAAAAAAAAAAACACAAACTGATATCATAATGTTATCAAAAAAGCAATAATCTTTTTTTTTTTTTAATATATTTATATAAATATGTGAATTATACAATAAATCTATCAGATATTATATACGCCAATGCTTACACATACACATATATAAAATACGTATACATAAATGTGAAAAAAAAAAAAAATTGTTAATTAAAAAAAAAATAACTGGAATTTATGGTAACAAGTCATGCGACTTGAAAATAATATCGCACTTGATCAACAAGAGGGTATTAACTCAAAATTTTTAAAATATCACTTTTTTCAAGAAATCAACTAACAACATCAATATCTATCTATTGTAAAAATTTCAACGTATTCCGATTACTCTTTCATCTCGAAAACCACTTTTGAGACCATTTTCATGATAATGTAGTGATTACCTTTATTTCAACAAAAAGGTATTATTTCGAGTTAATACAAAAGTTCAAATAGAAATGAATCGTATATTTTCATAAAAAAGGTATTATTTTGATTTGAGCCTTTATTTATGTTAAAAATAATCAAACTGTTTTATTTATATTTGGTTGTATTTTGAGTTGATACTGTTTTGTTGATAAAATATTCAAAATTATACCAAAAAAATCGATGAAATTTCAAAAAATGGTATTAACTAAAAAAATTGATTTTTTTTTGCAATGAGTGGTAAAATTTAAAACAAAAATAGTGTATATATATTTTCAAATGGAATTTGCTTATTATGATATGTTTGAATTTTTAAATTCTGTTAAAATGTGGCCATAAACAGTTTTTTGACTCTACTGAAAATTTTAAAATTTTGAGTTAATACTCTCTTGTTGATCAAGTGCGATATGAATGTTACTAAATGAATGTAAATATTTTCTTTAAATATAAAAAATGCGTGATGCGAATAAAATTATATACAAATCAAAGCAAAAAAAGGTGAAATAACAATATTAATAAATGCAACACTGTTTTGTGATACAATACAACACTGCATTTAAATTAATCAAAATAAATGAGAAAGTAATAATCTAGTAACTGCACTGAAAAAAATCCAAACGTATTTTATGTACGAAATCTTTCGTACATTCTACGAAATATTTTGTTATTTCGCAACACGAAAATCGTTCGTAAAATGTACGAAATCTACGAAACTTTTGTGTGCATTTTACGTATTTCGTTTTGTGTTTTAAAATAGGTCGATTAATCGGTTAATTTTTTTTTCCCACAAATTTGTCAATTTTCTTAACTTTGGCTAATAAAAAAAATGGCAATAAAAATATAAAATATCATCAAATTATTTTAAAATCGATCGTTATGCCTCCAGATAACATATTTCTATCGGATTAAGGAAATTATATAGATTTTTTTTTTTAATCTGTTTAAATTCTTTAAACAGAATAAAAAAAATGAATTTCAAGACTAGGTTGGAGCTGTTTTACCTATATCACTTCGAAGCAAATAAACCAATTGATTTTGGGACAATTTCAAACAAAAATTATTGGTGTACAAACCTACACTCAAAACCTACACTAAAGAATAATTTTTTCTACAAACCGTTCTTCGAAACTCGAATATTTATAAAATGGTAAAACTGGTTAACTTAGGTATTTTTAAAATAAAAACTGTGTAACTCTTATAATCTATTTCCATTGAAGGGCAAGTTTAAAATGGAAAAAAAAGTTAGAAATGGCTGTATAAATGGCACGAAAAAATGCAAAATTGGCAAGTACTTCCAAAAATTGCTTTAAATAAGAGTTGATTTGATTTATGGGTTTTTGTATAATATTTTGCATAAAAAATAATAATAAAGAAAATTACAGTTATTGTGAATTAGTATGAACTTAATAGTTAAACTTTAGAAATGTTGAGGTTAAGAAAAAGAATAAACGTTTTTCTCTAAAAATTATAAACACTGTTAATTTTTAAATCAGACTAGCCTGGTTTCTGCCTTTTTATGGACAGGCGTCATCAGTAATTTTCCTTTTAAATTGTATTCTTATAATTGTCAGATTGTCTCTATATGAAAAATTTTTCAACAACCTGCGGCTGCAGGAATCAAACCTGCGCTCTTCTTACATTACAAACGTAACAATACCAAGTCATGTCCGTTTATCGATCACACCCAAGTATGGCCTCGAATGTAATGCAGCTAAATTGCTGTTTTCTTTCCTATTAGCTTTCTCTGTTATTGTATATTATACTCAGAAGTGACAACACTAACAAACACAAATATTCTATTTTTAGATTTTTGGTTATTTAACATTTTTGTTACTTTCAAAGAAAATATTCCGAAATTTAATTGTATCATATTAGATCTAATCTCATACTAGTAGACATTATTTAAAACAATTATATCCAATTTGATGAAATTAGACATAGTTTCATACAATTGTATCCGAATTCTGTCCTCATCCAAATGTAGCCCATTATATATGAAGCGATACATTTACATCCAATTTGATAGAATTTTATACACAATACTTCAGCCAATAATATACTGGGAAATTTCATACGCCTCAGTGTACAAAAAACAACAAACACACGAAGTTGGCTTATGAAATTTCCCAGTGTATTAATTGCTGGAGCCGCGCATGTATACACCACATATGCAATTATATGAGGCATATGAAATCATATATTGAATGATATATAATTATATATTTTCACATATTGCACTATATGAAGTGTACTATAAAGAAAGATATAATCATATATTTGAGATATAATTGTATGTGAATATATATTTTGAAATATATCATTATAAATAAGTATATATAAAGTATTACTTGGGTTGGCATGCATTCGATCTGAAAAGTAATAAAAAAAATTAAAAAATTGTTCATTTCAGAAAAAAATAAATATTTTCGTAAAATTAGTCAATTCATGCCTAAACCGAATTTCGTAGAATATATTAAATATTCGTATATATTACGAAAAAAAAAATAACAGCGAAAGTTTTTTTCGTAAAATGTTGCATGAATTTTTTTCAGTGTGTAAATCGTAAATAAATAAAGTGATTAAATATACTCGTAAATAAAACAATGTATAATAAATTTAAATAAAAAATAAAGCATTAAACAAAAGGCCATTAAAGGTTAAATAACAAAAAAAAAAATATAAGTTTTAAACGTTTTTGTTACCACAATCAACTAAGATCTCGGGTTTGTTAGGCGTCGAGCCAGTTGTGTTTACAGATAATCTTTATAAATATGAACTAGAGATTACAAAATCTCCAAGTTTTTGCTTTAAAGGGTTATCATTTGTATGTGATTGTATTCAACTGGCTCTCGTTGTTTTCGATTTCGGGATCTTGTTATCATCATATGTGAAAAGAGAAACACAAACAGGAAATTGAACTTTTACTTTATTTTTAACAAAATAAAATTGAGTGTAAAACATTAATAAAATAATTCACACCATTTGCAATTTTAATTACAAAAATATATGAAATTTTTTTAATGCATTTCGTAAAAATGGCAGAAAATCAACCATATTTATTACTGTTGGCCCTAAGTTGGGCGCCATATTCTTTCAAGCAAATACATATTCGTTGAATCGGGACAAAAATAACAATAAAAACTATAAATAAAAATTAAATTTAAGCAAGATAAAATAAAACAGAATTATCTACATTATATTAATGAAATTTTTCATTAAAATGAAACCAGTTTTCATAAAATTTTAAGAAAAATGTAATTTTATCTATTAACAGTTTCAATCGTTTAATAAAGAAGTTTAATTTAAAAAAAACTAGTTTCATAAAAAGTATGAAGCTTTTCATTAGTTTTAAGAAGTTTTTTGTTCACTGTCTAAAGAAAAGTTTAATTAGTTTTGTGAAAATGTTGATTTTTGTTTCATACACTAAAATTTTCTTTTTATAAATATAGTTATTCCTTTATTTTCACACTTACAAATTTGTTATATCATGTCATCTCTATTTGATTACACTCTACGCTGTGCAGTAAAAAACTAAATATCTGTGAATCCAGCTTAAATAATATAATACAACATTTAATCAACAAATTATTTATTTTGTACACACAGACCAAAAATATGTTTAAATGAACAAAAGAAATAATAAAGACCCAGTTACAGTTTTGTTTTGTTGTTTTTATTTTACTAATATTTAGCAAAAAGATTCTGCTAATTTTACCGCTTTTTCCTGCAACGTCACTTTTAACTAATTTTTATTAACTTTTTCTGCTATTTTTACATACTTATTTGTATGAGTGTATCACACTTTTCAACCCCTAAATACAAGATTGCAGAGAATTCCCTCGACGATTTTTAATGAAACTTTTTCACTAAACTAATGAAATTTTCTTCAGAATGTTAATGAAAAAATTCCTAAACTTCATGGAAAACTCCATAGTTTTAAAGAAACTACTTTTAATTAAACTTTTTCATTAGTTGTATGAAATTTTTAATAAATAATATGCAATTTTTCATTAAAGTTTATGAAATTTTGAATTAATTTAATGAAATGTTTCAATGGACGAGTTCCAGTGACAATTATCTCAATGTAGGTGTCTTTTATTTTTATCCTCAAAATTTTGTTTAGATCGGAGGGAACACATAAAGTAACTACTTGTGAAAAATAGAAAAAATATTTAGCTACTTACGATTTAAATTTTTCCCATCTTCTAAATCTTAACTTTTGAACAAAACCCTTTAAATACCGTTACTAAAACATGCCTAAAATAGCATTACTATTACCGATAGCCATATCGATTCACCCTTCAATTCTGATATTTCTGGCCCAACGTTGGGCGCCATTTAAATAGCATTTTTTTTGTTATTTAAATTAAGCGCCAAAACAAGAATATATAATCAAATGTTTAAAAAAAATTAAATCAAGCGGTTTTAATTTTAAATAAAAAATAAAGAACAAACTAACTCTACATATTTTGTATTAATTTTACCTAATCTTTGTTTTAAATGGTGTAATACCTATTATGAAAAACAAAATTCTCTTTTATTAAGAAAAAATAAAAACAGATAACACAAATCTATATTAAATATTTATTTAAGAGATAAGAAATTAACAAAAAAAAAAAAAAACTGAAAACAAAACTACACTTGGTGATAGCTTTCATTACAATCATAAAAATACCATATTAAAAATAGACTCAACAGAGACATAATAAACTTAAAAAATAATATTACAAAAAAATTTCCATAAAAGAAATCGTTTACTACGTATGATGTCATTTATTTCAAATGAAATGTGTGTTTGTTTTTTGCTACATTTGCTTAATATTTACTAATATAATTTTTTTTAAGTTAACTAGAAAATATTAAATCACATAGGGCAAATGTTCAATAAGACAACACGTTTGAAAAGCAACACAAAATTAAAAAAAATATATAATAATTAACAAAAACACTCAAGAAAAGTTTAGAATAATAATAAATATGTGAACTGTGTTTAATTTAAAGCTAAAAATAAAATTACGAAAATAAAATTAACCATTGGCATTTAAATATCAGGCACGTATGCCTCCACCAAGCGCCAAATATACACAAGCGTACACTTTTTTCCAGAGCCAACCAAACAATCAACCTACATGTAGCCACATTCAGCAACAAATATAACGAACGCAATATTGAAGTGTTCGTTATGTTTTTTTTTTTTTTGTTTTGTTTTTATAACAATAACGTCAGCATATACACTGAAAAAAATGCATTCGACTTTTTACAAAAAAAACGTTTGTAGCTATTTTCCCGTAAAATACAAGAAACTTTCTTCCATTTTACGAAAATAAAGTTTTAAAGCTTTACGAAACTAAGGAAATCATTCGTATCCACTTTTTTCGTAATATATATGAAAGTTAGGCCTAAAAAATCACTGAAAGATAACAAATAACTTGGCTAAATAATTCAAATTCAAAAAAAGTTTCTTTTGTTTTACGAAACGCAAAGCGTAAAGGCTTTTGTTTTCTTGCGAAACTAAAGAAAAAATTTCGTATCATAATTGTTCGTAGAATAAAAAAATATTGATTTAATTTTCCGAACTAGATTATTTAAAATAAATAGCTGCAACATTTTGAGATTTAGCTACCCAAGTAAAAATATATATATATATAAATTAGATATGCGACGTGATTAGATTTGATCCGGAAAATGAGAACATATAATTGTATCTAAAATACATCAAATTGTATCGAATTCGATGCAATTGTATCAATTTAGATCTAGTTCGATGCAATTTTGTACAATTCCATGTATATTATTGTATTCCATCAGAATTTTGTCCCCATACAAATTTTTATGTATTATATATAATTGCATCGAATTAGATATAATTCGATGTTATTAGATAAAAGTTGATATAAACTGTTCCTAGTTTTTCACAACAATTATATTAAATTGTATCTAATTTCGTCATATTTTAAAAAGGATTGTACTTATTTTGAAACTACTTTATTTAGCGTATTTTATGTTGACAATATGTGAGTGTTGACTAAAACCATTTTTACAGTTTAAGGTAAAATTTTTTTCACTATTCAAATTTATAAATCTTTTTTGTGTGTATGAACTCTTAAAATTTTATTCTAAATTAATCACAAGGCGAGTCTCCCTATGGGTACTCTCCGATCTTAATGAAATTAGGATATGTGATAAATAAAAAAAAATAAGGGACTCGTCTTTTTTTTAGAGGCCCAATCTCACGTTTATGGGTTCAAATGTGGGCCCAAAGTTAATACATTTTTGTATGGAAACAGGTCTGAAACTAATGAAGGGAATGGTACGAAATATCTCCGTTACGAAAATTTCCAATATACAGTGTGTTAAAAACTAATGAAAACAATTAAATTTTTCAATAAAGACTTAATTAGTTTAGAATTAGAAGTAAAAAATATGAAGTAGCGTTGTCGTAATGAATAAAAGGAGTTTAACAATTGTTTTGTTATCTTTTTCTTGTATACAGGGTTAAATGTCAAGCATAGAAGTAGAAAATTTCTTTTTTAAACAGAATTTTGTTTACGATTTTACTTGACAACAGTTTCAATTCATAGAAAAGAGAAAAAAACAAACAAATATTCTTTAGTTTTTCCACACTTTTAATTGTCTAGGGTTTCCCTTAAAAATAGATTTGTCATTACACACCCAGCTTTATTACAAATTAAAATGGTAACCCGTGCTGAAAGTTGGTCAAAAATTACGCATTTTGGAAAAATAGTGTAAAAATATTGCAAAGTTCCAAGTTTTGACAAAATTTTGTTTTTTATTTCATTTAAAATACTGAAAATTATTCAGATATAGAATTCTAACTTCATGAGATATTATTAACCTACTTTAGCCTGGAAACTAAAATGACCCATAAATTTTATAAAATTGCAAAAACGTATTTATTTAAAATTAATTTAAAATTTTTTTTAAAATGTCTAATTTGGAAATGTCGATTGTTATTTTTATATTATAATAGCTGTTATTAAAGCAAAAAAATAATTGGATTTTATGTTTGTAGTGACTTCTCTCTAGGACATTTTATTTTGTCAAAAATTTAACAAAATTTAATTGTTTTTATCAAAGTTTTGCATAATTTTCGAGAAAATATCACTGAAATTTTATTAGACAATAATTATATTTACTTTTATTTAAAAAAAAACTTTAACCCTTAGTGCCCTGGGGGTTAAAAAGATTCATGAAACTTATTTTAATTACATATGACTTTTATGGGGTTTCTTCAGTTCTCAATGTGAATTAAGTATTTATGTGTTCTACACTGATAATAAGCCATCTAAAAATACGAAAAAAAATTTTAAAAACAACGAAATATTTTGTAAAATGAAAAAATTTCCTTTAACTGGTTTGGAGGTAAAGAACCTATTGCTAATAGGACATACTCCATATAAAAATAATCAGTTGTAGAACAGAAATTATAAGGGGTTCTGCAACCTGTTATTTAGAGTGTACTGGGCCATTTTAATATTGACAAACATTTTTTTTTTAAATTAAATTAAAATTAACAATTTCATTTCAAACGAAAATTTGATGTCCTTAAGAAAATATAAATAAAATTTAAGTTATTTACAAATTTCAATCATACATTATGTGTTTAGAACATGTTTTATGAATGTCAAATATATGTAACTTAATATCTTTTAACTTAAATATATTTTGAAAAATTAAAAAATATTTGTGTATTTTACGAAAGTTTTTGTTATTTTGGCATTTTTTCGTATTTTTGTTCATGGATTATTATCAGTGTATGTATTTTGATGAATAACCCCTTAACTTTTCGTGTACCCTCTAATGCACTTTATTAAAAATTAAAAGTAAAATGTGCAGTCGATTTAGTACAAAAAGTTGTTACGATATAACAAATGGACCTGGATCTGCACTCAGGGAACTTCTGCTGTAAATATTTGTACTTGTTTGCGTTGTAATACATCTTTATTTTTAAGTGAAAAAACAGTCATTTGTAGAACAAATTTAATTTTTGACTACATATGTAGTTCATTTGAAAAACAAACCACTTCAAATGACTGTATTATGATTTTACATTAATTTTTTACAGTCGTTTTTTGTTATTTAAAAAATAAAACAAATAAACGTTTGTTTATTTTTTACTACATATGTTGTTTATTTTTACTACAATTGTGGCTAATTTTTTGAACAGTAAAAAACAAATGACAATGTCAGTTGAATTTACTGATATGTAAGTCGTCCTTTCTTTAAGTGGCATTTCATTTGTTCTACCTACATAGTATTCTGTTCATTTCATTTTAGTTTAGTTACTTTGGTAACGTTATTTTAAGGATATTGGTATTTTACGGATAGCGGTAATTTATTTATTTTGGTAAGGGTATTTTAGGGATAACGATAGTCAATTGAAAGAGTTTTGAATCGATAACGGTATTTTAGCGGTACTGCCTACTCTGAAAATTGGTTATAAGGTTTCTTGAATAAAAAATTTCATAATTTTTTTTTTAAAAATCCTTGAATCCTTCATAACTTGATGATTCTAAATTCGGAACGAACGCGCAAGCAGCGTTGCTCAGTTTAACTTAGATTAATGGACATCTTACCGAGCATTTTGGTAAAAATAAAATGTAAATAAAGAGTGAATATGGTTCAGCTTAAGGTCATCGGTTGTTAAAACAGTATCTTTGTTATGTGAAAATGTTTTGTTAAAAATAAATTAAACACAAGTTTTTTTAAATTTTTAAACAATATTTATAACAATATTTTCTCCAATATATTTTTATCAACTTTGTTGATTATCAGCAGGAATTTATCTGACAAACAATAAAAAAATTAAAATAAAAAAAAAATTTATTTTATTATTAACTAGCAATAATCTCTAAATGTTGAATGGAAATTGGTGTATTTCAGAACAAATTCATCCACACTGCTACAAAAAAAAAACTTTTTGTCAGAACTTGAAAACCGACCTAGTGGGGGTTGTAGGCCTAGGTGAGGACATACAAAAACCGTTTTCAAAAATTTTGAAACACCCTCAAAATTTTGAGTTATTTTCAAAAAACTGTTTTAGGGTAGGTCGTAGCACTTTAGTACCTCTAACTCACACATTTTTTGACCGATTTCAAAATTTTAAACAGTTTTGGAAAGACAAAGAATTAGGCTTTCATGAAATGTATTCATTAAATATATATTCCAAGATATTAGGTAAGTGTTTAGCAAAAGTTTCTCTTTTTTTTATTTTTTTTTTACAAATTTTTCAAATTCAACAAGAGTTATTTTAATTTTTTTTTTTATGAAAACCTATCTTTTTTGCACTGTATTTTAAAGACAATTTTATATAGAAAAAAAACGAGATATTATTTGTTAAAATCGGTTTCTATTTGCAAAAGTTACTAAACTTTTTCTAAAGTAAAATGTTATGATTGCAGACTTTTCTTCTGGTAAACCACTTGACTTACAAAAACGCTTGTTTAATTTTTTTATTCATATGGTTTGCGCTAAAAATGCTAAAAACAGGTGTTAATGAAAAGTTGAATAACTTTTACAATTTTCATCCGATTTGAAAAATTAAAACCATGTTTTGTTAAGAACTAAATTTTCTTTATACGTTGGTATAAATTTTTATAAGCTTTCATATTAAAATAAGCAATGAAAAGCTACTAAAATCAAAAAAGTTTATAATTTTCGTTTTTTTTTGTAGATATTCTTAACAAAAACAATACTTATAACTTACAAATGTATAAGAAATGCACGTCATTTTAAAGCCTAATCAGTTTTCTTTCCAAACCCGTTAAAAAAATGTAAATCGGACAAAAACTGACTGAGTAACAGGTCGATAAGTTGACGAACATCACTTGAAACGGTTTTTTAGAATAACTTCTGAATTTGAGGGTGTTTCTGAAATTTTTTGACACAATTTGTAATGTACTCAACAAGACCTATAACCCACGCTAGGTCGTTTTCCAAGTTTTTTTTCATTGTAGCACCGTGAACTTTAAAGTCCTTTTAAAGTCAAAAAACGGCGTGTGTTAATATACATATATGGTCCCTAGTTTGATACACTCACAAGAACTTTTCCATAAAAAATCAACAGTTAATTCAAAGTTTAATCGGTAAAGTTGTTTAAATGCAATATACAGTTAAATTAACAAAGAAATATATTTTTAACAATTCTGTCTGTTATTCAATAAACAAAATAAACAAAAAAAAAACGGACTTTCGGTAATAGTTAAAATATTGAGTTAAAATTTTCTATTTAAAACAAAAATTGTTATATTATATTGAGTATTGAAATAAACGAAAACAATTTATTGTTTTTATAAATTTTGTCAATTAATTTTTCAACAGTTGAAAGTGAACTAAAAAAATTCAATTGTTTTAAAAGAAAAGCAAGTAGTCCTGTTTTTCACTGATTTTCAGTTAATTTAATGTGTATATTCAGTAGAATTTACGGAAAAAATATTGTGAGTGTGTATATATTATTTTGTCCATGGGTAAAACTACTGTAGCACGGTGTAATCAAAGAAAAAATAAAGTAATTTAATGACGTATCAAGATGACAATGTATATTTTGTGTATATTTCTTGTTTTAATTCAATTAAAAAAATTATATGTAACTTAAAAACATGATTAAAAATAATAAAAGCAGCACAATCAAAAAGTTTTGTAAAAAAAAAACTAAAATTAAACTTTAATGGAATTTTTTCAACAAGCTTTAACATTTATATTAAAATAAAATTGCATACAATTATCAACAAAATTTCAACTGATTTAGCTTGATATAAATAAAAACAGCACGTAACCGAACTAAAAAAAAAAAATATATAAAGACGCACCTGTTGGGCCTCACGAGTTTCAAAAATAAATTGAGTAAACAAAATCAAATATATAACACAAAATATAAATTACTAATACGTATACGCGGTGTAGTCATCATCAAATATTTTTTTTTTTTTTGCAAACTCACCTATACATACACGAAAACTTCTATATGTACTTAGTTGTGTAATGTTTTGAAATACATCTGTATACATATGTAAGAGAAAGAGAGAGAGTAATATAATAATGCCAATTAAGCTATTTCCTAACAAATACTAACGACTTTTGTATCTTGTCATTACAATTACATATTACAGGAACTTTTAGGTAAACGTAAATTCTACACCCAGAGAAAACCAGGAAGAAATTTCTTCAATTTTCGTCCAATGTAACAATTTGATCAATATTGATGAAACATTTCATAAACAACAAGAATTATAATGTCAATACAGTAGACTCGCGGTAACGTGAACTATTAAAACCTGACCGCGTTTACGTTTGCGAAGTTGTTCATGTTTACGAAGGTGTAATTTTTTACATCTTAAAAATAAAATGGACATATATTTAACTCAAATTCATATATTTTTTTATTAATTCATATTCATTAATTCATATTCATATTTGCTTTGTTAACTAGTCACGTTTGATCCTCTTTTTATTTTTTCTATTACATTCACTTTTTCCTTTAAAGATACAAATTTTAGTAGTTTTTGCGACATTTTTCACGACACACTTTATATTAAACTAAAAACAAAATAAGCAAATCAACAGCGCGCATTACACAAAATTCCAGAATATATTCATAAGAAATCATTCCCAATTTTAAAAAAAGTAGTGATTGCTTCAAAATGTTCAAAAGAAAACAACGTTTTCTATGTTCCATTAATTTTGCATTTGTTAACGTTATAGGGCTTTCTTACTGTGTTCACGCTACAGAGTAGTCAGTGTAAAAAAAATTATGTTCATGCTAGCCGGTGTTCACGTAAGGCGGTGCTTTTGTTATCGCGAGTCTACTGTATCATGATCTTCATGATTTTTTTCTACACAAAAATAATGAAATCTTTACTAATACAAAATATGCTTCATATTTACAGTGAAACATTTCATAAATATGATGAAATTGATTTGGTTTTTTATGAAATGTTTCATAAATACTATGAAACGTTACATTGGACGAAAATTTATGAAACATGTCATAAATATGATGAAGATTTTCCTTTGAGTGTAGATATATTTTACAAAATTCCGAAGTTGGCATCACTTGTTGTATTGCATTTGCAATAATACTGTTATTAAACTCACATACACACACACACATCCATATAACGTAAAAGCTTGTTTGTGCTTGTATTAGGTTTTCTTTTTAGTGTGTTTTGTTCGTTTTATGTTGTCAAGTGCTGAAATTTCACGAATATGACACGTGCACACGTTTTTTATTTTTTGTAGCTGTTTTTATTAAAGGAAAATATATATTTTTTGTACAGGAAAATTATGCCGTCTCAGTGTATATATATATATAAAAAAATACCTTCTATTTCATAACTTTAAGTTAGGGTTTCAAAAAAACTTAAAGCCGAACCGGTTACCCGAATGTAAAAAAATCGGTTAAGCGCCCTTAATTCAATCAGCATTTTTTCTGACTAAAAAATGTATAAAATGCATGTAAAAATGTGAAAATGACTCTTTAGAAGTTTGATTAATTGGTTTATTATTCATGGAAAACACTTAAAGGTTTCTATAAATTAGTGCTGGTAAATTCGGTTACTTTTTAATAATCGTTACTACTCGATAGTTTTAATTTGGATACTCGGTACTTTTAACGGTTTTAAAATTTCAAATGGACTTTTACAAAATTTTTATGAAAGTTAATTTAATTTAATTCAATATGTTTTATAGTTTTTTAGCTCTTTTCTTTAAAATATTCACTTTTAATTTCTAGCAGAGTTGTATTTTAATGCTAATTATTTTAGCGGGATCGCTTTTTTGTATTGTTCTTCGTTTAAAAATTTCTTTCCAAAATACTATGTACTATAAATGCATTACACTTTATTATAATCCAAACAACAGATTTTTCTGAAATTAGGATGTTTAAACAGAAGTTTAAGTTAAACTTTGCTTTTTCTTAAGCACCATATCGAAGTTTTAGAAAATTGAAGAAATTGTAATATGGCGATCTTTTGGCTTGGTTCTAAAGTAACCGCAATACAATGAGATATACAGAGAAAAAATTATGGGCCAAAAATATCTAATTAATCGATTGTTTGAATATCAATGGCAATTTAAACAATTTTTTTAATTGATTCAATTAAAAAATTTATTGAATTTTCTAGTACATATATCCATTTAGTGTTGACAACATGTAAACAACATTTTTAAAAATTTGGCAAACTATTTTTATTTTATTTTATTTAGATTAAATAATCAAACAAAGGTTTAATTATATCAATATAGTATTTAATTTGTAAATAAAAAAAAATCTCAAATGATTAACTTTTAAAAAGTTGAATAATTTTAAATACACGCAAAATCGTAGTTGTTTCACTAGAGCTTGCAACACTCTTTTTGTTGAGATATTCGTGTACGCAGGAAAACTTAATTTAGTTTCGTGTTTTATCTGTGGTAATAAAAGTGCACATGTGGATTTAAATAAACCTTATCGAAAAAGGACAATTAAACTATTATTTTTGTAAATAATTAAATTTTCAATAAGTATAAGTGTCATTAAATTATCATTTTAAAGTTGTGTGTGATTTTTTTAAGAAAATAATTCAATTACAAGAAAAAGTTCAAGACAAGACAAGCAAAAATTTTGTCTTTACTTTTATTTGCTTTCTTATAATACATTTTTTTATTAAAAAGCTTTAATTTTATTATAAATAAAATGTCAATTTGATTTACAAACCTACATTTCTTTTTTTATTTAGGGGGGCATATAACAAAAATAAAAAATACGAGTTTTCAATTAAAACTACCATTGTTTTCTTCTCAAGTTTCAATTAAAGTTTTAATCAATTTAACGTAACTTTTAATTGAGGTTGTAAAGAAAAACAATAACTCTTTTAATTGATATTATTATTGACAACATGTAAACAACATTTTTAAAAATTTGGCAAACTATTTTTTTTTTTATTTTATTTAGATTAAATAATCAAACAAAGGTTTAATTATATCAATATAGTATTTAATTTGTAAATAAAAAAAAAATCTCAAATGATTAACTTTTAAAAAGTTGAATAGTTTACCGATTTTAAATACACGCAAAATCGTAGTTGTTTCACTAGAGCTTGCAACACTCTTTTTGTTGAGATATTCGTGTACGCAGGAAAACTTAATTTAGTTTCGTGTTTTATCTGTGGTTATAAAAGTGCACATGTGGATTTAAATAAACCTTATCGAAAAAGGACAATTAAACTATTATTTTTGTAAATAATTAAATTTTCAATAAGTATAAGTGTCATTAAATTATCATTTTAAAGTTGTGTGTGATTTTTTTAAGAAAATAATTCAATTACAAGAAAAAATTCAAGACAAGACAAGCAAAACAAAAAACTTTGTCTTTACTTTTATTTGCTTTCTTATAATACATTTTTTTATTAAAAATCTTTAATTTTATTATAAATAAAATGTCAATTTAATTTACAAACCTACATTTCTTTTTTTATTTATGGGGGCATATAACAAAAATAAAAAATACGAGTTTTCAATTAAAACTACCATTGTTTTCTTCTCAAGTTTCAATTAAAGTTTTAATCAATTTAACGTAACTTTTAATTGAGGTTGTAAAAAAAAACAATAACTCTTTTAATTGATATTATTATTATTTTAATTGACAGAGTTTTAATAAACCGTCTGCAATTTTTTTTTTGTTAATACTATCATTTCAGTCGTAGGTGCAAAATCAATTAAAATATTAATTTATTCAATAACATTTTTAATTGAAACCCGTTTTTAGTTTTTTCTGTGTAATTAAAGGTATCTGAAAAGTCCTTACACAAAAATCTAAATATAAATAACTTTCGGAAGTTTTTGTACTCACAAACTGTTGTAGTTGAAGGATTAAGTTAAGGGCTTTATATGATTTATTGAAGTTGCATTTTTTTTATAATATGTAGTGTTTCTTTGAAAAAATTTTTATAAATTACTAATGTTTACGCAGTTGTGACCAACAGTATTTTATTTTTTTGTTTTCGAATATATATTAATTTAAAGAATAGTAAATTGTTTGGTTTTTACGTAAAAAAGCAGTTATAATAAGTAAAAAAAAAAAGTTAAGTTTTTATTTTAACGACGTGAACATTTTGTAGAATTTATTTCACTCAAATTTTATGTAAAAAATTGTGTTTGTTGCGATTTTGTTTATCTAACACAAATAAAATTTCATCCTCTTTCATTATTTTAATTACGAGTTGATGTCTTAAGAGGCCTCAAATCGTAATTGCTATTCTTAAAAACTAAGTTTTTGTACCATCTTTACTTCCCAAATGATTTAAATAGAAACTAGAATTAAAATCTGGTAAACCGCCTGAAAAGCCCGGTTCGTCAAAAACCGAAATTTAGCCCAAAGACCGGTTTTTTGGTTAATCGATTAACCGTTTTTGGAAACACTACTTTAAGTACACTTGACTTGTAAAAACCCCATTTTTTATTTTTATTCGTTAGTGATAATGAGGTGTCAAAACAAGGTGTTGGTGTTATTATAACGTTTGCACAATAAACAATTTAATTTATTGTCGACAAAAAAAGTAATTTTTTTTATATCAAACTTTGGATTGCTTTGTTAGGGATTTTTTTTTTTTTTGTATAATCAAGCTATCTTTTCTTGGAAAGATACAAAGCATCAAAGTTCAAACTTTTTTTTTTTGACTGATTGTAAAAAATATGTTTCAGTGTTAAAGAACACACTAGCTTGCCAGGATGTCCCACTTTAAAGATCTGAAATTATAATCATTATAAAGTTCAAACTTTACATTAACCTCTAATGGCAGCCAAAATTTAACCGATTAATTGCACTCAAACAATTTGTCATTAGAATTTACTGATAATGACAGTTAAAACAAAGCTAAATGTCGTGAAAAAGGCTACAAAAGTAATTACTAGGTCTCGGAAGTTAATGCATTTAATTATTAACATAAAATATGTATTTTTAATATCGTAAAATATGTACTTAAAATATTAAAATATGCATTAATTACACAAGGGAACAAAATTGAACTTTTTTTGTGTTGATTTGAAATTTGTAGCAAATTTTTACTAATTTGAGGTCGCCGATTTCAAATCTGCACTTGGTTTTTCTCTATCAGCTCGACTTTTCGAGATATACCGTTATGTTCAAAATTAAGGCACTTCCGCTACATATATTGGAATAACTTGAAAACGGTTCACCATATTAAATTAAAAAAAAAAACCTAAACTCGCAAACAATATTCTCTTTAAACCGTGCTTACATTGTTTTTAAATTTTCCAAGTAGTTTTAGAGATATCGTTCAAGTTTTGAAAAAAAAATTAAAATTTTTAAAAAAAAAAAAAATTTTTTGTTCTTTAAAAATTCCGAAAAAATAAAATTGAGACAAAAATCACAGTTTTGGTCTAGAAACAGTTAGTTAAATATATTTCGAATGAAATGAGCTTTATTTCATTGAAATCGGTGCACAACTTTTGATTTTGTTCACGATTTACTGAATTGATATAAATCGCGATTTCCATACAAAAATAACATTTTCTAATTTTTAAGTGTTTGTATGTAATAAGTTAGTTTTTTATGATTCTAAGAATTAAAAAAATTAAGTAATAAAAAAAGATTATTTCATTTTTATGGTTGCGGTAGCAAACTCATAACGCCTATAAGTTGTATTATTCCTTTATGACACCTAGTCAGTTCACAGTCAATTAAAGAGAAAAAAGAAAAGTGCACTTGTTTTTATTGATGTGTGGTTTACCGTTGGTAACGGATGATTTTTTTAAAGAAATTCCCCTTAACACATGTGTTCATTCATAAGTGACTGTCAATAAAATTGTGGATATAATTTTTTCTAGGTACTTCAGTAAAAAACTACGAAGTATTTATATGGGTTCATTCAACCGATTTTTCTCATTCAACAAGTGTTTACGAAAGCGAAAAGTATAACGACAAAAAATATTAAAAAATTTTAACCTAGAACATTTCATCAGTGAACACAAAAAACTTTTGATTTTTATCCCTTGTTTTATTTATTGAAAACTGTGTTACTTTGAAATATATGTCAAAATTGGGCTATGACTACGTCAAGAAACACCTGTAAAATCAATCCCAACTATTTTTGTAACATATTTTTGTAACATATTTTTGTAACATATGTGGTAGAAAAAGTGTGTCAGATTTTATTAAAAACATTTATTTTGACTACTTCGGATTTACCATGGAAACCCGTGACAAGTACTGGATTCCTAATACTGTATGTAAAAACTGTGTAGAGTATTTAAGGTTATGGGCAAACAAGCAACGGACCCAGTTCAAGTATAAAACACCAATGATCTGGCGGGAACCTTCGAATCATTATGATGATTTTTATTTTTGCGCTGTCAACATAACAGGCATTAATAAAACAAACCGGTCTAAATGGATTTATCCTAACGTGTTGTCTATTACCCAACCAGTCCTGTACTCTAGTGAGGATTCAGAATCACAACCATCTACATCTACACACAATTTTCACGACTTACGACAAAATGTTCCTTCACCAATTTCTGAATGTGAATCAGATGACTTCCATTTAGATATTTCTTCTGAACGCGAGCAATTTAATCAGGAGGAGCTTAGTGATTTAGTGAGAGACCTTGGACTCTCTAAAAAAGCATCTGAAATTCTTGCTTCTCGATTAAAGCAAATCTGTTAACCCAAGGAACAACAGTTTCATACTACCGTAACAGAGCATATGATGGCGGACTATTGCTGGAGCATTAAAAATAATCCCTCTAAACAAGATTATTTAAGAAAATCTTATAAAAGAAAATATTTCGATGAGTTGTAATTACATTGTAATATTTGTGTATTAAAATTTTTTATTTTTCTTTAAAATTCTCTTTTTGTGTTAAATTAAAAAGTATAGCTGATAGAAATAAACAAAATCAAAAGTTGTTATTTTTGTATGGAAATCGCGATTTATATCAATTCAGTAAATGGTGAACAAAATCAAAAGTTGTGCACCGATTGCAATGAAATAAAGCTCATTTCATTCGAAATATATTTAACTAACTGTTTCTAGACCAAAACTGTGATTTTTGTCCCATTTTTATTTTTTAGGAGTTTTTAAAGAACAAAAAATTTTTTTTTTTAAAAAAATTTTATTTTTTTTTTCAAAACTTGAACGATATCTCTAAAACTACTTGGAAAATTTAAAAACAATGTAAGCACGGCTTAAAGAGAATATTGTTTGCGAGTTTCGGTTTTTTTTTAAATTTAATATGGTGAACCGTTTTCAAGTTATTCCAATATATGTAGCGGAAGTGCCTTAATTTTGAATATAACGGTATATCTCGAAAAGTCGAGCTGATAGAAAAAAACCAAGTGCAGATTTGGATTCAGCGTCCCAAATAACCTTAAAAACAATATTCAGTTCTTAATCAACAGAACCATTGTTCCCTTGTGTTATTGATTATTTCAACTTTTTCAATACTATTTAAACAATTTTGTTAAAATTTGTTCGAAAAACTGGATAAAAAATTTCAAATAACGAATAATTTTCATCAAAAAGTTAATAACTATGCGTTTTTTGTTATTTTTCTTATCGTGATAAAAAAAAAAATATGTGCATAAATTTAAAAAATGTTTTATTTATAAAATATATAAACACACTTTTTAGTAAAAGATCCAAAAATATTCTTAAAAACATGCATTTAATTGAAAAACCTGCAAAAATATGTATTTATAGCAAAATATGCAGCAGAAAATGCCAAAATATGCATAAAAATATGTATTTATAGCAAAATGTGTAAAAATATTCATGCAGGAGTATATAAAAATATGCAAAAATATGCATTAACAAATCGATGACATTTTATTGCAAATTTGTTGATTCGAAAAGATATTTTGTTAATATTGCTCTCCAGCTAACGACAACAAACATGTATTTACATAAAGTTCCGAGCCCTAGTAATTACCGTTAAAATAACTAAAAATATTGTTATTTTTAACTGTTGAAAAACAACTAACAATATCGTAAATATAACTAAACATTTTTTACTACACAAATTTTAAAACAACTGAACAAATTGGTAAAAACTGTTGTTTTTTAAAGTTATTTTTTCGATATTTAAAAAAAAAATTGTATTTCAATAAAAAAAATTTATTTTCTACATCCTACTTAAAATTTAAATTCAAAATTCCAAACGATACTACACTTTTTAATTTTTTATGCAATAAAGATATTAAAATACTTAAATAACTACTTCAAACAACTGTTACAAAAATACAGTACTTGTCTTTAAGTGTTTTTTTTTTAACAACTGTCATAAAATTTGTTTTGCATTGTTTAATAAGAAAACAACTGTTATTACAGATAAAAACAACAACTACTGATTACTACACAGGCAACTGTCATGTTACTACATCAATCTTTTTGGATTGGGGTTTGCCGCATATGTTACGGCCATATAGCTAATTTAATAGGAGATTTCTGTTTAAGTAAAAAGCAATGATATTTTAATATTTAAAACTACATTCATATTGAACCCCAAAATACATATTTTCATAATTTTTTTTTTGTTAGTTTCCGACTTTCAAATTGCATACAAATTTTAAATTGAAAACTTGAAAAAAAGAACGAATTTCTGGGTTCAGTGTGAACGTGGTATAATAGTACACATTTTAGTTTTGGATACTTTGTTCAAAAGTTATGGCAAATTTTGTAAACTTTGTTCTGCATTTTATTTTAATTAATAAACCATTTAAGAGGTTAGCCAGGCGCGGTTCCAACAAATTAATGTAAGGTGAAAAATCATTCACCTGTGTGCACAAAAACAACAAACACATTGACTTATTATATTTAATTTTACACATTTCATTAACATGTCAGCTTATTATTGGTTTGACCTATATGCCAAAAAGCCAGTATAGGGAAAACGATAAAGACGGTTTATACTAATTTTTCTTAAAATCTATATGATACGATAAAACAAAAATTAAATTTTCGTACTTTTATATTGATTAAATTGAAATTTATTAAAATTTTTCTTTATTTTTTTTTTAAGAGAAGAAACACTCGGGAAATTCTTCCTATTTATTAATCTGTTGCTTTCTTTGGAAAGGGATAGTGGAGAGATGAAAGGGATAGTGGAAAGATGAAGGGATTCAAATATGGCAACACTGTAATTGCGCGAGATGATTAGTCTTAGAACAATTGTTGCTCACCATCTGATAGAGAATATTAAAGCTTTTTGGTTCATAGGCCTCATTCATTATTTTATTTCAGTGAGGTTAAGTGCTATGGTAACACTGAAGGTGGACGCTGCGATACAAATGAGGGATAGAAAACTCATATTTTTTTTTGTTCTAAATTGATGTTGTCGTCACTGCGAATCGAACTAGAGACCATCTGTGTGATAGTCCTACGCGCTAACCATTACACCACAACACCCAACTTAACTTTCTTTGCTGCACTTCCATATATTTATGAGAATCTAAAAGCAGTTCCCTTTTTTGTTGTGATTTGTGTTCGTTGTTTTGATAATTCAGCCCAACAATAATGAAAACGATTTTTTTACTTTTGTATGCAATATGTCAATTGCATATAAATTTACTGCATATGCCAAACAGTAGTGTATGCATCAAAACAATGTTTATTAAGTGTTAAAATTGAGGACTTAATGCAAATTCGATACTAAATATTGCAGATAAGTATGATATAATATATCGAGAAACTGGTTTCGGAATGAGAATATAGATAATTCATTCCTAACTCAAGTTTTACAACAATGGTCAGTGGGTCAAAACAATAGTAAGGTGACGAATTGCTGTAACCAAGCATGTGTTAACTGACATAATTGTACTTGTGTTTTATATAAAATTTGAACTTTAGATTTGGTTAAACTTTAACGGTACAACGGTACATTACCGTTTTTTATAAATTCTAAACTTATGACTAAACTTTCGTGTGACTTTACTATATTTTTCGCTAACTACATTTTTAAAGCTGGAAAAAATAAGACTATAATTTTACTTTATAAAGATAATTGAGTGCTTTTAAAACTATAAAAAAATTTAAGATATACAATCGCAAATAAAAAATAGCAGAAAATTGTTATCAAGAGGGCCAAATATTCATTTAAAAAATTAAGTTTTTTGGCTTTTTCGATGGGATCATTACATAAAATAAAAACGTATAAACTTTAATAGTTGTGATTGTTATATTGATGAAAAAATACGAAAAAATATTATTCTGTTAAAAACTACACCTTTTACAACTGTAATTCAAAAAATATCAATTGAAATTCAAAATTTCCATTTGAAATTCAAAATTTCCATTTGAAATTCAAAATTTCCATTTGAAATTCAAAAAATATCAATTGAAATTCAAAAATTCCATTTGTAATTCAAAAAATATCAATTGAAATTCAAAATTTCCATTTGAAATTCAAAAAATATCAATTGAAATTCAAAAAATATCAATTGAAATTCAAAATACATCAATTGAAATTCAAAATACATCAATTGAAATTCAAAAATTTCTATTTGAAATTCAAAAGTTTCCATTTGAAATTCAAAAATTATTCCATTTGGAATTCAAAACATATCAATTGAAATTCAAAAATTTCCATTTGAAATTCAAAAGTTTCCATTTGAAATTCAAAAATTTCCATTTGAAATTCAAAAGTTTCTATTTGAAATTCAAAAATTTCCATTTGAAATTCAAAAAATTCCAGTTGAAATTCAAAAAATATTCCATTTGAAATTCAAAAAATTCCAATTGAAATTCAAAATACATCAATTGAAATTCAAAAAATATCAATTGAAATTCAAAAAATATCAATTGAAATTCAAAACACATCAATTGAAATTCAAAATATGTCAATTGAAATTAAAAAATTTCCATTTGAAATTCAAAAAATTCTAATTGAAATTCAAAAAGAATTCCATTTGAAATTCAAAGAATTCCAATTGAAATTCAAAAAATGTAAACAAATCAAAATGTAAACATTAGGCCAACACTTTTTTAAGTATTTTGGTTTATTTTGAGTATTTTGGTTTATTTTGTATTTTGGTTTATTTTTAAGTATTTTGGTTTATTTTGAAAACCGAACTAAAAAAGTTATTTTTGAAATTAAATTTTAAAAAATCTTTTGGTACTCCTATTTTTGTTTTCAATATATATTACATTGTGAAGGCTAAAAAAGTTTCATCAAAGTCAAATTTATTATTCCAGAATTTCATGTCTCTGGGTTCTTTAATTAAGATGAAATGAGGCAGCCACGTAGCCAGAACAATTTTTTACCGGCCCAACAACAAATTATATAACAACAAGAGAGAAATATTATTTTTTTATGTATTGTTCTTGTTGTTTTTGTTGTTGGGCCGGTAAAATATAGTTCTGAGGGGTTCCACTTTCACTCGGTATTTTCTTGCATTTACTACCATTTTAAAATGACATTCCACAGGATCTTTATGATAGAGTTAAACTAATTTTTCAAATTAATGGTTTCCCACTTCAGCGGTTTCTCTTTATTAATGACAAGCGAGTACGTGAGTGAGTAATCCATCCAAACACTTACTCTGAACGTCACTAGTTTATACATCAATAGTTGCATGCATAAATATTTTATGGCTTTATGACAGGTTATTACAAATATTTTCCAACAAAATCTTGTATACTCTCCTGCAATAAATGCATTAAAAGTTTTAATAATGTTTTTATCACCCATGACAAACCAAAATACTCAAAAAAAGTGTTGGCCTAATGTATTAATTTCTTAAATTGATTTGTTTACATTTTTTGAATTTCAATTGGAATTTTTTGAATTTCAAATGGAATATTTTTTGAATTTCAATTAGAATTTTTTGAATTTCAAATGAAAATTTTTGAATTTCAATTGACATATTTTGAATTTCAATTGATGTGTTTTGAATTTCAATTGATATTTTTTGAATTTCAATTGATATTTTTTGAATTTCAATTGATGTATTTTGAATTTCAATTGGAATTTTTTGAATTTCAAATGGAATATTTTTTGAATTTCAATTGGAATTTTTTGAATTTCAAATGGAAATTTTTGAATTTCAAATAGAAACTTTTGAATTTCAAATGGAAATTTTTGAATTTCAAATGGAAACTTTTGAATTTCAAATGGAATAATTTTTGAATTTCAAATAGAAACTTTTGAATTTCAAATAGAAATTTTTGAATTTCAATTGATGTATTTTGAATTTCAATTGATGTATTTTGAATTTCAATTGATATTTTTTGAATTTCAGATGGAAATTTTGAATTTCAATTGATATTTTTTGAATTTCAAATAGAAATTTTGAATTTCAATTGATGTTTTTTGAATTTCAAATGGAATTTTTGAATTTTAAATGGAGTTTTTGAATTTCAAATGGAAATTTTGAATTTCAATTGATATGTTTTGAATTACAGTTGTAAAAGGTGTAGTTCATCAATTATACATAATTTTTGAAAATCTGAACGACCAGGCCATGAAATTTTTAAATACACAAAGTCGAAAATATGTCAAAATTTATTTCATTTACACTCAAAACATAAATAATGGCTAGTTTTTTTAAAAATATTACTACGCTTATACAAATTATAATGTCAGGGTTGCCATATGACAATTTAAATATAAGGTTAAACCCCACAATATTTCGTTAAATTGAAAAAATGTAAATTTCATATTTTTTAAACCAGGAAATTATACAAAATTTAAATTTGAAAAATACTTTAAATCGTTTATAAAATGCCTTTAATATGCTGTCAAAATTTGATCTTTTTTTTGCTAATATTTCCGCTACAGGTCGCTTCAAGAAAAAAACTACAAAAATTTCTTAATGAAGTATTTTTTATATATCTACATAGTTTGGTCCATCGGACCTATGACGTGTTCTCAATGATTTAAATAAAAAATTTAATTATAAGCGCAAGATGATTTAAGCAACATTTATTAATATGGTTTAAATAAATAATAAAAAAAAATTTATAGCAAAAAAACATTTTGAATTAGCGTATTGTGAATATTTTGGATTATTTAGAAAACAAATATTACAGGAAAAACTTTTCGAAGTACACTCAAATAAAAAAAGTCTGTAAAAGTTACACAAAAAACTGTAATTTTACAGAAAAATTAACTATTTTAAGGCCTATTAGCCATTTTTAGCAAAATTTTGTCCAAAACGAGTTTGCAATTATTAGTAAAGTTAAAGTAGTAGGATAAATTAGTAAGCGTTTCCCTAATTAAGTGAAATTTTAGTAAACCCTTAATGGAAATCGATGTGCTATAATCAGCGATTTTTTTTACTAAAAATTTTTATTTTTTTTAATACAATTTTTTTTTTATTATCTTATCGATTTTTTTTTAATATTTTAGATTATAAAAAGGTTTTAAATTGAACTCTCAACTTCGAAAAAGAAAAATATTAAGATTATTTAATCATTTTTAATTTAACTTTTATAATTAAAAAAATTAATAAATTATTTTGCTAAAATCAGCAACGAAAGTTTGAAAAATTCTATATACTTTGAGCTATTCATTTTTAAAAAATTAGTAAAATATTTTGCTAAAATCAGCAACGAAAATATGTAAAAAAATTTGTAATTTGAAAAAAAAAAATTATGAAAAGTTTTTTTTAAAAATTATTTTGTACTAAAAATACAAATTATTTTGCACTAAAAATTGACATATTAAACGTTTTACTAATTTTTTTTTATTTAACTTTTAAGTTTAAGTGTATCTTATTGTGAATGCTTCTAGTGATTCGGAGTTGTTTTTGCCTCTATCACGAATTTTGTAATTTGTAAACAGAGATTAGGAAAAGTTTTTACTAAAAACTTATTTTGTACTAAAAACACAAATTATTTTGTACTAAAAATTAACATATAAAACGTTTTACTATTTTTTTTTATTTAACTTTTAAGTTTAAGTGTATCTTATTGTTAATGCTTTTAGTGTTTTCTTAGTTGTTTTTGCCTCTATCACGAATTTTATAATTTGTAAACAGAGATTATGAAAAGTTTTTAATAAAAACTAATTTTGTACTAAAAATACAAATTATTTTGCACTAAAAATTGACATATTAAACGTTTTACTAATTTTTTTTCTATTTAATTTTAAGTTTAAGTGAATCTTATTGTGAATACTTTTAGTGGTTTCGGAGTTGTTTTTGCCTCCATCACGAATTTTGTAATTTGTAAACAGAGATTAGAAAAAGTTTTTACTAAAAACTTATTTTGTACTAAAAATACAAATTATTTTGTACTAAAAATTTACATATAAAACGTTTTACTAATTATTTTACTTAACTTTTAAATTTAAGTGTATCTTATTGTGAATACTTTTAGTGGTTTCGGAGTTGTTTTTGCCTCTAGCATGATCATTTTTCTCTGCAGTCTAAATGTGGCCTACACAGCAGTAGAAACAAAATTATCGCAATTTCACAATAAGAAGGTTTACTTTATATTTATAATTTTTTTTTTAAATAAAATATGTTAAGTAATTATGTAAAATTTTTACAAAAACAATTTTTTAAACCTTCACGTATACAATACGATATTTTTGTTATAAACCATTACGAAACAATAAAAATTGTCTATATAAATAATCTAAAATAATAATGATACAGGAAACCATATATTTTTTCCAATATCATAATATTGTGTAAAAAAACACGTGTATTTTGATAGCTAATACACTCAAAGAACAAAATCATTGACGTCAAGGCGTCTTGTTTATCACCTGTTTAAACGTGTAAAACTATTATGTGTGTGTATTGAACAAAATTAACAATAATTTTCAAAGTGTTACCGTAATTTGTAGTTTAAACTGTTATTAACCGGTTATTATTTAACTCATAATTACGAAAACACAATAAAAAAAATTAACTTTAGCAATTACTATTGTTATAATTAGGCCAACCAAAAAACAGCTCTAAAAACAATGTTTTAACTTAAAACTTTTAAGTGCTTCAAAAAAACTCTAAAAAAGTAAAATAAGCCGTTAAAATTAAAAAATAAATCAATTTCATAATTGTTTTTTAAAATTGTTACAACAAATAAAGTTTGGTCCTTTGAATTTCGTCAGTCAAACAAAGTTGTAATAGAAAAATAGTTTTCCATTAAGCTTAAATAAGCAAATATCAAAAATATTCTAAAAAAGCTCTAACAAATATAGCTAAAAAAAAGTTCGTAATTTTAAGACCAGAAATTGTGTTAAATCTAAATTGTTCTAACATTTCAAATAAAAAATAAGCTCTGGCTTATTTTTGGTTGCCCTAGTTATAATCATAAATATTTCTTTTGAGTCTCACAATCGTAATTTTACGACCAGAAATTGTGTTAAATCTAAATTGTTCTAACATTTCAAATAAAAAATAAGCTCTAGCTTATTTTTGGTTGCCCTAGTTATAATCATAAATATTTCTTTTGAGTTTCACAATCATTCTATTTGAATCATATTTTAAAAACAAATGACATGTCAATGAAATTACAACTCTATTTATAAAATTATGAAATACATACACTTAAAAAAATGTCAAGGTTTGTTGTTATTTTATAATTAATGTAAACAGAGTTGTATTTCATTGAAGTGTTGTTGACGCTATGAATTATTACTGTGAGAACCCGTATTGTTTATAAAATTTGACAGCTAAAATAAAAAAATTAAAAACAAAACACTTGTGTAAAAAACAAATAACACTATATCAACAATTTCACAAGACCTAAATAGAAATACATATATAAATGAAATCTAATCAGTTATCACGTGTGCAAATGATTATTTTTAAGTGTTGTTATTTTTCGTATGAACTCACTAAAAATTCAATTGTTTATTTGTTGTAAATCTATATACATATATAAAATTAATTTTCTGTTTGTTTTTTTGTTCGCTATACAAATTTTTATTTTTTTACGGATTTTTCTGAAACTTGGTTAACTTGATAATATTGCTGCCAGAAAGGACACCCTTTTACTTTTTTACCGACCACGCCCACTTTTTATATAAAACTATGAATTTGGTATTTACTAATGAAATGTTTTCCTTAAACTTGGTGCACATGTTCTTTATACCTCAGCCGAGCTCACCATATACTTTTTATTAGCCACGCCTACTTTTACTCAAACTTTATTTTTAATTTATGAGTTCATTAATTTTCTTGAGATAAAAATATTTGTTTGTCACTGGAACTTGCTAAAAAAAACTGATACAGGTGATCCTCAAACACCAGTTAAGATTGCCACATACCTTTCATCGACCACGTCTACTTTAACGCCCACTTTTTTATAATTTTTTAATGCATTTTTCACTTAAGATAAAACATTTTTTTCTCACTGGAACTTGCTCAAAACTGACTCAAATGATACTCATGCCCAAGGTACGATCGGCACATATTTTTTATTGACCACACCTACTTTTACGCCCACGTTTTTTTTTTTTTTTTTTGCTAATTTTATGTTTATATCTCTAAATTTGTTTTGTTTTTTAACTAATTTCTATCGAATTTACTTCACATGATTCTCATACCGCATTTTTGCGTCCATTTTTTTTTAATTTTTATATATCATTTAGGAGTTTGTTATACACATTCTAATTTTTCAGCGGATTTGTCTGAATTTTTGTATACAATATCCCTTTACCACTGGCAACGTTGCCATACAAGTTTTTATTGATCAGGCCCATTTTTTCTAAAACATGTGAAATTTGCATAGCCCACATTAACATATTTTAATTTTCTTGTGGATTTCGTTTAAATTTAGCACTCATAATTTGTATACCTTGGGAAAGGTCACCAAATAATTATCATCGACCGCGCCCATTTAAATGCCAACTGTTTGTGAATTTATAAAATTGTTAATCTTTAAAAGATGGGCAGTTGCGATGTTCTTTAAAAAAATATTTATTGTTCACTAGATTCCGTTAAAATTTTAAAAAAAGATCGCCCTCCAAAAAGATCGCCTCCCGGAGTGACGTCGAGAGCGGTAAATCGTCTTGACTACTAATAATTAAGATAATTAATCAGATAAAAACTCGAAATCTTTTTTAAAGTCTTAAGGTATGCAGCAAAAAATTTGTTTTTTATATGTGTTGTTTTTAAAGTATTTGAGTCCCGGGCAAGACCGGGTACAAACAGCTAGTAAACAATAAAAAAAAAACAAAAACCTGTAATCGTATAAACCTACTTAAATAATAGTGTTGAAAATTTCAACACTTGACTCGAAAATTTCTAATTTAATAAATATTCATTTGCCACAAGTAACGATAAGAAATTCACGTTCACGTTAATTTAGTATCAATAAAATTTTAAAATATACTACAATATTTGGAGTATTGCGGCCATAATTTGACATCTGATAACTGACACATGTTTTCGTACAAATTGAGATAAGGATGACAAATAGGGAAGGCATTTGGTACACACAGAAAAATGTTTGCTAATAAATTAGGTAAAATAGATATGAGGAATTTCAGGAATTGTCGACACTTTCAGGCAAAATATTCAAAAAAAAAAAAAAAAATGTTTGTATGACATGAATAACCTTTTGTGTATGTGTTAGCCGTTTAAAGTTTGAAGCAAGTTAAAAACATTAAAATTACAGTTGTTGATTGGATTTAATTAAAGTTACATCAATTTATAGATCTTATTGTAAAGGGTCCGCCAAATAACTTTTTTTTTTTTGTTGAACTCCTGAACCAATTGGACTTTGTATGACGTCATACCAAGATCTTTATGCAAAATTCGTCTCAATGATGAGAACGACGGTGAATTGATGTTGATGGCGCTTCACGCACACTTTCTGCAACAGCAGCAATATTCTCGGGTGTGCGCAGTTTTTGGATTTTCACGCTTTGGTTTATCGATGAGGATGCCAGTTTCTTTCACTTTTCCACAAATAACGAACATACGGACCATATTCGTTCAGCGGAAGGATAAAACTAATTATCTGTCAAATCAGACATGAGCTAAGTGTTACCATTCACGAAAAAAACGTTAGATGGCGTTTGTACAACATTTAAAAATATATATTACAAACCACTTTTTTTGGAAAATACACATTTTCCCCCCGGTTTTATGATATTTATTTGGGTTTAGGGCTACTTTTTTGTAGGAAATAATATTTAATACTTTTAAATTCGCAAAATCAACAAATTGTATATAATGAGTCTTTTAAAGGTTATACAAATTTTGTTTGCTCCATAAAATTAAAGTCCTTAAAATTGTTTGATACCTTTTTGATTTTAATATTAACATCAATCAAATCTTTTATTTGATATACGTTTTCTCAGAATTGATACAGTGCTTTATTTTTCACATAGCGAAATGTGCGTTGAAAGAAACTGGCGTGATCACATGATCATCAATTTAGTCCGTCGTGACGAATCGCTCTAACGGGATTTAAATAAACCAAGGCATGTTATTTAAAATAATTAGTCTTTTAACGACTGGTGTTTACAGAACATGAATGCGAGCCTTAGTTTTTGAAATACAATCAAAAAAAAAAGTTTAAGGATTTTGTACAGTCAGTTTTGGCTGCTATAAAAAAAAAAACTACTGAATATTTTCTCAAATTTCTTTTTTTATTTGAAAGTACAATCCTTCCGGTTAATAATGGTAAATAATTTCATTCAAATGGCTGCCTCGGCTGGCCATGCAGTAGCCTACACGATCGGTCCAATTTTTAAGCACATTATCGATTGAGTGCAGCTGTATTTCACCAATGGCTTCACGAATATTGTCCTTTATAGCGTCAATTGTCTCTGGTGTATGCACTGTTTTTGGCTTTTCACGCTTTGGTTTATCGATGAGGATGCCAGTTTCTTTCACTTTTTTCACAAGATAACGAACATACGGAGCTGACGGTGCTTCTCTTCTTCCAAAATCCGTGCACATTCTGCAACATTACCATGATTTTTAAAGTAATGTCGCAATATTTCCCAGCGTTGTTCAAGCGTATGCACAACCATATTCGTTCAGCGGAAGGATAAAACTAATTATCTGTCAAATCAGACATGAGCTAAGTGTTACCATTCACGAAATAAGCACTAGTTGAAAAAAAAAGTTAGATGGCGGACCCTTTATTTAATTAGTAGATATATCACGAATATTCGGTTGTTAGACGGTATTCGGCATGTTTTTACTATTCGGCCGAATACCGAATAATAGCACAATGCAGCAAAATTATTCGGTTAAAAGCAAATAAAAATAAAATCTGTCTTTTTTATATCAAGAATTAGAAAAATGTAGTTTTGGACAAATAAAATGTCAAACGCGGCTATTTATAATAGTTTTCAACCTAGCAAAGTATATGGTCCAGTTTTGTCTTGTCTATATTTAAAGCACAGTGCATTTTTATGTAAAATCTATATAAAAGTGAATGAAGAAACTATTCGGTTTAAACCAAATATTCCGTAAAGTGCCAAATACACTATTTGTGACATCTATATTCATTAGGTTACTGTCCGATATATTTTGTTAAGTGTTGTTGTGGTTACGTGTGCAAAACTTAATTAAAAAGATAGTGGAGTAATAAAAACAAATTGATTTGTTCGATAAAAAAAAGTTTATAACAATTCAAGTCACCTAATTCTGATTAAAAATAATTACTTATAATAATAACGCTACACCTTTAATTGTAAGTTAAGTTATTGACATTTAAAGATTCAATTTAAAGTTCAAAATGTCAATTATAATTCAGGAACTCCATTAAAAATTAAAAAAAAAATATATATTCTCACATTAGAAAAAATATTTATGGATTATAAAATTTCGGAATTTATATTTTTAATTAACACCAAATTTGAATTGCTCTAAACGTACACTGAGAGAGGTTTAGTGGACGAAAAATAATTAACATTTTCAGTAAACTAATGAAACTTTTCTTCACAATGTTAATGAAAAATGTCTTATTAATGAAAAGTTTCATACAGTAAAAAGCATATTTAAATTTAAAGTCTTGTCTGCCAAGGTGGCTTAAAAAAAAATTTTAATTTTTTTTCCAAGGTGGCCATATATGTATTTATTAAAAAAAAAATATTTTTTCCTTTTTTTGAAAGATATTTTTTTAAAAAAATATTTAAAAATATAATTAAGAACGGCGCCATGAACTAGAGTTATTGGTATTGAAAAATTCATATGCGAAAACTTTTCAGAACGGAAAAATGTTTCATTCAGCATGTACTTTCTGAAAAAACATTACTAATCGAATCCAAATTTGTCCATCTTTGTAAAAAATGTAAGTAATCCGTACTAAAATACATTATAAAATTTGCCCTGTGGCGATGTCTCAACTTAAAACGCAAAAGTTGTCAACCCTGAACGTAAAAACCATACGTCAATCTGGTAACATTGTGAACTAGAGACGGAGAAGATTAGAAAAATAAACAAAAATCTAAAAATAGAATATTTGTGTTGTTAGTGTTGTCACTTCTGAGAAAGCTAATAGGAAAGAAAACTGCAATTTAGCTGCATTTGACTCGAGGCCATACTTGGGTGTGATCGCTAAACTGTACTTACTTGGTATTCTTACGTTTGTAATGTAAGATGAGCGCAGGTTTGATTCTTACAGCCGCAGGTTGTTGAAAAATTTATCATATATAGAGACAATCTGACAATTGCAAGACACAAATAATAATACAATTTAAATGGAAAATCACTGATGGACAGGATAAAAAGGCGGAAACTAGTCTAGTCTGATTTGAAAATTAATAGTGTTTATAATTTTTAGAGAAAAACTATTATTCTTCTTCTTAACCTCAACATTTCTAAGCGAAAAATTAATCCGTTTTTGTTTTAAATATTAAAAACTTTAGCTATTTTCTCTCAACCATCAAAGGAATATATAAATTTGAGCGTTTAGAGTTGCCCAATAACAATTTTCAAAAGCTGTTCAAAAATGTCAAAACTGTTAAAAAAAAAAAACTCTTAAAAATAGTGCGAAAACAACAAATAAAATCTTTAGCATTTTTTGATAGATATTTGACATGTTAAAAATTCAAATTTTAAAAAAAACATAAGCCATTTAAGTGCGTACAAAGCATCAAAGTTTCAATAAACTATACCTCCACTAGAAGGCCCGATTAGGCTATAATATCTGTTAAAAATGCAAGCCAATGTATCTTCTTACCAAGTTATCTCAAAAATTGGTAGGGAATATATGCTTGGTAAAAAATGGGTTAATGTTAATAAAAAGCTTCATAGTTTTTATGAAACAATTTTTTTAAAGAAATTTCTTTATTAAGAGTACGAAACTTTTTATAAATTATATTTTTCATAAAATTTTATGAAAACTAGCATTAACCTAATTAAAAGTTTTAATGGATTAGTTCATTAATATCATGCAGATAATTCTCTTAATGTGGGAAATGACAAATGTGTCACCTAAAGTCCCAGCTAATACATAACGAGTCATTGTAAAAACTAGGCCAAATGATTTATACATTAAATTATCTACTTTAATTTATTTATTTTTTTTTTTGTTCTCCCACAAAAATATTTTTATTAATTTCGATGGTTTAAAATTTGTCATACAAATCTCTTTCCAATACGAAAACTATTTCACAGGTGCGGTATTCATGTATTTACATTTAATTTTAAATGTCAGCCATACAGACAAAAAAATACCCAGCCCCTAATTGTACAAACAGTATTGGCAACATCAACCTTAGAAACACGATTAAAATGCATGCATTTAGCAGACTTTAGACGAATGATCTTTAATTAACGTCATCTGTCGGTATCAGTGGCGGATTCTGCCCATGATTTTGGGAGGAAGGGGTATAATTTTTGTAAATTTTAAAGAAATTTTTTTGATTTTTTGAAGGGATACGGTAACTCTAAGATGGATTTTTAGCCGAAAATTTAAGATATGAAACATAAACATTTTTATTTTTTCCGGTGTCATATTTTCGCAAAACCCTATAATTCACTATTCAGAGTTCCAGGCTACTAAAAAAATTATTCGTGGATTAAATTATTTACTTTTGATGACCTTAAATGTAAAAATTCAGAATTTTAAACTTCTTTAATTTCAGTAAAATGTATAGGTTTGAAATTCTGAATTTTTCGTTTTAAGGTCATCAAAGTGTCCTTTAAACAAACAATTTTTATATCGAATAAAATCTGAAAAAAATATTTGTCAAAAAATTCATACAATTTAAAAAAAAAAAAAAATAGGAAAACTTGTTCTTTTAAAACTAGTAATTTGTCGTTTTGGCTATTTGACAATTTTTTGGATTTTTGATTTTCGAGCGCTCGTGTAAAATTTTGTTAAGATTTTCTGGCTTTAAAAAATATTGACTGTGTTGTTTTTTAAGTGTGTTCCAACCTTTTACACTTTTGGTTTGCTCCTGTCTTTTTAATTACAAGTTTATTGCAGAATTTAAAATCTTAAATTCCCAGAAGCTTTTACGGATTTTTGTTACTCAAAATATCCTCTGTTTCAACGCAACCAGAAAACTCGCCCTGACGATAGCTCAGTGCGCTAAAGCGCTCTGTCTAAAGTATAGTGCGAGTGCATGTAGCATTAGAAATCAGTTTATCTATACCACGGTCAGTGATTGCACAGAAAATTTCATATAGACGCAATCGAACAAATAAAAACATAACAAATATAACATTATTAAAAAAAAAAGGTCACTGACGAAGGCTCAATATCAAAACTGCGTAGTCTGATTCAGAAAATTGAAAATTTACAATGTAGTTATGATTTTTAGAAAATACACTCATTCTTCTCTACCACGCCTTTCACAATTAAATTAAATAAAATTGCATATTAATTATAGTATTAATTGCAATTGTCTGAAAAAGACGTTAAAATTCAAACTTTCATGTTTTTTCCTGTGAGTCGTATTGGTAAATTAATAAGAATTGACGAATTCTGGAATTGATTTGTTATAGAATATTTTAGCATATTTTGCTTTGGTGTTTGCATATTTCGATAAAAAATCTAATTTTCGATAAAAAAAAATCGTATTTTTGGGCATATTTTTTAAGTACTTTTTAGAACAAATGCATATTTTAGAGCATATTTTAGCAATTATCGAACAATTTTATTATGTTTCTTGCTAACTCGTCTCAATAATGCCTATAAGGCGCTGAGGCAAAATAATTGTAATGAATTAAATTGTAAATAAAATTTATTTAAAAAACTTAAAAAAAACAAAAAATATATTTTTTTGGGTTTTCAACACTGATTTCGAAGGTTTAAGCCATTTTTGCAAATTTTAATTTCTAGTCTTAAGACTGCACACAGAAAAATTTTTAGCTATTTGACAACTGAAATTTAGTTACTATGGCTCAAATTTGGTTATTACGAATTTCAGACGGTTGGCACAACTTCACATTAGGTTTCACAACAAAGTTCGGTTAAGTCAACTGAATTTTAGTTGCAACACCCAAAATATTCAGAAATGTGATGTAAATATAGTTGTACTAACTGAAATTAAAAGTTGTTACATTTAAACTACACTTTTCAATTCGCTTGGTCGTTTATTTCTCTGTGTGTGTATCCATTTGTCTTTATTCAATCTTTCATCTTCTTTTTGGTTGGTAATTAAAATAAATTTCTCAAAGTTATTCCAACTATACTGAAAAATTAGTTTTAAAATACGAATTCTTAACGAAGATGTGTGTTTTTAGAATAAATTTTCCAACTTTAAAGCATATTGCCGGTTGCTTTATTTATTATACATTTAAAGAGAGAATTTTGACATTTTTGATGATACAATTTGAAAAATACGATACTTTTTATGTTCCGAAAATCTTGAGGTACTTTGGGTCTACACTCAAATAAAAAGTTAGTAAAGTCAGCAAAAAAATTTGCTGAAAATCAGCGAGCTGATTTTTAGCAACAAAATTAATAGATTCAGCAAAAGTTTTGCTAACACTTAGTAGATTAGAAATTAAAAAACCCTTGCTAAACATTAATACAATTTTTGCTGAATATTAGTAAAATGAAAAAAACTCAAAAAAATTGTAGAAAATTTTTATTTAGTTAATTTATATTGCTCAAAATCATAAAACATATTTTTGTGATTCTTTTTAAAATAATTTACAATACGTTACAAAATATAAAAGTAATAATATCTGCAAATATATAGAAATAATTATACGTAACATAAACAAAATTATCTTTCAACTATTTACATCAATGGTTGTCTCAATGATGCTATCTTTTAAAGGAACGCTAATGCCGCAGAGAATTATAGAAACGAAACGAAAAAATAACAAAATGTAACATATTCAACCCTTTTTTTGCAATAAGAAAAAGGGAACATACAAATCTTTCTGTCTACCTCTTGTGTATTTGTTTGCAATTTGACCACACAATTTGACTACAAATACACGTTTAATCTTTTTTAAATTTAAATATTTTATTTTGTCTTTTATTTAATTTATAGACAATTACTTTTACAAGCCGGTGAAAATGCAAAATTTAAGTTGATTCAATACACAATTTTGTTATGTATGAAAAACAGATACAAAATCTTCCATGGTTGATTTTTTCATGTGTCTTACTAGAGTTGTACTTTTTAGTATAATTTTTCTTGTCACTACTACATCTTAACATCTAATTCATTCTGCGTAGAACTTTAAATCTGGTTGTCGTTAACACTACTGCTGTGCTAATCAGCACAATTTTTTTAGCAAAATAAATTAGTAAACATTAGTAAAATATTAGTAACACATTAGTTCAAAACAGTGCTGACTAAGTATAACTAAAATTTTAGTTTAAAACATAATTTTAAACTAAAATTACCTGATTTACAAGATGTTTTACTAACTTTTCTACTAACTTATTTTTTTGAGTGTAGTTAACCGAATTTTAAAAATTTTCTACCAAAATGATATAAAAAACAATATTTAAGACTTTTTTACAATATTTATGTAAAATTTTACCTTTGTCGGATTAAAGTACATATTTTAAAAGCAATCATAAATATTTAAACATCATGTTACGGTATTTGAAAATATTTAAGAAAATGTCCTGGTTTAGGCAACCAACAAAAATTTTAATCCGCAAAACCTTTTTAATTTAACAATGATTGTGATATTTTAAAGTTATTTTGTGTCGTATTATATTTAATATTTTTTTCAACTGTTTTTTTTGGGACTCATCTCCCTCCTCACCAACCTCTGGAAACGCGCCTGGTCGGTAGATGATGCTCAAACGTTATAACACGGATTGGTCGTACGCCCCTTTTTCAAAAGGATTAACAGAAATAATAAAACTATTTCTAACTAAAATCATTTCTAAATATATTTTAAACACAAACTTATTTAATCTTTAAATAAGTGTCCCATCCCAAATGATAATTTCTTTAGTCGTCATTAGTATGATGATGACACCTCTTTTATTTGTTTGTAGATCGAACAGTAACGTGAATTTTCATGAATTAAACGAGTGATATCTTTTTAACGTACATAAATAAATGGTTTCTATTTTTGGGAATTTTGCTCGTTTGACGTTTTTTTTTTTCTTCTAGTTATGTTCAAAATTTTGGTCTTGTATATTGACGTATTAATTTTTTATTATTTAGATGATGTTGATTGAAAAACATTTATCATATTATTTAAGTATAAGATTCGTATAACAAAATGTTTCCTTTAGGGGCTAAACATTTATAATTTTCATGTTGTTCACGTGATATGAAAAATCGTTTGAAACTCAATCACAGATTCAAAAAGCTTTTTTAAATAGTAGTTTGTAAATTTTTACAAAGTTTTTTTTTATTGTAAATTTTTCAATTATTTTAATTAAATTTATCAGTTTAAATCAGTTTTCGCACTAGTTCGCAAAAAGTAGACGACTTTTTGTTGAAAATAAGAGTAAAATCAATAATTTTTCAATTTTATTCGTCCTTTACAATTACACTACTAGACAAATTTAACTTTTCTGTAGAACGTCTCTTTCAAATACAGACTTAGACTTAGTCACGCTGAATCCAAATCTGTCAACAAATTTTCTCATTTGCAGTTTTTGAAATATAGCGGTTTTTATATTTACATAATTTACCTCATTTTTTTGTATATTTAATTTAACCTCAAAATCATGATATTTTTTTAAAATATAAATTTACTTAGAATTATCTTTCATTTGAGTATAATCATGTCAGTGTTTGCTTTAGGATATTTTACCAGTATTGCAAGGAAGACGAAAATTTTGCATGTTTAGTTTTAACCTTATAAATTTATGTCTGCTAAAACATTTTAAAATGTTATCACTATGTGTAAACTAAACATTCTTCTAAACTAATTTTTGTATTAAAATTCCAAATCCATTGAAAATATCGTAAAGTATTTAGAAAAGCAGAACATTTTCATATAAAAAAATGGAGTCAAAAACTACAAATGGGAAAAAATTTTGCCAGATTTAGACTCAGCGTACCAAAATCTATTAGAAAATATTTATTACAAAAGACAGATCATGCAAAAAGTTGCAAATTCTTCAGTAGTAGGTAATATTAATAATTAGAGTCCGACCGAACAGTTCGACCAGAAAATGCATTTGGTCTGTATTCGTATTATTTTAAAGCAGTATGGACAAATGTTTATTGAGCTGATTATATTAGAGTGTCAAATTTGAATAAAAGTTTTTAGTTAAGCAATGAATTCACTGTTCGGCCTAAGAAAGTTCGGCCAAATTGAAAATAGTTCGTCGGCCGAGCTTTTAACTTTATAGCTAAACTTCGGCTTTTCTCTTAAATTTTATACACAAAATCGAATTAAATCGGCTCAACAAACATGTTTCCAATACCAAAATTTGTCATCATTGCCTCTGGATATCAAAAAACCGACAAAATATAGTTTTTTGGCCGAACTGTTCGGTCGGACACTATTAATAATATATTTTTATGTGAAAGAATTTGTTTTTCTTTTGTAAGTATGCGGAAAATTAGTTAAAATTTTAAGTTCTTTTCTAAATATTTCAATGAATTTGCAGTTTTTATACAAAAATCTCTTGAATGGAATGGCTAGTTTATGATATGCAATGATAAAATTTTAAAATTTTTTAACATGTACACAGAGAAATAAAATGCCAACCAAATTTAAAAGTGTATTTTAATGGCAACAACTAATAAATTTAGTTAGTACAATGATATTTACATTAGCTTTCTGAATATTTTGGGTGTTGCAACTAAAATTCAGTTGAATTAACCGAATTTTGTTGTGTAAACTAAAGTGCAGTTGTACCAACCGACTGAAACTCGTAATAACCGAAATTGAGTCATAGTAACCGAATTTCAGTTGGCAAATAGCTAAATTTTTCTCTGTGTGTGCATACATTTATAAGCATACAACTAAAAAAGTACAATTTTCAACTTCCTTGCAATACCAGCACGATATCCTGTTACAAACGCAGGCATGATTATACTTCAATTAAAGATAATTTTGTGTAGATTTATATTCTTAAAAAATGTTGATGATTTTGCGTTAAATTACCAAATAACACACACTACAATAGAAATCATCATCGAATCAAAAAAAATTGTTTATGAAAAAAAATTATCCGAATATTATAAATACCTACACAGAAAAATTTTTGTTGGACGAAAAATAATGAAATTTTTCATTAACTAATGAAACTGTTCTTTAAGAATTGGATATCAGAACAATTTCTTGAAATTGATTAAATTTTTGAAGAAGCTAGTAAATCTGGCTCTGGTCAGATCCGGAAATTTAGCTAAAAAATTCTGTTGATTTAGCTAAATTCTTTAGTAATTTTACGACAACTGTCAACTGAACTTTGGTTCTTCTAAAATTTGGGTCACCTAAATTTGGCAGACTGTGATTCTCAACTTCATTGAAAATTCTGCTGGCTCAAATTCAGTTGTGGGAACTAAATTTCTACTATTTGTACTGGCTTTTTTTATGAGTGTAGAGAATTATATTCATGATATTAATAAATTTTTGAGAAAATCCGAATATAAAGTTTTTGTGAAATTTGGTCAATATTATTATTTATTAAATTGATCAACTTTTTATAAAAATTTTAAAATAATTTATGATTTTTGTTGATAAATTTTTCATGCACATTTTATTTATTTGTGGCTGAAATTTTTCTCTGTGTGCATATTTATTCACAATATATATTCACTTCAATCACATGACATTTCTAGTAATCACGTGTCATGCATGTAACAGAAAGACACAATTGTATTATTACCAGTTGGTAAAACATTGGCCTCATAATTAATATTAAGGTCATGAGTGTTCGAGCCTCCTCAAGCAGATGAATTTCGTTGACATTCAAATTAAATTAATTTAAATCCAACAACGATTTTGGTTTTTTGTTAGCATTATAAACTGGTTTATTTTAAACAGCTTGAAAATTAATCCAGTCAAAGATTTATTTTTTATGAATTGTTGAACTTTTTAAGGTCATACACAGAGAGAATTTTAGTGGATAAAATGTAATAAATACAACTAACAATGTCGTAAAAACAACTGAAAATTTGTTACAAACAAATTTTGAAACAACTGTAAAAATTGGTAAAAACTACTATTTTTAACAGTTATTTTTTCGATATTTTAAAAATATTTTTTTATTAAAATAAATATTGATTTTTTCATTTACAATAATAATTGGTATTTCTTATAAACGATTTACGCGATTTTATTTTATAATGGCGATTTTTAAATTTTATCAGATTTTTTTTTAAATTTTTTTTTTTTAAATTTCACAAATTTTTTTAAAGTTCTGGTGTTTTTTTTTCTATTTTGGAATTTTTTTTTAAATTTTAGTGATTATTTAAAATTTTGGCATTTATTTCCTTGTTGTCATTATGTGTTAGAAAATCTGGAAAATCTGTGTGCACCAAATTTATTTCCAATTAAACATTTAATACATATTATTAAACTTTTAATTGAAAGTGAGTTTGTAATCAAACAAAAGTTTAATTGACATTTTTTTGGCACAAATTTTTTCTTTGTAGTAAGTGCATAACTTTTCTGAGTGAGAAATTTGTATAAACAATTTCAGTTTGTATGTAAAAACTTTCATACATTTAATGCAATATTTGGTTTCATTCATTTCATTTAAAAGCTTTTCACTAATGTTCAAAAGTTTAGGGTTTGATTTTCAGGAAAAATTGCATTAATTAAATGAAAAATTGCATTAATTAAATGAAAAATTGCATTTGCTAAAATGGCCATACAATTCTCTCTGTGTATGTATGTGTGTACTATATAGAAAATTTAATTGTACAGTCACACAAATAAAAGTCATTGACATTATTTACACATCATTTAGTTAAAGAATTCAAGGAAACTTACCTAAAAAAGGCAAAATTAAACAAATTGTACAATAAAAAATTGTGTATGAGTGGTAACAAAATGTAATTGAGTCATAAATTAAAAATTATGGCCAGACATGACAAAACAATCACGTTTCGGAGTGCACATGATATTATATACTTTATATAACTACGATGTAAATATCTACAAATATACAATCATACATACATAGATAAACTATACAGCTCCACCTTTTTAAAAATCGCACACAAAATTTTAAAATAAATTTGAATATTTTTTCATCATGTGAGTTAAATCTATCGTATGTCTAGGTAATGAACATTAAAGCGTCTGTTTTGTATGAAGAAAAACTTTTTTTTGAAAATTTTCAATTTATTGTTCTGATTATTGTAGCACTAGATCTAAAAGCGTTTTCGGATTTTGAAAAATTTTCTTAAATTGCTATAATTAAAATATGTCTTGCAACACCTAAGGTTTTTTTTTGTAATTTAGGCAAGCTGAACACAAGTATTTTAAAATTGTTGAAATCGGACTAAGGGTTTTTGAGATATTGCGATTTGATTTTCACTAGAAGTGGAGTATTTTTTCTCTACACAGCGAGAACTATGTAAGACGGAAATTATTGAAATTTTTCAGTAAAGCAATGAAATTTTTCTTCACAAAAAAAGCATTATTTTTTTGTAAATTAATAAAAAGCTTCATACTTTTTATGAAAGCAGTTTTTTTATGAAACTTTTTCATTGAGTGTATGAGACTTTTAATTAATAAAATTAAATTTTTCATGTCATTTTATGAAAACTTGCAACTTAACCTAATAAAAAATTTCAGTGGACGAATTTTGGAGTACTTTCATTGATTTAATGCATAAGTTCATTAATCTCATGAAGATAATTTTTTCAGCGTAAACATGAAATATTTCATTAGTTTAATAACACTTTTCATAAAATTGTATGAAAAATATAATTTTTGTCATGCTGAAAACCAATATTTAATAATTTTTCTCGGGATATTGCGAGTTGACTTTCACTAAAAAGTGCATCTTTTTCCTCTGCACAGAAACAATTGCGTTGGACGAAAAGTTATGAAAAATTTCAGTTAATCAATAAAAATTTTCTTCACAAAATAAATGCAAATTTTCTTGAAATAAATAAAAGCCTGTGTACTTTTTAAGACTGGAGTTTTTTAATGGCACGTATTCTTCAAGTGTACACTCAAGAAAATTCTGCTGTAAATATCTGTAGTTGTTTGAGTTGTAATACAGTATCTTTATTTTTAACTGACAAAACAATCAATTGTAGAAGAAATTTCAGTTTTGACTACAATTGTAGTTCATTTAAAAAAACAAACCACATAAAATTACTGTATTATGATTTAACATTCATTTTGTACAGTAGTTTTTTTTTTTATTAAAAAAAATGAAAAATATAATATATAGAAACAAATAAATGTTTGTTTATTTTGTACTAACATATGGCTTTAATTTTTACTACAATTGTGGTTAATTTTTAGAACAGTAAAAAACAAATGAAAATGTTAGTTGAATTAAATGAAATGTAAGTCGTCTTTTTTTAAGTTAAATTTCAGTTGTTTTTAACTACATTTGCAGTGGGGTTTACCTACATAATATTCTAAGTGTATGAAAATTTGCATTAATCAACTAGAATATGTTGTGTTTGAATATTAGTATACATACCAGTTGGACTGGCAAACCTGGCAAATAAAAAGCTTTAAGATTTAAGCTAAACTTGTAAGAAAATACGAAAATAACTCATGTTGTTCGTGATATCAATTAACATCATCGATTTTCTGTGGTTGGTTGATATATATACCTGATCACATCTTGAATTTCTTGTGCGTGGTGGATTAGAATGAGGCTGAAGATGACCTAGTCGCTTAGGTCGAAAGTGAGCCACTTCCTCTAGCGCTAATTCCTTCAAGTTTTTTTTCATCTTCACTTACATATATTAAAAGTTTCCATGGACGAATTCCAGTATAAATTCGTTGATATTATGCAGAAATTCATTAATGTTTTGTCGATAGTTCTCTCAGTGTAAATCAATAAAGTTTCATTTTTTTTTTTTTTTTTATATTAATTAATAATCATATAATTGCAAATTATATACTATTACCCTAACCGAGCACTAGCTACTATGGCATTCGGCGCGTTGTAGCGAAAACAGACCAGTGCCTCTGGTGGGAATCGAACCCACGACCCCCACACTGATAAGCCAGCACGCAACCAACTAGCCTACCGGGGCGCACAGTTTCATTTAATTTCAGCCAATAAAACATTTCATTAGTGAAGTGTTACTTTTTATAAAATTTTATGAAAAATATAAAATTTTAAAAAAAGTTTCATAAATTCATTAAAAAAATTTGGACAAGAAAAACTGGCCACATTAAAATTATGAAAATGTTCTTAAATATTTTTAGCTTTTAAAGAAAAGTTTCATTAATTTACTGAAAACTTTCATAAATTTCATTGGCCGAAAATTCTCTTGGTGTGGATCAATTGCATATTTTTCATTTACACATACATAATGTTATGAAATTTACATTTTCAAATAATATGTGGGAATGAGGTCATTAAATTTTATTTAATTAAATATATTACAAAATGTTTCACAAAAAAAAAAAAACTATGTCTGATGTTGTAAAATACAATTTAATTGTTTTCAAAATTTTTTTTAGTTTCGCACACGCACGCTTTTCTATGACAGTTTTCATTTAAGTTAATAATCTCTATTCTCTAAATGACAGCCTTTATTTAAATTAAATTCAAATATGAGTAATTCTCTCCTCCCCCATACATCCGTTTTTGTGTGAAATCTGTTGCCATGATGAGGCCTGCCATATTTGCCGATTTATCGGCATTTTGCCGATTTTTTGCCTCAAAATTATCAAGAAGCCGATTTTTGCTCAAAAAATGCCGATTTTTCGATAAATCTTTAAAACACGGCAACTTTATTTATTTTAGTATAATTTATAAATTTGGGCAACACTGAAATACTTGTAACGTTAAAAAGAGACAATAAAAAAAGGGCAATAATTCTTTTATGGAAATTCTGAAGGAGTTCCCAAGTTTTATTTCTGAAAAACAAAAACAAATTTATATAAATTCAGGGAGTTAAAATTTTTAAATTTTGAAGAAATTTTTGAAGGACTTAAAATAAATTTGCAAACTTTTTGGCAAAAAGTGTCAGATTTAAAACGTGGTTATTCTACAGGTGCATTTTCAGTGCTGTCAAAGTTTGTACAACAAATTATGGTTCTTCCACATTCTTCCGCACATGTGGAAAGAATTTTCAGTCAAGTCAACCAAAAGTTTCGATGTTCTCTGGAAAATAAATCTCTACAGGCAATTCTCTTTTCTAAAGATTATATAAAATTTAATAATTCAAACTGTTTTGATGCTGATATAAAAAAGATTTGATAAAAATTTCAAACTCAAATATGTATTATAAAATATATTTTTTTTTAAATTAACTACAATTTATTTGGAAAACGTTTATTTTATTGATTTTTATGATATTTTATATGTTACAAACATAAGTTAATGCTGAATTTTTCTATTTTATTATTTTTTGTTAATAAAAATATGTTTTATTGCATTGGGTATTTTTATTAGCCGGTTTTTTGCCGATTTATTTAAATGTAAGTGCCGATAATGACGATTTTTTTTTTTAATATGCCGATTTTTTATCAAAATCATCTGGCACCCTTGGCCATGATTGTTTCTAGTATCAGACTTGCCAGATACTTTTTTCATTATTCCCAAATGAAATAAAAAATCAAAACAATTTAAAAAAAATGTATTTATATATTTCATCATATTAATGAATTTTTGCATAGAAGCAATGAAATTGCACTGGAACTCGCCCATTGAAACTTTTTATTAAGCTAATGCAAGTTTTCATAAAATTTAATAGAAAATATAGTTTTATCTATTATTTAAAAGTTGCATTTACGAAATATAGAAGTTTCATTAAAAAGCTAGTTTTATAACAAGCAGGAAGCTTTTCATTAATATTAAGAAATTTTTCATTTATTTTGTAAAAAACAAAAATTAATCGTATACTGAAATTTTTTATTATTTTTCGTCCACTAAAATTCTCTATGTAGATTTAATTTGCTCAAAAATTACTTTACACACAAAATCGCCACATATGGGGACAAACAAGCTAGTCTGGCAAGCATGTCAAGCAACAACATCATAATTATAATATTAGCGCCATAAAATAAACCTTCCCAATAGAATTTTGTTTGTCGTCTGTTTTATAGTGGATAGTATATGAGGAGTTTCAAAAATGTTCAATACTTTGAGGCAAAATATGTTCAAAATTTCTTTTTTGTATGACATCAATGATCTTATGTGGAGGGCAACCAAAAATAAACTACAGCTTGTTTTATATTTGATCAAGAAATTATGAAAGTGTTAAGCCATATTTTTTAGCTCTTTTTTAGCTTATTTTGTAAAAATTATCAAAATCAAAAATTTTATATAAAGATGTTTTTCGAGGTTTTGAAAATTATGTTTGTTGCATTTAAAGTCCTTAAAATTTATTAATATCTTTTATTTGCTGTACGTTTTGGGGGAATTGAAAAATAATGGAAATGGAAATAACTCCCGCTGTACCCGCCAGTAACGAAAAAAAATATATTTTTTGCACCTTATCATTAGTCCGTCGTGAAGATTCATTCTATATACCCAACTATATTCTCAAGCCATGTTTTTTATGAAAAAAGTTCGAAAAAAAATGAAATAACGCAAAAAAAAATATAATTGTGAATGTCAAACGCCTAAAAACATACACTTTAAAAAAATTTACGCCAGTTCCTTATAAAATGAACAGTTAAGCGCTTGAATTATTGGTAATATAATGCATGATTTTTGCTCGGCATAGCTAGCGTGAAAGCACTTATTTTGATACCCAAAACTCGCTTATTTCACGGATCTAAAAAAGATATTAATTCACTGATTTTAACAAGCAAATGTTATCATCACCATGCTTTCATGCTTTTGCGAAGCGATAAAGTGTGGTAGAGAAAGCCCTATTGCTTCCTTTAATAAACTACTGCAGGCTATTAATCTTAGGAAGCAGTAGAAGAAGCAGAAAAAATCAAAACAGAAGCAGTTATCAATTTTACAGCTTCCAAATTTCTGTTGGGATACCAAGTTAATGTGAGCGCAACAATAACGGGATACGAACATCACAAATTTATAAAGAACTTAATATTTTTTCGCACTTTTCTTTTATAAAAAACATAGCTTAAGAATATAGTTGGGTATCTAGAATGAATCTTCACGACGGACTAATGATAAAGTACAAAAACTGCGAAACTTAAAAAAATTGGAAATTTTGGTTTCACTGGTAAACTACCAAGTGAATGTATCTCCGAAGTCTAGTGACTCCATTTTGTATTGGTTTGGATCTGAAAGTTAGAAACTATGAGCAAAAAAGTAAAACGAATGAAAGAAAAAAACTCATGTAAGTTTTAAGTCATTTTTTAGATTTCGACTTTTAAATGGCCATTAATTCTTTAGGTGAAGACTTTTTAATGTGAAACTTTGAATGTCCTAAGTATAGTATACCTAACCCTGGACATCGTTTCTATCAATTAAAAAAACCTTGTGACATATGAGGCATCTAAAGTCAGTTTCAGCAGGTATAAAAATTTTTGAAGTAGCGCATATAAATTGGTCAACACTGTCATAGAGTTGCCAAATATATTTGGCTGTTTACTCCGTTTAGTAGGTAAAATTTTTTAGCATTAAATATTTTAAAAAATTAGTTATTCTTAAAATATAACAAATCTTAAACTTTTGTAAATAGTAATAATCTGACATTTGTCTGGAAAAAATTTTTTTTTATAAAAATAAAAAAGACAAAGCCTAAATAAAGCTTCTGTAAAAGTAGTTTGTAGTTTCGATTTAATTTAATTAATAAAAAATGTCATTTGCTTAATTCGATCGGTTCATAACTTTTATGTCAAAAATCATAAATATCATGATGATAATTCTTTCAGTGTTTTGAATGTGTATGTTAACATAGTGTATTCTTTGATATTTCTGATAGATGGCGCCACATTTAAATCATTTTTAATAAATATATTCAATTTAAATTACCAATGCACAGAAAAAATTTTAGTGGACAAAATATATTGAAAATTTTTACTTAACTAATAAAACTTGTTTAACAAATTGAACGAACATTTTGCTGAAATTAAGGAAAAGCTTTATACTTTTGATGAAACTAGTTTTTTAATGAAACTTCTGGTTTGAGTTAAATAAACTTTTAATAAATAAAATTATATTTTCATAAAATTTGATGAAAACTTGCATTATCTCAGTGACAGCTTTCAATGGACGAGTTCCAGTGCAACTTCATTACTTTAATGCAAAATTTCATTAATATCATGCAGATAATAATCTTAAACTACATTCATACTGAACCCCAAAATACGTATTTTTGTTTTTTTTTCAAGATTTTAACTGTCAAATACCATACAAATTTTAAATCGAAAACTTGAAAAAAAAACGAAAATCCGTATTTTGGGGTTCATATGAACGTAGTATTCGAGTGACTTTTTAAAAATTTACAAAAAAATTAACGGGAAAAATTAGTTAAAATACGCATATAAAAAAGCCCTACAAATAGTTTAAAATTCAGCTACTACAACACAAAATATTACCTGAATTTGCGTCAGCAGAATTTTTAATGAAGCTGAGAATCACAGTCTGTTAAATTTAGTTGCCGTTTAGAAGTACTTAATTTGAGTTGACATTTAAATTAACTAAAAAGTTAGCTAAATCAACAGATTTTTATAGCTGAATCAACAGAAAATTTCTGCAAATCTGACTGATAGCGGAGACAGATAAAAATATTAAATTAAAAACAACTGTGGCTTAAATTAGCCGGAAAAATTTGTAAATTGAAGAATAACGAATTACTAAATTTCGGGTTGCAAAATTAGTTCAAATACGGATAGAATTTTTTCTTAAGGTAAAATGAGATAACTAATAAATTTTGCTAAACGATAACAACAGAAAAAATAGTTCAACTGAATTAGAACCCGTTTAACAGACTTTTCAACTAACTTTTTTTTTTTGAGTGTACAAATCAATAGGGCAAGGAATTTCATGCAACTAAAATACGCTCTAAAACATGAAAAATGTGTACTTCAATGAACATTTTTTACTAAAATCAAAGCTTAAAAACATAAAAAATGTAATTTGGCATCTATCGTTTAGATAGAAACGCAATCTTACGCTTTTCTGCCGTTCAGCATTATTTTAAAATGTTAAAATGATTTCGTTAAATAAAAATATAAAGATGTAGCATAGTTTTATAATTTTAAAAAATTAACAATATAAAAAATATGCACAAATATGCACTACAAAGATAAAATATGAATTAAAACAACAAAATAGCAAAATATGCAAAAACATACATTTTCGACAAAATATGCAACTACAAATCGTTTTGTTCTAAACTTTATGAATCGGATAAATAATACATCAGTTTTAGATTATCGAGAAAAAAAACATGAATTTGCATGAAATTCTTTGCCCTACTTATGTATGAATTTTAGTTATCTTGTCAATATGAAAATTTTAAAATCTGGCAATACTGCCACATAATTAACTGGGCCGCTCGCTATACAATGCATCCATTATCTTGTGCCAGAATGATCAAAAACATTTTGTTTACACTCTTACTAAGTACAATGAAATGTATTTTTAAAAAATATTTTTTAAAATTAACCAGATAAAAAAAAAACAACAACGACAACGACAAAACACAAATAAATTTGATTCAGTTCAAAATGAGTTCACCAAATTTTTGCTCTAAATTGTATTTGCACAGTGTTTTACTTAATTAACTAAATATAAACAAAAAAAATACACAATTTTTAAATAATTTAGCCTTTGAACGTATGTATGTATTCTAAATTCAATAATTAATTTATCACGAAAAAATTCCATTGAGTTTGTGAATTTTATTTTCGTTTTTACTATTTCAAACATTTGACACATGATTTATTATAAAATCAGTGTGCATGTTTAAAAATAAACCATATGATACACTGCGTTGCATAACTATAATAACAAATGATTTTTGCTAATTTTTCTAATATTACAAACATTTAACTATTTTTAAGAGTGTGATAACTGATCTCTTATTGTGTAAAATTTAAGAGATTACTTAATTGATTTAAGAGAAAAATTGGGAAATAATATTTTGTTAGTGTTTCATAACTAAATATATTTACATATAACGGTAAACAAAGAAGAGTAGCAAATAAAGCAAAATTCATAGCTCAGTGATTTTGTGAAAGGGAAAATTTCCGCTTATTTAAAAAGTGGTTTAAATTTACGGGGAATTGCTAGAAAAATAAACCGTTCACATGTGGTCGTCATAAATTTTACAAATAATTCGAGTGCTTGTGGTTAAATTAAAACAGGTGGCCCGAAAAACAATGCTTCTAATCGGGACCGGCGTAAAATAATCAACTCAGCCAGTCACCCAATGAAGAGTCTCAATCAGATAATCGATGAATGTAATGTAAATGTTTCCAAATCAACCATAAGTAGGTTCTTAAAGGATTCCCAGACAATTACTCGCCAAAAGCTGATCTGGCACACAGAATGTCTGATCGAATTTTCGAGTTGATTCAAAAAAAAAAAAACCTGACACATTATTGAAACTGCTGCTTTAAAATATTTTTCTTAAGTTTTTTTAAATTTTGATATAGTAAGTTAAGTGTTTTATAGTTATAAACCACTATCTGATTTTGTTATTCCTTTTTAAATAGTAAAGTTAAAAATAAATTAATTGAATTTTTGTTAAATGTTATTAATTTTCCATAGGTTTTACATTTATGACGGTTAAATTCTTATACTTTTTTTTAACTTAAGAAATTTAGTGAATTTAAAGTGTAATTATAGTTTTGCAACGCAGTGTACTTAAAACATACAAGCTTTTAGTGTATTTAAATACATATATGAGACATTCCATGTCAAACCGAACGATTTTAACATCAATTTTTATGTTTGCTTTAAAATTTGACAGACGTATTCTTATTTCAAAAATATTTGACTCGTATTTTTGGAAAAAAAATTTTTTTTTTTTTTTAATTAGTTATTTGAGTTTAAAAAGTCAAAAAAAAACATACACAATGACATGTCGATGTTTTAACTTATGTATTTTAAAAACTATTAGGCTGATTTGAATGGTTAATTTTAATAGTCTTGTACTCTAATGCCCATATATTGTATTTCCCCTGCGTTCAACGCTCCACCTACGCCAACACAAACGCTAAGTAAAAATCATGTTATTTTATAAATCACTACGTCACCGCGTTGTATCAACACTGAACTAATACGTTATCACTTCAATTGTCAAACCATTGAGTTATTATGGTTTCCTACATACAGGACAGTACTGAACTAAAAAAAACTAAAGTTGAGAAATCCAGGTTTTTTATGATCTGGTAACTCCATCAGTTGTGATTGTGAATACAAATGTAAATACAGCTGATGAAAATTTAAAACCAAATTCAAATTTGTGTTTATAGCTCTTTTTCATTTGTTTTATTTAAAATTAACATATTTTTTTTAATTGTGATAATTAAAAAGCGGTTTTTTTTTTGTTTTATTTAAAAATATTACAAGTGGTAAATTGTTAACATTATAGAAAATAAACACAGTAAACTAAAATATTTTTTTTTTCTTATGATGTGATTTGTGGTTATTAAAAATATGTAAGCTAACGCTTCAAAAAATTGGGTGTTTATTTGACAGTTCAAATGATAAAAAAGTAAGCGTTGCGTTTTACACAATTGCCCTTTTCAAACATTTAAATTTAAAATAACGTAATAATCAGCTGTTGCAACGCGAGCAGTCACTTTTTTGAACGCGGTGATTTAAGAAATTCAAATAAGGCCAACGAAAGGTGAAGTGAGGCGTAGCGTTTTACAAAATAAGGGCATAAATGTATTTAAATGCATATCTATGTTGCCACATTTTGAAAGTTTTTAATTTTAATTTTTTACTTTCGTTTACATCTTTTTCCACTTTTGACCCCACACAGTTTTACTAAATAAGCAATGCAATTTTCAAAGTAAGATGTCGATGGGTTCTATTTAATTTAAGAACTTTTAACAAAAAATACCACACAAACTTTTATTGTTTAATTTGCTTGTTGAAAATATTTAAAAATATATATAATTCTTTAATACTTTAAAGTATTTAAATATATTTTACATGCAAATTACAAAATTTCATTGGTATTTTTTGTAAAAATTCTTAAAAATAGAATCCATCGCCGTCACACTCTGAACATTTAAGTATTTATTTAGTAAAAGAGTTTGTATTAAAGCTTTTATATAATTTTTATTTTTAGTTTAAAACTAAAAAAAAATTTATAAAAACTGTCAACATACACTCATAGAAAAAAGTTAGAAGAAAAACTATTAAAGCTGTTAGTAATCCAACTGCAAGTTTTAAACTAATTTATAGTTTAAATCATGCATGATAACCGATTTGATGCGGGTATCGGTAAGGGTAACGTTATTTTCATTAATTTCGGTAACGGTATTTTAGGGGTAAAGATATTTCAGTTATTTCGGTAACGGTTTTTTAGTAATGTCAATGTGCATCGATATATTTAGCCCCATTATTAGCATCGATTATTGTTTTTATCTTGTCGGATTATTTCGGTAACGGTATTTTAGGGATAACGCTATTTCAATTATTTTTAAGCATTGATTATTATGAGGGTAGACATATAAATATATTTGGAAAAAGTAGAGTACAAGACCATTAAAATAAGCCATAAATCATTAAAATCGGTTCACTAGTTTTCAAAATACACCAATTTAAATATCGGCACATTTTTCATGTTTCTTATTTTTAAACGTAAATAACTCATTTAATTTTTTTTTTTTTTTTTTTCTTTCCAAAAATACTTGTCAATACAATATTTTTAAATATACGCCAAAGCATATAAAAATCGTGATATTAATAATCGTTCGGTTCATAGTTCAGACTAATTCCATTTAAATATCGGCACATCGGCACATTTTTCATGTTTTTTTTTTTTTTATTTTTAAACGTAAATAACTCATTTAATTTTTTTTTTTGTTTTTTTCAAAAAATACTGGTCAAATACAATGTTTTTAAATTAAGAATACGCCAAAGCATATAAAAGTCGTGATGTTAAAAATCGTTCGGCTCATAGTTCAGACTAATTCCATTTAAATATCGGCATATCGGCACATTTTTCATGTTTTTTTTTTTTTTAATTTTTAAACGTAAATAACTCGTTTAATTTTGTTTTTTTGTCTTTTCTTTTCAAAAATACTTGTCAAATATTTTTAAATTAAGAATATGTCAAAGCAAACAAAAATCGTAATGTAAAAGATCGTTCGGTTTGACATGGAATGACTCATATACAAAAGTTCATACATACAAAATATTTCGAAAATATTTGTATTCTTATAAATAATAATATATTGTTTATATTTAAACAATAACAATGAAATTCATGCCAAGTATAATTGTATTGAATGTGTTATTAAACAACGAAAATAAACCAACAACACATAAAACGTGTTTATTTGAAATTTTGGACAATTCATGTGAGTGAAAACGTGTTTATTCACAATATAATAAATTAAATTTGTTTTTGCGGTTTTATTTTCAAAAGTCAAGTAGTTGAGTCACAAATTCTTCCTATATATGAACAAATTACTAATGGTATGAATTAATTTAATTTACAAAAAAAAAAAAATAAAAAATATTCAAGAAGATTTTTATTGAAAAATTTATACATATAATTTTTGTTTAAATACATAATTTAAAATTGAAAAGAGTGACAACAATTGATTGCCTTAATCAGAGTTTCCAGGAAATTGCAAATTTTTTTTAATTATTTTATTTTTCTCCATAAATTATTTTATGTCTAAAATTTAAGGTCTAAAAAAGGACTACACTGCGTATGAGTAATATATAAAAAAACACACATACGTTAGAAACATACAGATTTGATGTTAATTTATTGGTCAAACGCAGGAAAAACTGGGAGAACATTATCAAAATGCTATGTAATTACACAACTACATAAGTTGGAAGTTAATTTATCGTTGCCTATTTTTGCATATTTTGTTATAAATGCATATTTGAATGCATATTCTATCATTATTGCAGCATGTTTTTTTTTAGCAATATTTTGGCATTATTATTACATGTTTTTAAGATATTTTTTTGATGTTTTACTAAAAATAATTTTAACACAATTTTTAAATTTTAAATTTATAAATATAATTTTTTTTTATAACGAAGAGAAAAATTACTGAAGAAATGCAATTACGAACTTTCTGACGATGTTTATTCGTATTTTTAAATTTTTTAACCACTTTTTAAAACAAAAACTACTAAAATTATGGAAAAATATTGAAAACGTTAAAACATCAATAATAAATGCATATTTTTAAATTTAAAATACATATTTATGCACACAGAAAAAAGTTTTGTTGCTACAACCGTATTTTTTGCCAACCGAATTTTTATAGTCACAAGTACTATCTTAAAAATCTACAGCTGATTCGATAGTTGTAACCAAGTTTCTTTTAGAATGATTAAAAAATATTGTTGCACATACAGACATTTTTAATTATCCCTACTGAATCCAATCGAATTTATTTAGATAAATACACCATTTCCTATTTAGAATATATGTTTTTGTATTTTTATTAATTTACACAAAATATACAAATTTTAATTTTTTACAAACTATAGTACATAAAAGCAAATATTAAAAGCAATCGTTTATTTATTTATTTATTTCGTCTATGGATACAAAAATCCTTACAGACTAGCAAAATTATGACAATATTAAAAAAAACTTAAAATATATTATTTAATACAGTTTTAAATTGATAGTGGTTAACACTTATATCTAATTGATTACAATATTTATTAAACAATCTCAAAACTCTAGTAAGAGGTTCATTTAACGCATAATTAGTTCTATGTACATCAATATAAAAGAACTTATCTCTAACTCTTAACGATCTAGAAGGAACATATAATTTGATTAAATGCAATAATTCTGGGCAATCAACTACACCACAAATAATACCATGTAAAAAATTTAAGGCAAAAATGGTCCTACGTGTTTCCAAAGTTTTAATGAAAATAAATTCACATTTATCCTCATAGGATGGAACAGAAAATGTAGGATCAAAAGGAGATTGATTAACATTAACATTTAGGAATGGGAGAGCAAATTTTACAAATTTAATTTGAATTTTCTCAATACGATTAATATGGATATCCGCTACAGGGCTCCAAATAAATGATGCATATTCTAGCCTAGATCTTACAAAAGAACAAAACAGAACTTTTTTTGTGGAACAATCAAAAAGATTACCAGAATTACGACGTATAAATGCTAATAATGAATAAGCTTTAGGTATAATGAAGTTCAAATGGCTACAAAACGATAATTTGTAGTCAAAGACTACACCAAGATCCAATATTTCATCAACAGATGAGATAATATGACCTTTAATACTATATTGCGAATGTAAAGTATGAAGGCATCGATGATATTTCATATAAAAACATTTCGCAATATTAAAAGACAAACCATTACGGTCAGACCATAAAACGACTCTAGACAAATCCTCCTGAAGGTCAGAAATGTCTCTAAAGGAAGAAATTGATTTAAAAATCTTGAGATCATCAGCATACATGAGGTGCTGAGAATTTTTGAAACAATGAGAGATGTCATTAATAAAAATATTAAACAATAAAGGACCTAAGATACTGCCCTGAGGAATACCAGAGGTGGGAGTAAAAAAATTTGAGTAAACTCCATCCACAGAAACTGCAGCATATCTTCCAGTCAAATAAAATCTAAACCAACTTAGCATACTAGAATGAAAACCAATCCTAGATAACTTAAGTAACAGTAGTTCATGTGGAACCCTGTCAAATGCCTTTGCAAAATCCAAATTGTTTTCTAAAACTCTATTTATTGCAATGAAATTAAATACTTTATAGTAGTAGTAAATGATATAAAATTAAAGTCTGTGGAAAACCCATTATTGGTGGAAAATTAAAGTTTTTGGGATTAATTTTAAGTTTAGATAAAGAAAAATGCTTTTAATTGGCCCATAAAAAGATACATTTTAATTTGAGTGTAATTTGTCTATATGGAAATATGAAAAGTATTTTGAAACAAACTACTTATCAAAGTCCTTAATTAAAGGACACTTTTTCGCCAATTTTGTTTTTAATTACTATCTTTATCTTTGTAAAATTTACAGATATTGCAGAATTTCTCTAAGAAATTTTTTAAGGAAAATTTGACGAGAATCGAAGCTGGTTTATTTAGAAAATTACTTGAAATTCTTCTGCAGTTTTAGGAAAATCATCATTTGTAAATCGTCATCAGCAAAGAAATGCTATCAATCAGAAAATAGAGACACCTTTTGATATATTTTCAGAATCTTCTAATTAAGTTTCAAACAAACTGCGAAAAATTCCTGCAAAATATGATTCATGTATTTCTATTTCTCATTCCAATATTTATAAATTATAAACGAAAATCCAATACCTTTCTGGTGTATATTGATGCTATAAATTTTTCGCATTTATTCATAGAGTTTTATTTACATATTTTTGTAAAAAAAATGTTCTTGAACATTTTGTTTGTTTTATGAAATAATATTTTTTTGTTTTATTTTTTGACATTTAAAAAAAGCAAATGCTTTGGTTGCAAGTATAATTTTTTGTTCAGTTGAATAATATTTATATATTCAGAATCAACTATTAGGTTTAAGTGGCCGATATATATTTTTAAGACGGTTGTAACCATTACGAATTATTGAGAAAGAATGTATTTTTTTAATAGAGTTTGGGTAACAAATTGTTTGGCCAAAGTTATCATATTTTTGTAACCATTATTGTTATTTTATGACAAGAATAGTTAATTTGCTTTAATTATATATAGAACGTACTTGCAATCGAATAAGAATCAAAAGGAAAGACTTTTAATGGTATTCATTGAATTCCAACTAATATTTTCCCTGTGTGTGTACATAAAACTTGAATATAAATGAATTAACTTCCGAGCCCTAGTAATGACTTGCACATAATTTTTAATGGGTTAATTTGAAAGATTAAAAACGATTTTGAGCTTGAAAAAGCAAAATTATATTCTATAGAACTAAGTCAAAGAGTATATACAAATAGAGAGACTTCCACGTCTCTCAGCAACAAAATACCGAACTCGGGCAAGCACATGATAACATATTTTTTACACAAAAAAATGTTTGCAACATGTTGATAAAAAAAACTGTTGCTTAAAACACTCACTTTTATTTTTATAATATTTTGTTGCATTCTATTAACAATTAATATATTTTACTATTATATTGTTGATATTATTATTAATATTTGAAATAATTAAAAATTTTATTGAATTATTATTTAAAAACGTGATAAAAAGTAATGGAAACTTTTAAATTTCTGCAACATGAGAGAGAGAGAGCAGATTGAGCGACATTGATTAGTATGGAAACCCACTAACTATGTGTACATATTTATTTTTAAAATTAATCACAATAACTGGTCCTAAAAACGAGCTAAAACTTATATATTTAAGTATATTATTCTAATTTTTTTTTTGTTTTCTTTTTGTGAACAATTTTTTAAGGTTTACAAGATAACGGGGTATGTTCTCTTTATTTCATTATCTAAATCGGTAACACGTACCCACGTGTTATCTGATTAAAAAACACAAATATGTTTTTTGTATATTATTTTCGTATTCTTTTTTTTTCATTTCTTTACTTAAGACTGACCTTGTGGGGTTATGGTTCTATAAACGAATGAAAAAATAAACGGGGTAAATAACCCTATTATGTCTGGTGCTCTGACGTCAATTACAAAAAGAAAGACAAAACATAGTTGAGACATTGATTCACTAAGGCCCTGGTGTTTAAGCGGAGCCCTAAGAAAAAAATGTAAATGTGTCTGTGTTTTTAAGTCTGGAGCAACCAAAAGTCTTTGCCAAAATGATTGAACGCTATTTTATGACTGATATAAAATTTATGTTTAATTTATATATTTATAGTCTTATATATATAATAAAAATTATTAAAAAATAAACATGTTTGAAAAACAATAACTAAAGTATTTTTGTTCTTCCTTTATTTCTCTTTTTCCATAAACAACCAAAAATAAAATCCAAATAAAAAAAAAAAAAAAAAAAAATCTACTTCTGACACAATCTGCCAACTACTTCTCTAACTACTTCATAAAAATCCAAAACCAAAAAAAAAATCCATAAAAACAAACAATTACAGTGAAGCAGCGGTATCCAGTTTTCCTTATTGTACAGAATCTAGTTTAAATTTTTCAACAAATACCACCGCCTATAGTGAGGATGATGCAGAATATGCCACCGGAAGACGTAATAAAACATCGAGGGTAAATATTTTTAAAATAGTTTTTAAAATTGTTAATTTAAACAACATACACTTACATATTTAACAAAATATTTAGGATATAAAAAATATTAATTATTAAAAATTGTAATTAATATTTAAGCACTCAAATCATGAATACTACTGCTACAAATACTGATTTTTTATGGATTCTCTAAAATCAGCATCGTCAGTACTGTGAAGAAATCATGGAAATGTTCTGCATCATCGCACATTAATAAATTTATAATTTATTTAAAAATTTTTATAAAACTATAAAATTTTAGGAATTCTTTTTAATTTATAACGAGCTTTCAACTTCCATATATTTACAAACATAACGGAGATCAAATATATTAGCTAGGTTGATACTAGTATTTTGATGTGGCTAAAGATCTCATCAGAACCCGAAGTTTTCGGAAAAGCTAGAATCTTCAGAATAGGCAGAGCTTTAACAGAAAACTCATTAATCATCATGTTTTGTTCCATTTTTGTCTTTTTAGTAATCAAACACGTGGCTAGGGTTTTTTCGTAACAAGCATATTGACGTTACTAAACTTTTAAGACCAAATATGTTGTATTTATATAAAACAAAATTTAGTTTTTACTCCGGCTTAAGTAATATTTATTACAGATTTATTAGTTTTTTGTTTTTATATAAATCGGGATTATTTTAATGTTTTTTTTTTTTTTAATTTATAACGAGCCTTATGTATAAAAAAAATGAAGCAAATCAAACATATTAGCTAGGTTGATACTAGTATTTCGATCTGGCTAAAGATCTCATCAGAACCCGAAGTTTTACAAAAGCTAGAATCTTCAGAATAGGCAGAGCTTTAGCAAGAACCCTATTAATTAACAATTACCATTTTTCTTATTTTCTGTTTTTTTTTTCTGAAGTTTATCTAATTTGTACTAATATTTTAACTTAAATCGATTAATAAAATACAAAAGTTACAAAAAAAAAAACGACCCATAGAGACGAACAAAATAAACACTTTTAAAACTGTACAATGTACTGTCACTAGTGTCCGACCGAACAGTTCGGCCAAACAACTATATTTTGTCGGTTTTTCGATAGAGGCAATGATGACAAATTTTGGTATTGGAAACATGTTTGTTGAGCCGATTTAATTCGATTTTGTGTATAACATTTAAGAGAAAAGCTGAAGTTTAGCTATAAAGTTAAAAGTTTGGCCGTCGAACTATTTTCAATTCAGCCGAACTTTCTGAGGCCGAACAGTGAATTCATTGCTTAACTACAGACTTTTCTTCAAATTTGACACTCAAAATAGCATTTAATCAGCCCAATAAACATTTTTTCATCCGCCAAATTTGTCCATAATGCTTTAAAATACCAAATGCATTTTCTGGTCGAACTGTTCGGTCGGACACTAACTGTCACCCACTGTATAAGACCTTTAACAACATTAGGGTATCAAATTTGTTTAATAAATGAGGATGCACATATATTGCTATATATTAATCTTTTTGCGAATGAGTAATAAGTACCCATTATTTTGTGTCTTTTTGTAAGCGATAGGGTAATCAAAGAAATTCTAAAAATTTTATAAAAAGAGCAAATATAAACAATTCGCTAAAGTTGAATAGTCCAAATAGATACAAGAATAATTGTCCAAAATCTAACAAGGACTTTTTAGCGAGAATCGCTTCGTCTCATCTTAGACTTAATTTAAAATGTTGATCAAATTTAATTTCGTTTGATATCTCAACTTAATTAATTCTGCTTTTAGTTTTTCCAAAATTAGCATTTAAATTTGTAAACAAAAATTTTCGTTTACATCCTTCATATTGATGCAAAAAAGAATTTTTCAAAGCGGTTAACATGAGAAAACTTTTTGATCTAATTTGAATACTTTTTTCTGTATGAAATATTCCAATTTAGCGAAGTCCGCTACTCCGATTTTAGTTTGGGCTTAAAATTTGTAATGTACTCTTAAAAATATTTCAGATTTAATGTGTCGCGATCATAATAAATATTTTTCCTTATTATTTGCCATATAATGGCACTGAAACGCGTCCATTGAAATTTGTTATTATTTTGATAATGTTTTAATAACCCGAGTTAAAAAAAAAGTTGTATTGAAAATTACATAATTTTACATAGACAAATATGATTATATATAGCCAAGTGTGGTACTCTATTTGTGTAGATATAATTATGTATACCTTTAAGTTTTTTAACAATTTCAAATATGCCGTCATATACGAGGGCAGATCAATAAGTCCCGGTTCACACACGGCAATTTTACTTGTGAAAGTCTTGAGTTTATAGAAGAGGGAGGAAAAGAGAATGGAAGGGGGTACAGACTTGCCCGTACTCCAATTCAGTTTTGTTTTGTCATCCGCAATTTTCAACACGAAGTTTCAAAACGAAAATTGCTGAAACAAACTTTTCCTGTGTGAACACAAAAGCAAGTTCAAAGGAGAATTGAAGAAAACTTGTGCAAGAAAAATTGCCGTGTGTGAACCGGGACTACGTCCGTGACTTTTTGAATGAAACACAGTTTGTTTTGCAAAAAAAAATTTACTTTTTAACATATTCTCCTTTTAGCTCAATACACTTAGTCCAACGTTTCTCCAATTCTTGTATCTGTTTCAAAAAATAGGATTTTTCGAGGTCCATAAAATAGGCATTTGTTTGATCAATAATTTCATCGTTGGAGCTAAATCTCTTTCCACCGAGCCATTTCTTTAGGTTTGGAAATAGAAAATAGTCAGGGGGGGGCTAAATCCGGAGAATATGGCAGATGAGGTACCAATTCGTAGCCCAATTCATGAAAGTTTGCCATTGAGACTGCACACGTGTGCACCCGTGCATTATCTTGATGAAAACGAACTTTTTTTTGACCATATGGGGTCGTTTTTTTTAAATCCTCGTTAAATCGGTCCAATAAGTTAACATAATATTCACCGTTTATTGTTTTTCCCTTTTGAAGGTAATCGATGTAGATTATTCCGCTTGCATCCCAAAAACTGTTGCCATCAGCTTATTGGCCGATAAACTTACCTGGGCCTTCTTCGGAGCCGGTTCACATGGAGAAGCCCATTATTTAGACCTCTGCTTGGCCTCCGGAGTGTTGTAATGGATCCATGTTTCATCCACAGTTACAAAACGCGGCAAAAACTCATTGGAATTGTGGTGAAAAAACTCCAAACAATCGTTTGAAGTTGACTCACTATTACGTTTATGGTCAATTGAGAGCAAACGCGGCAGACAGCTTTCTTAAACCCAACTGATCATTTGAAATCGAAACCACGCTGCCATATGAAATGCCTATGGCATCAACAATCTCACGCATTTTTACTCTTCGATCGGCCAACACCATATCGTGGATTTTTTCGACATTTTCGGGTGTATTGACCTCAATTGGCCGTCCAGAACTTTCAGCGTCATTTGTACTTGTGCGACCACAACGAAAGTCAGTAAACCACTTTTTTTACCATTAAAATCGATGGTGCAGAGTCCCAATAGTATTTATCAACCTTTTCTTTGGTTTGATTGACGGTTTTTTTTCGCAAAAAATAATGTTTAATGAGCACTCGAAATTCACTTTTTTCCATTTTTAAAAAAATCCACGAGGTTGTATGTTTTGAAGATCTGTTAAACGCAAAGTAAATGACGGAACTTCCTCAAAATTTGACAGTTGACATTTCATATAACTACGAGGAAAGTTCGCCGTTTTAAACATATTTTCTAAGTTCATTTATATATATAATTAAGTATAGCTTCATCTAGAAAAAAACTTATGAGTTCATTTATATATAATTCAGTATATGCCCATGTATTATATTCAGTATATGCCCATGTATATATTAAGTATAGCTTCATGTAAAAATCCACTGTCTAGGAAAAGCAACAAAATTAGTAAAAATCGGGTTTCCTAAAGCGCAATGTTATTGTAAAGCAAATAAAACTCGTTATTTGTGGGAAGGGTGTATATTGCTAACCAAAAAGTGCATATTTTTTTTTTTTTTTTTTTTTTAAAAGAGAGGCAACACTCAGGAAATACTTCCTATATTTAGTGTGTTGCTTTCTTTGGAAAGGGATAGTATAGAGATGAAAGGTGGGAAAAGATGAAGGGCTTCAGACATGGCAACACTGTAATTGCGTGAGATGATAAGTCTTAGAACAGTTGTTGCTCGCCACCTGATGGAGAGTTGGCGAACTTATTGAAGCTTTTTGGTTCATAGCCCTGATTCATTATTTTACTTCGGTGGGGTTAATTGCTATGGGAACACCGAAATGTGGACATTACGATACGTATGAGGGATAGAAAAAACTCATACATATTAATATGATGTTGCCGGCACCGGGGATCGAACCCAGGACCTTCTGTGTAAAAGTCCAACGCGCTAACCATTACACCATAACGCCCACGTTATGTCGGTTATTTCGTGACTCCTCTTTCACATACATCATAATTCATACATCAAATATTCATTCTGAGTGCTCGAAAAATTTGGTTATTATTTTTGAAAATTTCGTTAAATAAAAAGTTTGTAAAAGCTACACGGAATCTTAAAGTTAAGATTAGTTAATAATACATAATAAGCGGTTAAGGCTAATTTTAAATAAAGTTTAAATTTAATGTATATTTTCTTAACTAAAAGTAAAAAAGTTTTAACCAATTTTAATGAATTTATAATTTTTTCCCCACTCTTTATTTCAGCAAGATCCGTTGTCACATCGGATTATCGAAAAGAGACGACGAGATCGAATGAATTCCTGTTTGGCCGATTTGTCACGCCTTATCCCACCGCAATATCAACGTAAAGGGCGTGGTCGTATTGAGAAAACAGAAATTATTGAAATGGCCATACGTCATTTAAAGCACTTGCAAAGTGAATGCCTGCAAAGAGATAATGAATATCGTATGGGCTATACGGATTGTATGAAAGAGGCAGCAAAATTTCTATATGACTCACAAATGCAAGAGTTTTGTTATCGTCTATTGGCCCGTTTGCAAGAACATTGTGATGAGATAATGAAAAGTAAGTACAAATTTTGCAAAAAGAAATTTAAAAGATATTTTTGTCAAACAACTTTTTGATCTCTTACAGATGACTGTTTCCGTACGCGTGGAGGTAGTGGTGGTAATTGTCATACTTCCGATAATGTTAGTGCTTCAAGTGGTAGTCCACATCAAACTTTTCATCCAGTGCCTCCGCTTTGCCAATTACGTGATATGTTAGGTACTTCGGATATAGAACATAGTAATGATCATAATGATGTTAAAGATCTCAGCTTTCGTAATCATATAACACAATTACAGCGCAGCGTACAAACTTCCAATCAAATGGATAGTAATGCTAATGATGGACATCATAACGGTATTGTTAATAATAACGGTGCTAATAACATTATCACTAGTAATACTACGAATAACACTGCCTCATTGGCAGTAGCAGCATTAGCGATAACTTCGAATAATAATAATAATAATCCTACTAGCTCAACCACGCCCACCATTGTAGGAGGTAGTGGTATTACTACTGCACAGCATCAACAACAACAACAACAACTGCAGATTCAACAGCAACAACAACCTCATCAAGCCCCAGTTATTACCTCAACAGCACCAGCATCCCTGCATCATCATACCGATTCCAGTAATCATGATTTCGATTCATCCCGAGAACCTATTTTACATACAGATACATCAAATATGCATTCACCTCCGCCCAGAGATTCTCTACTTTCACATCATCATCATCAGCATCACCAGCATTCACATCTAGGACATAATCAAGATAGTTTATTACAAGAACGTCTGCGCAACTATTCCGAATCATCACATGATATTGAGCACAATAACAATTACAAGTACAAAAATCATATTAAAGAACGTTTCAATCATGAACTACACGATGAAGAAACATCCAGTGAACATTGTCCAGCACCGCCTTTACTACAAAGTGAAAATTCTCATGCTCATTCCGATCATTCAAAAGATGGTACAGAACCAGAAATTGCGCCCATTATAGCCAAAAAACGTAAACTAGCCGAGGCAGCCAGTAGTCACAATGCAAGTACTCTGGATGAGTCTGATATTGTTGTTAGAGTTACACCCGCCTCCAGAACAAATAATGTCACACTGCTGACATCGATAGTACGAGATGAAAAACCATTTGGACCCTTCAGTGATATTAAAACAGAAGCTTCAGCGGGTCCATTGATTCATAATAAAACACATTTAAATGCACCCACCAGTACCACCGCAACACTGCCGACACGTAGTTTTGCTGTACCCATCTTTGCGCTGCACAGTCAGGGTACCTACTACGTACCGCTCAATGTAGACTACAATGTCCTGATACCATTCCTTAATGGTGTTGATCTTTTGGAAAAGAATTTCACCTCTATGCCGGTAGTACATCCTATAAATATTAATGTTAACTTTATGCCCACCTCCTCCTCAGCATCACTTTTGGCAGCTGCTGCTGCTGCAGCCACATCACTAACTGCTGGCAAACAACAACATCCACCGGTGATAAACGGTTCCGTGGCCACAGCAGCTGCCAATGCTGTTGCTGCTGTAGCTAAATCCAAATTTGAAGCCATTACAAATGTTGCCAACGGTTGGTAAATGAACAAATCGAAATAACAAAAAACTATTGGTTTATTTTTTTCTATTTCGAGAAAAATTCATTGAAAAAAAATGAAAAGAATTTCAATTCAATTGTTCAGTTCATTTTAAAGAAGCCAAAAATAAAATAGCTTGTTTTAAAATTAGAAATTGAAATTGAATTAAAAGATTGAAAACAAAAACAAACACACACTATTTAACGAAAGAAATGGAACAACTACCTCAGACTTCTGTGAAAAAAATAAAACAATCATATAATGATTTAATAGTTAGAATCTAAAGGTATTTAACTACAAAACATACAAACAGACAAACAAACAAACAAAAAAAAAAACAAAATTGGAATGCCATATTTTGTAGCTTAATTTCATTTAAAACTGAATTTAATTTATAAAAAGTTTTTGAACTTTAAGACCTGCTAACTTATCTCAAATTAACCCAAGTTTGGGGCTTAATCATAGTTATGAATGTCAAATTTATATGATAGTATCTATGGTTAAAGTTAAATATTGGCTACTTTTGGACAAGTTACTCGCCCTAAATCTGCAATTTAAAAGTTTAACAAGAAAGAGGTTTATCAAGAATTTCTATCGACCGAATTCCAACCAATCCTATTTTAAAGCAAAAACAGAATTTTTTTTTTTATTTTGGTAATTTAAGCAAAGAAAAGTGATCTGCGAAACCATAGTGAAGTATGGAAATAATACCATCTTCTTCGAATTAAATAGCCAATTTATAATCAAATTTACGTAGAAAAGTTAATCTAATATTAAGTTGATTACACCACCTTTTAAGCTGGTCGATTAACTCTTAATCCAACACTAACACTGGCTACAATTTCGTATACCCAATTAACACAGAAATGAAAAACTAGAGAAAAAAAAGTAGATTAACTGTTTAATCAAGCACTTAACAAATCGATTAAACCATATTTTAATATTTTTGATTAACAGTTCATCCTGCTATTTCTAAACGACTCTGTATACATTCTACAAATTGTGTGCATCTCTGTATTTTTGTATAAAGACGCATTCCAACACGTAACCTACCTACAAAGTCAGATAAAAATTTACGTTAAGACGCTACCGCAAAAAATGTTTGCGCTGTTGTTAAAATTTTTGCTAGCGCAGACAGACGCTTTCCAACACTTACAAACCTGCATACAAAGTCTGTTAAAAAATTTACATTTGTAGACAAATTTTTTCTAACGCCTACATATTTCTGGTTTATATTAGGCCAAATCGATATAAACACCACCTTAGTCCTGGTTCACACACGACAATTTTACTTGCGCAATTTTTCTTCAATTCTCCTTTGAAATTGCTTTTGTGTTCACACAGGAAAAGTTTGTTTCAGCAATTTTCGTATATCAACCTGCAGTGTTGAAAATTTCGGATGACAAAACAAAACGGAATTGGAGTACGGGCAAGTCTGTACCCCCTTCCATTCTCTTTTCCTCCCTCTTCTATAAACTCAAGAATTGCGCAAGTAAAATTGCCGTGTGTAAACCGGGACAAGTTATTCTTTTAACTGCCCGAAAATGCATATGTAAACGAAAAATATTTAAAATGTGGATTTACTTCAATAAAGTAGATAAATTTTAATGTCTGAACGAGCTATAAGCGACTCTGTGTACTGTTATAACAGCTGTTTCCAACACAAAAACACACACAAATTACTCGAGCGGAAACATAACGTAAAGGCTCAGTTAGTCTTGCCGTTCCGTGCCGTAACGAATCAGCTGTTTTGTTTTTGGTTTATAAATAGTGCGTTTTTTAAAAAATCACCTCACATAAACTATGAACAAAACAGCTGATTCGTCACGACACGGAACGGCCAGACTAATGGAGCCTTAACTCATTTATAAAACTTTATATGCGAAAAAAAAGAAAACAATAAAATACTGCAGTTTTGTCTATCTAACGCATTAAACGGTGAAGCGAATAGAAAATATTAACTCAACTGAATTGACTATCCGCAAATTCTTCATACACAGTGCACTCACTATGGTTTCGCAGATCACTTTTCTTGGCTTAAATTACCAAAATAAAAAAAAAATGATTTTTTTGCTTTAAAATAGAATGTTTACATCCAGAAAAAGGATTGTTTGGAACTCGGTCGAAACCATTAAAATTTATTTAATAGGACGTTATTTTATTTCGAACTACCAATAATCGATTAATAAAGCAAAAAAAATGTACTGGAAATTAAAAAGCGAGAAAAGGAACTAAAAAACAATCGATTTATCTAATTATTGATATTTCAAATCAACTTTTCAAATAAAATTCGTTTAGTAATTGTGTACGGTAAAAGCAACCATTAATTTTGTGATAATGCAAGAGAAATGGTACCATCTAAAAATTTTTTTAAAAAAAAAAATGTCCATAATCAAATCTGTTTACTGCAAATATGGTATTGGCTATCAAATATGCCACTAAATTGGAGGTTCAGTAGTACCAACCGAATTGTGGATTGCATTGTTTATAGAAACAACTAATGATTGGTATTGGTAAACGAATTTGAGACAATGTTTGTTTTCCTAACAAAATATTTAAATTCAAATTTAGCACTCAACGAGCGTTTGCCTTGTACTCCGAACTTGCGAGTTCAAATCTCGGAAAAGATAAACACGAAAAGTTTTTTTTTTAATTAAAAAAAAATAATTCAAATGTTTAACTAGCAAATAAGGCAATGAAAATCAATAGGACAGATGACTATTAATCTAAAGGCCAAGGTTCAATACACAGAAAAATCAAAAAAGTTTTTTAATTTCAATAAAATTTTGTGTAACGTAATAATCTTTATTTGGAATGTAATATTGGGTTTGGCAACTGAATATTAGCTTTCACGCCTAAAAATATAGTTTAACATTGAGAAAGTTGTCGTAACCGGCAGAATTCGATTGGCAACAAATTCGGTGGCAACAACTGAGACTGGGTGTATGGAAATCGTATTCCTTTCATGTTTTTGTAGTAATATTTAATGCAGTTTTCTACAGAAAAAAAGAATTAGGTTCTGTCGATTTTATAGCATTTTGCTATTAGTTAAATAATTGCAAAAAGTCGCAAAACTGACAAATTTTTTGTTTTTTTTTCTGGTCGCATCAAACTCTAATTCTTTTTGTTGATGCTATCGCCATTTTGAGAATGAGAAATCGGCAAAAAAATATCGTGAATTCCAAAACTGCTTATATATCAATCAAAAGGAAGAAAAGTTTACTCCAAACTTCGTTTTCATCGCTTTATTTGTAATTATTTTACCAGTTTGTTGCCCTTCATCTACAAAAATGAATGATGATTAAAGAGTGGATTAACTTTTAATAAACAAGTTCGATGTATAAACGGTCCACAAAAGTTTTAATATCCATGCTCACATTTTGACAAATCCGTAACTAATAATTAAATTACGTTCAAGTGGTTAATTTTCATAGTTTTACTAATTAAATTTGGTTTTCATACATTTCAACTCTGTAATGAAAGGAAACCCTTATTCATATTAAAATATGACAGCAATTTTACAAATAAGTTTACTGTGTATTGTCGTCATAAAAATAGAATAGATATATAACGGCAAACTGATGAAGGAACTATCGACAATACTTTTTTCACACAAACTATATAAAAAAAATCAATTGTCCCTTTAGTTGTCGACCCAATTGTAAATATGCTCTTAAAGACAAAGCTTTAGCTAGGTTGCGTATGAGTGTTATTATTTAAACATTATTAATAATAATACTCATACGCCACGGTGTGTTGTCGGCACTTTATGTGATTGAAAATTTGTAGCTCTTGGACAGTTAAACATTTTAGGTGGCGAATTTTGATATAAAAATTAAAATTTGATATCAATAAAAAATAATAAAATTATGTAGTAACTGCTTACTTATCTCAAATTAATCAAAGTTTAGGGCTTAACCATAGCTATTCGCACAGAGAAAATTTAGTTGGACAAAAAATAATGAAATTTTTCAGTAAATCAATGAAACGTTTCTTTACCAGATAGACGAACATTTTCTTAAAAATAATGAAATCAATTTTTTAATGAAACTTATTTTTTAAGCGTATGAAACTTTTGATAAATGAAATTGTATTTTTCACACAGTTTTATAAAAATTTTGCTTTAACTTAATGAAAAATTTCTAGAAACGAACTTCAGTGCAAGTTCAGTGATGTTCAGCTAAAATTTATTATTAGTATGCAGATAATTCTCTCAGTGCATATCAAATTTATATGGGCAAATTTATCGGGTAAAAAATAAAGTGTGGTTACGCAACAAGCAATTCGTTTATGTACCGTTTCGGAACGGCATTAACGGAATTCAACTCCGTTTACGTACCGTTTTCTGTATCCCGTATACGGACCACAGAACGGAAGGAACATCGAGACTGATTCGAATCCATTGCAAGTTCGTCATTGACGGGCCGTAGTGTTGTGTATAAAACGGAGTCTGTTTTTTTGTTACAAAAACGGACATATTTCTCTACCTAAATTTACCCTATTTTATTTCTTCTTAGAAGTTTTTTTTTATGATTTATTTTATACACATAGAGAATTACTTGGACGAGTTGTAATGCAATTTTTTCACTAAACTAATGAAAAAGCTTCATAGTTTTAATTAAATTGTTTTTAATGAAACTTTTTCATTAGGCGTATGCAATTTTTAATAGAGAATATGAAATTTTTCAATAAATTAAATGAAAAACTACTTTAATTTAATGAAAAGTTTCAATGGACGAGTTTCAGAGACAATTCATAGATCTAGTGCAAAAATTCATTTATATCATGCAGATAATTCTCTCAGTGTAGATATTGAAGGATATTGAATTAAATAACAAAAACAGAAAAAACAACATACAAAACGCACAATTATACTTAATGTATTCACTAATTATCACCATTTTGTTTTGATATCCTGTACACAGAGAGAATTTCTTGGACGAGTATTAATGACATTTTTTCACTAAACTGATGAAGGTTTCTTCACAATGTGAGTGGAAAATTTCTTAAACTTTATGAAAAAGGTTTGTAGTTATAATGAAACTATTTTTAATGAAACTTTTTCATTAGTCGTGTGAAATTTTTAATAAATAAAATGAAATTTTTCATTAAATTTCATGAAAAACTGCATTAATTTAATGCAAAGTTTCAGTGGACGAGTTCCAGTGACATTTCATAGGTCTAATGCAAATATTCATTGATATCATGCCAATAACTCTCTCAATGTAGATGTGATTTTTCATAAACGCGTCACCATATCCAATTTCGGTGTAGTTTCCATTTATCATGACTCATAAATTAATTTCATCTGCAGGAAAGCGACAAACAATTAGTAGTGTCCGACCGAACAGTTCGGCCAAAAAACTATATTTTATCGGTTTTTTGATATCTAGAGGCAATGATGACAAATTTTGGTATTGGAAACATGTTTGTTGAGCCGATTTAATTCGATTTTGTGTATAAAATTTAAGAGAAAAGCCGAAGTTTAGTTCGGCCGCCGAACTATTTTCGATTTAGCCGAACTTTCTGAGGCCGAACAGTGAATTCATTGCTTAACTACAGACTTTTCTTCAGATTTGACACTCATCTAATCAGTCTAATAAACATTTTTCCATCCGCCAAATTTGTCCATAATGCTTTAAAATACCGAATACAGACCAAATGCATTTTCTGGCCGAACTGTTCGGTCGGACACTAACAATTAGTTTACCTAAACTGTTAGGTTCGATAGTTTTAAATATATATTTAAATATATGAAAGAGCTTTTTTGAATTAAATTGTTGAAAAAATAAACTTAATTAGCAATTTTGTAGTTGTTTGGGTTGTCCTACAGTTTCTTTACTTTTAATGTAAATTTCAGACATTTGTAGAACAAACTCAATTTTTTTACTAACTTTGTAGTTCATTGAAAAAACAAACCACATCAAATGACTGTTTTATGATTTTACATTAATTTTTTACAGTCGTTTTTGTTATTTAAAAAAAAGAAAAAATAAATGTTTGTTTATTTTTTTACTAACATGAACGTCACAACTCAAAAAACATGATTTTTGAGTTAATCACGCAGAGTTTTTCGTTATATCAAGTATCATATTATGTAAAAAAGTCGTATTGATATCTTGTATACTCACCTCTTAAGAGAAAATAATAAATTGAAAACTTTAAACTCGTTTTTTACAAAATCAAAATTTTTGAGTTATGAGCGATGTGTGGTTAATTTTTACTACAATTGTTAGTTGAATTTAATGAAATGTTAGTCGTCCTTTCTTCAAGTGAAATTTTATTTGTTTTTGATTACAATTGCTGCCGTCTTTACCTACATAATATATTTAGTGTAGAAATTTTAACTTTTAAAATTACACAAAAGCAGTTTAAATGCATAAAATATCTTTCAAATCTATGTCCACTTATTTTTCCAAATGTATTTCTTTTGTAAAGAATGAGGAAAACTTTGTGGTAACTTGACAAAAAAATTCTTAAATTCCAACATTCTTAAACATGACTATACCCAGCGAAATATTACATTATCATTAGTTCATAAAGTAGGTATAATTAAAAAAAAAAACAACAACAAAAAGGCTTTACTTGCCTTTTTCAGTTTATTTGCAATATTATTTATTAATTGGTAATTCTCAAAAGGTATATACTTTTAAAAATATAAGTGTTTAGGTGTGCCACCTATCAGTCATGTAAACAATTTCATATATCTCTTAAGTTTCAAATTAACAACAATAATTAAAAGATTATTTTTGTTAATACGAACATTTTAAATGTGAAATTTATTACTTAACTTTTAATTGACAAAACTAAAACACTTATATAATATGAACTAAAAACCCAATGAGAATTTAAAATTTTTAAAATTGAGTTGTTGGTTAGTTCGGTTCAAGATCATGAAAAATTTTTCATATTAACAGAAAAATTATAATTTTATTTGTGATAATTTACTTTAATTAACAGAAAAAACAATTAGAAAAAAGTTATTTGACACCTGCATGAATGGAGTTAATTTGTAATCTTTTTAAAGAAAATTTTTAAGAAGTTATTATACTTAGTTTTAAAAAGTTAAAATTTGTAAACTAAATTTAAGTAAGGTGCGTATTCGATATTAGGTTTTTCATATAATTTTAAATTTCTGAACTTTTAGTTTAATAACTTCTTAAAATTTAAGATTTTTTACTAAAACGAAATAAATTTTCTAATATTTTTTAAGAATATTAACCTGATTCAAGAGAGGAACATTAAAGAAAAAGCCTTATTATTTTTAAGTTAATGAAAAATTAATTGAACTAAAATCTAATAAATTTACATTACTTGTCTACGTGCATAGTGTAAACGGCCTGTTACTGTTCTATGTTATTGGTTTTTTCTTTTGTCTTATGTTTATGGCGCTTGCCTAAAGTTTTGTGGTTACATGTGTAATTACTTATTATTGTCAGCTCAAAGCGTACGGTACGGTACGGTACGTAGTTAAACCCCTAATAAAACCCATTATAAATTTGAATTGAAAACTAATTTGTTTTTCATTTTTTTTTTTTTTTTTCATTTTCTGACTAAATATTTCAAGGAAACATTATTCGTAAGCAATTTTATTTGCTTTAAGGAAAAATTTAAAAACTTAATTTTAGTAAGGCGTAATCTTAATTTTTGTTCATAATTTTTTTTTTTTTAATATAACATACAAACATATTCAAATGTGATTTTTGAATATTCTAGGTGTTGCAACTAAAATTTAGTTGTGTTAGCCGAATTTTGTTGTGAACGCCAATATTCAGTTGTACCAACCGTTTTCAGCCGTACTAACCGAATTTTATTTGACAAATGGTTAAATTTCACTCGCTGTGTAGGAAAGAATATATAGAATGTCTTTGTTGTGAGTTCTCTAAAATTTAAGTTTCAAAATATGGCATATGTTTAGTAAACATTTAATGCAAAACAATGTAATTTAAAATGTCTTAAAACTTTTACAAATAAATATTTTAAATCACAAAAAGAAACAATATTGTATTAAAAGAATTTTCACATAAGGGGATCTCCAAAAAAACCAATAGTGTCCGACCGAACAGTTCGACCAGAAAATGCATTTGGTCTGTATACGGTATTTTAAAGCATTATGGACAAATTTGGCGGATGGAAAAATGTTTATTGGGCTGATTAGATGCTATTTTGAGTGTCAAATTTGAAGAAAAGTCTGTAGTTAAGCAATGAATTTACTGTTCGGCCTCAGAAAGTTTGGCCAAATTAAAAATAGTTCGGCGGCCGAACTTTTAACTTTATAGCTAAACTTCGGCTTTTCTCTTAAATTTTATACACAAAATCGAATTAAATCGGCTCAACAAACATGTTTCCAATACCAAAATTTGTCATCATTGCCTCTAGATATCAAAAACCCGACAAAATATAGTTTTTTGGCCGAACTGTTCGGTCGGACACTAAAAACCAATACACTTAAATATTTAATTTTTAAATAAAAGAATGTGTTGTGGTTTAAATCAAATAATTTTGTATGAATTCGTTTTTCAGAATACCCCCGATAATTTTGTAAAAAGAGGATACGTATAAAAAAAAAAAAATCTTCAAAAGATTAATACAAATTGAAATTATAATAAAATTCAATATTAAGTAGTATAAGATTATTTTTTTTTTTTTTTATAAATAAATTAAACTATTTTATGCTTTGTACCTGTTAATATATAAATATTTAAAATAATAGAATTTTATAAAATAAAAACTAAACAAAAAATTTTAAAATATAATTTAACCAAAAAAAAAAAAAAAAAAGAACTTTAAATTTGTGTTTCAAATATTATGCATTCCCAAAAAGCATAAACAATTTAGGATAAAAGTTAAAAAAGGTATGTATTCAAATTATGCAACTGTATATAACTTTTTGTAAAAAATTTTAATTTCAAATAAAATTTCACCGAAATTTTTTTAGTGTGCGAAAAAAAATAATAAATTTTAAATTCTAAATTTTTGCCTTTATTACCAAACAATTTGTTTGTTTAAAAACAAATAAAATGCACAAACTTATTTGTTAACACTTATAAATACTGAATTTTATTATTATTTCAATTATTTAAAAAAAAATCTTCAATTTGTAGAATAAATGTTGTGTGTATTTGTAAATAAATTGTTTGTTGCAAACATATTTACATAAAGATAAACAAAAAAAAAAATAATTAAAAATTAAAATTGATGTTGTTAAATGTTGTCATTGTTAAAAATTCAAACAGTTTTTATATATATATATGTCTAAAAAATCTTAAAAAGATATAAAATTTCAAAAATATACATATTGCAAAAACAAAAAAAAAAAAAAAACTTAAAAAATACTAGTCATAAACTGCGTTAATTTATTTTTACAAAAAAAAAAAAAAAAATGTAAGTAAATATTTTAAATTTAGTTTAGTAATTTCTATGTGCTGAAATATAAACAATTACTTAGAAAATTATTTTAAAAAATTTAGAAAATATTTAACTAAATTCTACACATTTTACAAAAATTGTTTAAACTAATTGTTAAGATTATTCTTGTTTGCTTTTGATAATAAATTTCATAAATTTAATAATTCTTAGTTATTACTATTGTTTTGTTTAATTACAATTTAATAAATTTTTTTATGCTTTATGATTAAGTTGTATTTTTTAACTAATTTTAATTATATTATATAGTAAAACAAATACTTTTTAGTTAGTTCTATATGAAAAGAATATTATTTTTTAACAAAACTGTATTTTAGTAATAATTAAAACAACAAAAAAAAAAATTATAATTAATAAACAAACAAATTTATATTGAATGTTAAAAAAATATTGTTTGTTTTATTTAAATTTTGTTGATCATTTTCAAATGCTTTAAAGGTGAATAATACTTTTGTTTTTTTTTTTTCTAATAAAAAACCTATTATGTGGGCGTTGCACAGTGGTTTCCCTTTATGGACAAGCGGTCAAAAATCAATATCCCCAAAACTAAAAAAGCTAGGGTCTTCAAAATTTGTCAGCTCATAGCATGCCCGAAGAACTTATCAAAAATCAATATCCCCAAAACTAAAAAAGCTAGGGTCTTCAAAATTTGTCAGCTCATAGCATGCCCGAAGAACTTAAAGTTTGCAAATTTTCAGGAAATAATATTAGCAACTGTAGCCACAGTAGAAATTTGATCTTTGAAGAGTTAATTGGCTTATAGATTTGTTTTCAGAATTTTTGAAATAAAGTATTTCAATATGATTTTTTTTTTTGTTTTAACCCATTCCTGCCTATTGGGTATTTAAATACCCAAAAAGGAGCCATCTTAAAAAAATTATAGCTAAAGCCAGGTAAGAGTTGCATCAAATTGATTTTTACAGGTAGATGGAGAAAGGATTAAACTACTTTAGGAAAATGTTGGTGTACAATTAAGGGTTGGTAATTATCTGATCAATTGTCTGCAAATTTACATATTCTGAAAAACTGAAAGAAAGAATTGAAATTGCCTCTAAAAAATTGGAGAAGCGACACATCGGAAAACTTTATTGTTGGCTAATAGTGTTATGTATTCTTTAAAGTGCAAAAAATTTGTAGCTGGGTAGGACCACTCACTTGGGCTACAGGTATGATTTCATGACATGACCATTAAAATACGTATTTTACAGTTTTATGAAGTACCCTTGCTTGAAATATCGATTATTTGCAAGTAAAAATAAAGAGTTTTACATGAAAGAGCATAACAAAATAATTTAATTAAAAAACCACAGAGGAATTATTTTATATCAGTGGTTAATTCATAAGTCCCAAGTATGGGAAATCGAAAAGAAAATTATATCAAATAACTTCCATAACCTTAAGTAAAGAATGTGTGAAATTTCATCGATATTGGACAATGGAATCGGGGGTCAGGCATTAATGGGTTAAACAGTTTTTGTAAATTTTTATCCTATTATAATTCATTTGAAATATACACTGAAAAAAAAACTAAATTAAAAAGTTATACAAAGTAATGTAATGTAATACGAGGCATTATTAAGTAATGCATTATAATGTAAGGTAATAAGGTAAATAAGATATTAATATATATCAAATATTGAGCAAATTTAAAACTCCTTCACTTAAATTACTTGTTTTCTTTGTTGGTAAGTTTCGGGCAATTTCTTAAAAAAAATGTTTTCTCTTTATTCATAACTGTAAGTCAAATACCATAAAATTGCAATATAAAGTTTAAAATAACAACAATTAAAAAAAAATATTTCTCTTTACTCATATTCTTAAAGAGAACTAGTACAAAATAAAATGCGATTTTTCATTATTTTTCGTCGGATGACTATGTAAATCACATCCATATGCGAAATATGCAAAAACCCGCGGCCACAATATTTTTTAATTTAAAGAGGGGTAAAAAATCTACAATTTGATGTATAAGAAGTTGTGGGTGGATGAGGGCCAAATAACTAAAAGTCTACGTGAAAAAGTAGTTTTTAAAAAACGTGTGTTTTGAAAAGGTCAACAAAGTATTCTTCAGGGATTTTTTAATGGGCTTATATTTTTGTAGCTTTTATTATTTAATATGGTAGAAAATAAGTTAAAATTTAATGTTTGTAGGGTTTTTGGAGACTTCTGTAACAATTTCGCTAATAACTATTTAGATAAACTTAACTTTTCTTTTATGACTATGCAACCACAATATATTCAATACAAACATACCTTCACTTTCAACGGACACAAACATTAAATCTCGCAAAAAAAAACAACAAAATTTGTTAGATTCATAAAATTAAGAGTGTTATCAATAAATTTAGTGCAATAAAGCTTAGAAAAAAACATTAATTTATTTGATTTTTGGCCTATGGGGGAAACCACTGTGCGTTGTGGTGTAATGGTTAGCGCGTTGGACTGTTACACGGATGGTCCCGGGTTCGATTCCCGGTGACGACAACTTCAATTTAGAAAAAATAATATGTATGAGTTTTCTATCACTTATATGTATCGCTACACCCACCTTCGGTGTTCCCATAGCACTTAACCCCACTGAAGTAAAATAATGAATCAGGGCTATGAAACAAAAAGCTTCAATAAATTCGCCAACTCTACATCAGGTGGCGAGCAACAACTGTTCTAAGACTTATCATCTCGCGCAATTACAGTGTTGCCATGTTTGAAGCCCTTCATCTTTCACCACCTTTCATCTCTCCACTATCCCCTTTCCAAAGAAAGCAACACATTAATTAATAGGAAGAATTTCCTGAGTGTTGCTTCTCTTTAAAAAAAAAAAAACAAAAAAAAAAAAACTATAACTAATTCGTTCTGTCTTCGAAGCCGTAAATAAAGGCGTTATTAGTAAATTAAATGCACTCATAATAATCCATGCATAAGAATACGAAATTATTGTCAAAACTACAAAAACTTTTGTAAAATGTACAAATTTCTTTTTTAAAAATGTTGTTTTCTCTAATCTTCTTTTATTTAATTCTTATTTTAAACGAGCTTAAGATCATTTATTTATTAATTATAAATATTTATTTTCAATATTTCGTCTCCACATTAGGTGACAAATTATAATAATTGTTCCCTGAAGAAGTCACCCAATGTGGAAACGAAATATTGAAAATAAATAATAATAATTAATAAATAAATGATCATAAGCTCGTTTAACACGTTGGCTGCCACGTCGCACGTTTTAATGCGACACCCAGATGTTACCCTGAGGCCACGTCGCACCTTTTTATGCTACACCCAGATGTTACCCTGAGGCCACGTCGCACATTTTCGTGCGACACCTAAATGTTAAATTGAGGCCACGTCGCACATTTTCGTACATTTTAATATGGAATTTGGATTTTCTGGCCTGTGGTGAACATTTTGGTGTATTTGACATGTCCGCTGTGTATTTTTAATTGTATTTTTTTGGATAATAAAAAAGTTGGAAATTTAAATTTGTCTTTTTATTAATTCTTTTAAAAATCAATTCATTTATGAGCAAAAAAAAATATAAAAATATATATGTATGTAAATTCAAATGTAGATCAGTAGAAAAACAATAAACTTAAAATTAAAAATTCAATTTGTTATTGGAGATCAGTGCAAAAATAATGCAATTAAAATGTAAATTTATCAAAATTAATTCTTCTGGTGGAAATATTTAGGAAAATATTCTACACATAGTTGCGGTTTATTGGGGCATATTGGGGACTAGGTGGTGGTCCTTTTTAAGCTCTTTCTGGCTGTTACCCTAGCAGTAGATTTTTTTGACATGGCATAACACAATACGCAAGCACGCCTTATTCTTTTTCCGTTATCGTCCTTTCTTTTTTTTTATAAAATGTTTTCCTTTTGTTATGGGTTCTGGAGACATGAAGTCCAACAAAGCATTTGAAATCTCCTGGCGAAACTTGGCTATTGAAATCTGTTTGTTTGTAGCCTTTTTATATATTATAAAGGCATTTACGACAGACATTCCAAATAACAGTTCAAAAGACACTTTGCGGTACCACTTAACACCTCTTCTGAGAGTGGTGGCGTAGGAGGTCATTTGATCGGATATATCAACACCTAATTTGGCTTTATGGTAATCAATAACAGCAAGAGGTTTTTTAATAGCTCGTTGCCTTCGCTCCCAGGCCATGTCGCACGAAAATGTGCGACACAAAAAAACCGTTATAACTGCAAAATTAGGGACCAAAATAAAGTCGCGAGTAGTCAAAAAAACTTATTTTTAGGCACTAAGAAACAAAAAAGAACAAAAATAATTTGTTGTCCTCAGGTGACCAAAATTGTTAAATGATATTGCTACTGAACGATCAAAATTATAAATAGGCTTTGGCAGCCAACGTGTTAAAATATGCTCGTTTCGTTTATTTTACAAACAAATTTAGTTATTTTGACATTTTTTCGTAATTTTATGCATGGATTATTAATTTTTTAAAAAAAAATTTTAAATTGTAAAGAAATGTTTCTGATTTTTTGAAGAGGTACGACGAAAACGTAGGCGGCGGCTGCTCGATTAAAAAACAGTCGGAGGCGGCTTCATCGCCGGTAGCCGACAAAATATGGTCAGCCGCGTCTTGGAGGGGAAAAGTGTCGGCTGAAGGTAAAATTTGATGAGAATATTGGATGTTACAGCAGGTATAAAATCAAAATTTCTCTAAGACGGCAAAACAAATGCAAAAAAAACCAAGCTGAATTTATTTTTGTGTTATATACACTGTTGCCAACTTGTGTTTAAGAAAAGTATCTAAATCTGTCCAAAAAATCACAAACAAATAGCATAATTTTCTTTTTAGCAAGAAAACTAGCTAAATTTTAGAAAATTCGACTCAAACTTTATAAATGTAGGAATTATCGGGTCATTTGGGTTAAAAATAGTTAGTAGTGCGTTCCGTGTTTAAATGCGCTAAAAATGCTGGCAACAATTTATTTCATACAACAAAATGCATGAAAATAATTACGTTTAAATGCGTCCCGCTTAAATGAGATATCGTAAGGCTGAGTTAAATTAGTAAAGTAAAAACGAAATTGATTGCTTAACTGCGTTTTTGAAAATATGAGCTTTTTGATTAAAAATAATCCATAAAATACATCAACTTTTTTCAAAAATTTTTCGTTAAACACAAAATTATATTGAAAACTTAACTTATTTTAGTTAAATCTTAAAAAATTAAGCAAAAATGTCCTTTACACTGCAGTCACACGATCAAGATTTTCTGAATAGTCTTTTACATATCGAGGGCTTATATTCAATACCGTCTATCTACAAAAACACAAATTTTCAGGAGAGCCAAAAAACTGTTTTATTCGCAAATAAGCAACAATTTCCATGAACACATCTTCTACAATATTAATAGAATGTGTCTAACAAACGTTCTAACTAAAAAGTTTCTTGAAATTCGCGTTATTTTAGCTTCTATGGTAGAAAGACGGTATTGCCTTAAAATGAAATCATTGTGTAGGAAAATAATATGTAGATAGACGGTATTGCCTTATTTTAAAATTAAGTTTGTATTACGGTTTTTTGTATGGGGACCCCGAAAAAGGTGGGAGATAGGGGGTAGATATGTTCACAAGAAATGTTGGGGATAGAAAAATCGTAGGACCTGTTCTAACATTTGAACCCTTCAGGGAGCTGGGGTTGTTTTTGACTAGTTTTTGTTTGTTTTTGGCATGGGTGTCTCAAAAAGGGTGTCAGATAGAGGGTAGGTGTGTTCAGAAGAATTGTTTAACCACTTTAAATTCAAAGACAATGTTTTTTATAATTTTTTTATTATAATTTATTATATTTTTTACTGCGCGTGGCTAAGATTATCATAGAAGTAGTGATACTCCTCTGGAATTACCGCCTTTAACTCCTGTAAATGTTTCCATTTGTTTTGCTGAATTGGTAGTCGACCGGTATACAATTGTTTTGGTTCTATGTGACCTTCATATTCTAATAGGTAGTTCAGTGTAATTATGATCAAAATTCACTTTAAACTTAATGGTACCACTTGGGGAATATAAGAGAGATCTTAGTTGGGATACTGTCGGATCATTTTTTGCTCGACCAGGTCTAATACTGGAAAATCGAATAAGGGGCGTATCCTTATAGTTCTTAAAAAAATCATACTTTAAATGTAATGCATCAAATGGCATTTTAATAATTTTGTTCTTGATTTTGACTGTTTTGCGGGCATCTTTGGTTACACTGTGTGTAATTTTTTAAGTCATGGCAAAATAACCATATACGGACACCACTACGTGATAAAAGACTAAAAAAAAAAAGACCCGTGTCTCCCAATTTTTCCCAAAGTCATATCCTCTTTTGTTTATGGGCCGCCAAAGATTTGGGGCCTCGGTATCATTTTCGCAAAAAAGTGATAATTTTCTCAGGCTCATATCTTGCGCGCTACCTAAACAGTGTTAAGAATCATCTCTAGGAAGTTTATATGTTCTAGAAATTTGTTTATTGAGATCTTAGGTAAATTTTTGTAGTTGATTGTTTCCTTGAATTTTGAACGGTTTGCTACCTATGGACCTGAACACGGGAGAAAAGGTAAAAAAAATCGAATTTTTTTAAGTTTTTTGCGATTTTGATCTGGAAGGTGAAGTTTTTTTGATTTTATATGTTCGCAATTTTTGTTCTTTATGACAAGAGCTACAACTTTGCCATAGAGAGTAAATCGAAATTCTGAACGGTTTGCAAGATATTAGCCTGAGAAAATGATCACTTTTTTGCGAAAATGATACCGAGGCCCCAAATCTTTGGCGGCCCATAAACAAAAGAGGATATGACTTTGGGAAAAATTGGGAGACACGGGTCTTTTTTTTTAGTCTTTTATCACGTAGTGGTGTCCGTATATGGTTATTTTTTTTCGTGTTGCACTGTGTTACCCTGACGTAATCGTATGGCAAATATATGGTTTGATTTTTCAACTTAGCCTCTATCTTTGCATGGGCACTGTCACACTCCATCTGGGTGTGTCCTTTCTGCAAGTATTTTTGTTCTATAATTTTGTTGTTTTCTATTGAAAAATTGGACAAAGCATTCAACAAAAAGTGATAACGGTTTTGGAGTAAATTATTATTGGTAGAGTATCTGTTAGACAGTGTGTTGACAAATGGTGCATTATGCACGAAATAAACGTCGGAGCGGAGAGGTCTCCATCAGTCTTCTTCCACCAGTAATTTGTACAAAAAACAGACGTCTGTTAAAAATCATCATGTAAATGCAAATGATTTTTGGAAGCAACTGCTAAAGCAAATTAAGAAAAGCAGACGTTGCAAAAATCACCGTGTGAATTGGGCATTAGATTTTAAATCGAGGTGAAGTGGTCAATTTCAAAGCAGTATCAAATTAGTACATTCTTGCTTGTGTTTTTGAGTTTTTGCGTTTGAATTCATTTATTTGCATACTCATTTGTAGCTAGAAAATAACATAAAGGGCACACCACCGCATATAAAGCGTATTATGGTAGGTATTGATCGTTCGACAAGAGAAGTATGTATCCGAAAAACGAACAGTGAATAAATAGATATCAAACAGAGAAATAGCCTGCAATTAAATAAAACGACAAAATTCTATGATGTAGATAGACGGTATTGCCGTCATAAAATTCATAAATAAGTATTTTTGTAGATAGACAAATGATAAAATACAGGATATATAGTACTAAAAATAGTTTTTTTTCCACTGAAATTTTTACAGTACATGCAGATGGGGTCAGAGATGAGTTTGGCATAAAAAAAAAATTTCGTGAAAATGTAGATAGACGGTATTGAATATAAGCCCTCGATATACTGTTTGTCAAAATATGTAAAAATTGACAGCTGTGACGTAGGCTGCACGCAAGTTGAAAGCAATTTAATTTTTTGTGAAAGGAAAAACAAAAACAACTTCAAAAGAATTGTAATGAGCTGTTTTCTTGAACGTAAATTGATACACTCCACTTGAAAGAGAAATCTGAAGCAAGTTCGTTTCAATTTTAGAAAGTGTGAGTGTATTGGTAAAAAAGTGTGAGTGTATTAAAACTTGATAGGCAAAACTTGATCGTGTAACCCTCAACTTAACGGAAATAAATTATTTTTTTTAAGCAAAAAGTGTAAAAAAAAAATTAATTAAATGCGTTTTTTACGCATTTATAAGATATATTCCTGAATGCGTTATTGCGCATTTATCCTAGTTCTCGGATAAATGATTCCCCGCTTTAATGCACAGAAAACACTTCATTTTTGATAGCGCATTTAAGCAGGGTCTGTACTACTGTACTGCATTATTAAATAAAGCTAAGTAATACAAAATTTTTAGTGCTAAAATGCGAAAAGAGCAAATTAAAATCATGTGTTTTCCACTACAGTGCAATTGACATAATTTTGACGTTTCTCTGCTATCGATTTGGCAAACTAGCGTTTATTGCATTTGAAGGAAAAGGCATTCACTTTACGTGGTTGAAAAACACACGCGAAACAACAACAAATTGTACTTGTTTGTGTTGCTTTAAATGTGTTTCATTTAAGTTATTTAAATAATGTATTAATTTTAGAAACAATTTATAGCGATTCTTATTCTCACTTTCACCATGCACTTTAGATTTTGAACCTCATTTTCTCCAAAATACTACAAGTGTTTAAATTTTGTATTGCCCAATCGTCCTTACAATCAACAAATATTTAAAAATCAGAAACAACACCGCACAGTGAGTTTTTTCTTTGTAAAAATCATAACTTTTGAACCAAATGAGATAATCAAAAAACTTAAAAGGCATATGCTAGATAATTGATCAACCTTTGAAATGAGCGTTTGTTTCTACGCCTTTTAGGTGCCTACTTATGGGTTAGCAAAGCTGAAATTTGTGAAAAAATACATTTTATGGGAACTAAAATAAAATATTTTTTAAAATTTTTCAATTATTTGTAAAATACTGCTCAAAATCCGTAAAAGAAGGTAAAGGGTCCGCCAAATAACTTTTTTTTTTGAAAATGCTATAAAAAAAAAACTACTGAATATTTTCTCAAATTTTTTATTTTTTATTTGAAAGTACAATCCTTCCGGTTAATAATGGAAAATAATTTCATTCAAATGGCTGCCTCAACTGGCACATTAAGCACATTATCGATTGTGTGCAGCTGTATTTCACCAATATGGCTTCCTGTTCCGTCCTGTTGAAACCAAATGTTGCCAATGTCCTCCTCTTCAATTTTTGTGAACAAAAATTCGTTCAACATGGCCCGATAACGATCGCCATTGACTGTAACGGCCACTCCTTGCTCATTTTCGAAGAAAAATGGCAATTTTCGCACACATTCTGCAACATTACCATGATTTTCAAAGTAATGTCGCAATATTTCCCAGCGTTGTTCAAGCGTATACACAACCATATTCGTTCAGCGGAAGGATAAAACTAATTATCTGTCAAATCAGACATGAGCTAAGCGTTACCATTCACGAAATAAGCACTAGTTGAAAAAAAGGTTAGATGGCGGACCCTTTATATCTTAAAGACTAATCATTTCTGAACTATAATTATTTTCTAACTCTTTTCGTGACTTTATAGGCCGCAGTGATGAAATAAGTGGATCGGAAGATGCTGCTAACATGTTGAAGAGGTCCTCATTTTGTCTCACCCTTGATGATTTGAAAGTGTTCAGCAATATATATTTTCAGAAAGCTCTTCAATTGGCAAAATCTATTCAATTATATCTTTGCCATGTGACAATATTTTATCACCTGTCGGGGTCAACATTTCCTGTGGATATAATTCTGCTAAAAGTGATGCTGTTTTCGAGGCATATTCTCCATATTTTTCAGAATCAACTTTTTCCTTCCAGTTTAAAACATTCAAGATCGTTCCCAATCTCTTAACGATTTGATTGCTTATTCCAGTGATTTGACTTACAGCCTCAACATTTTCAAAAAATCTCCTCGAAGTGTTTCCATCGTTTGAGTTTCCGTATCCCATCCGTATTCCGTATCTCTTTTCCGTATCCCGTAGCCCAAAAATTCATGCAACACATTTTTTTAATCATGCCTTTTTTTAAAATTTTAACTCTAGCAAAAAATGGGGCATGGATGGGCAGCCGGAAATTTTTGCATTAGGTAAAGGATTAATCAAAGAAATTATTTTGAAAATATGGCAAATATAGAAATTTATAGTTTTTTTATTTTCCATTAAAGTTGAGAAATATTGAACAAATGGAGAGTTGGTAAATATCGATTTACCTGGACAAGCACAAAGCAAACAGTACAAAATTTTTTTATTCTTTTCTTAATAAATAGTTCTATCAATAGAATCAAAAAGAATGACGATCCGTTACCTAGTTTTCTAGATACTGTATCTGAAAGCGGACCAAATTACCTAAAAATGGTCTGTTTTTATGAACACTGATAATCAGTCAACTTTGAAGGGCTATATCTTCTGAACCAAAAATCTGATTGTAATAAGAGTAGCATATTTGTAATCGTTGGACAATTTAATGTAAAATAGGTTTATTCAATATTTTTTAGGGGGACATGAAATTTTTGATTTTTGCAACCTCTCTTGTACTTCAGTATTTGACGGTAATTATTTCTGCAAATATTTCGGATTCTAATGAAGTTTTAAAATTTAAAACCGGATACAACTATAGCTTATTGTGTATATATTAGTATCAGTTCGGATTAAATTCTATAGCGCCATTATTCGGATGTAATTTAATCTGATATTATCCAATTAAAACTAAACTAATGCAAACTTACTATATAATTATATGTGCCAATTCTCGGATAAAACTGTATTAAGACTCATATTAAATCTTTTTAATCTGGTTATTAGAAGTCGAAAGTTTCTGTGTGCACTAGGGTTATAACTTTTGACTTTTTTTTTTGCAATTATCAAATTTTAGCGTTGTTTGTGGGTGTGTGCTTGTTTTGTTTGTGTATGAAAAAATAATTTGAGAATTACGTCTAAAATAAAATATTTATTTATATATTTAAGTCAAATAAAATATTAATTGATTCAATTAAATATTTGTTTAGAAACAAATTTAATTCAAATCAAATCTTTAATTGTATATATTAGGTTGATAATTTTTTCTGTGATATGAATTGATAAGAAATTTTAAAGAAAAAACTATATTTTTGGTAAAAGTTAAATTCGCAAATATTTCGAAAAGTGGAGATAATATTAAAATAAGTCGAATCTCCGATACTTTTTTAGTGTTTAACACATGTTTTTTTCAAGAATTTTAAAAAACCAGTTTTTTGTTTAACCCGTGTAAAAAAAAGTTCAGATATGATCATATATAATTATATATGACAGTCCGCAATTTGAGTCTATCTGGCATATTTGAGCCATATATGGCTTCATATATAATATCATAGATGTATATTAACATACTTCATTTTGAAAATCCTCTAATTAACCGTTCAATAAAAACCCGCTGACTTTATTTGTCAATGTTTAAATAAATTTATAATATAGATAAAAAAAAAATCCAATTGAAACACTCACATTAAAAAATTAAATATTATGAACCTAGGCTGTGTCTTGCGGGATGTATCTGCAGAATTTTCGAGTCATTTCTTCAAATAAACCAATATCAATCCACAGCGCACCATTTTGATGGTTGACATGAAGCGAGCACGGAATTTGTTTGAATTCATTTTAGCAGTAATGAAATATTTCATGTTCTTGATTTCGAATCCTGTCCATTTATTTTAGTTCGTGAATCTGCAAAAAAATTGTCATTAATAAATTAATTTTTTTAACTATATGTTTATATTACCTTTTTCCGCGTTTATCTGGCTTAACTTAATATTTAAATTTATTTATTACATTTTTATAAGGTTTTGAAAATTAAATCACCTGTTTTCATAGTAGACTTGTTTGAATTTTGTAGAACTGTCAGGAACAGGCAGATAAAGTTTCCAAAATTAACTCCAATCGTGGAAAGATCGTTCCAGGTGAGAGTAGCACGGACTTTTAATCATTTGCCAAATACTTTAAGGCGAGATTTCTGTGATTCGGTTAATACATTCAAAAGAAAACTTATTCAAAATGTTTCTAATAGATGATAGAAGAGTTTTTTTATTTTATCAGCAATTAATTTTTTTTTTTTTTATTATTAATAATTTAGTAGTATTTAAAATACTTTAAAATAAATTCTTAAAAAATATTATTTTTGTACATAATTTTTTATCAAAAGCTCTGTGGAATATAATTATTTCTAATGAAATGTACAATTTTTCTTTTAAAAACATTAGTATTTGTTTCAGATTTTGTATCGCTTGGAAGCATGTTATATAGGTGTATTCCTTTGTGGAAAAGTGAACGTTGCTTTGCAGTTGTTGTTGCTTTTGGAAGTCGAAAGTTATCAGCATTCCTTAGTTGATATGGTTGTATATCTCCAACATAATTAAGTTGTTCTATCAAATATTCTGGTGCATTTCCGGTTTTCATTTTTTATATAAAATATAGTGTATTCATTTCCATTCTTTGTTTTATATTGAGCCATTTCAGCGCGCCAAGCATATTTTCAATCGGTGTTAAAATATTACATCTTAAAATGGATCGCATAGCTTTGTTTTGAAGTTTTTGCAGTCGTTTTATTTGTGTTTTTGTGCAGCATGTATATAAAATTGTTGAACAGTATTCGAAGTGTGGTTTAACCATTGTATTAAAAATATTTATAGCCGTTAGTATCGATATTTTATTTCGTATTCGTTTAAAAAACCCGATTTTTTTACCAATTTTTTTGCATATATATTCGATGTGTTCTTTGAATTTTAATTGTTTATCTATTATAAAACCAAGATATTTAATTTCAGTTACTTTTTCTATAACTTCATTATTTATTTCAAATATCGACTCATTGTTCATGTTTATTTCCATTATTTTTGTTTTATTTTCATTTAATTTTAGTTTATTCATTTTTAACCATTTGGTTATATTATTAATATCGTGCATCATGTTGTCCTGACATTGTTTATCTGTGTATCCTTCAGTGAAGATCAGTGTGTCATCAGCATATAAAACTATTTCGCATTTTTGTAAAAAGTCCGGCATGTCGTTAATATATATAATAAACAGTAGTGCTCCCAAAATTGAGCCCTGTGGCACTCCGTATTCATTGTCTATATAATCAGATTTAATATTATTTACTTTCACCATTTGTTTTCGGTCTGTAAGATACGATTTGAACCATTTTAACTCATTTCCTTGTATTCCATACATATATAGTTTTTGTATTAAGATATCCCTATCAATTGTCTCGAAAGCTCTTTTAAAATCTAAAAATATTGCCATTATTTTTTTGTTTTTTTCTACATTTTTCCATCTATTAATTACGTAGTTTACCGTTGTTTCACATGAAAATTTTTTTCTAAAGCCTGATTGATATTTAGAAAATATATTATTTTCTTCAATGTATTTTTCTAATTGTTGTTTTACCACTTTTTCAATTATTTTTTCACACGTTTTTAGTGTGTTTATTGGTCGAAACTCTTCACATTTAGTTGTTTTCGCAATTTTTTCTATTGGAGTCACTGATGACACTTTCCAGCTTTCAGGGAACTCTCCCGTTTCTAGTGATGCGTTTATCAAATTCATCATGGTCTTACCCATAATGTTCCAATTGTCCATTATTATTTTCATTGATACGTTATTAAAGTCGTGTTTATTTTTAATATCTTTGCATATATTTTTAAGTTCTTGTATATTTATTGCACGAAATTTAAATTGAGAGTTTATCACAGGTAATTGGTTTATATATTGCACATGCTCGATCGAGTTTCTTATTGATTTAATACTATTCACAAAGTAGTTATTGAATTGACTGGCTATTTGGTAATTTTCCTTAATGGCTGATATAGATTGAAATTTTTTGTTTAAGATTATTTGGGATTTATTTTTATATTTTTTAATTATTTTATAATTAATATTTTTTTATTATATATTTTTATATTTATTTTATTAATTAATTTTAAATATTTATCTCTTGTTATAATAATACAGAAATATTGTAACTTGTTTTTGAGTAGAAGTTTATGACCGATTATGACCAAAAGGCTAGGTCATTGGAAATGAAGAAAATAAATAAATAAATAAATAAATAAATAAAAAATTCAGTAAAAATTTGTACACAAAAAATGAATAAAATATTTTGTGGTTTTCAAAAAGACAACCAATAAAACCGATTAGCAAACTTTTTTTAGCCGTATTGTAAGATTTGGTATTAGATCAGTAAATGCTGGATAAAATAAGATTAGCATATTCTGTAAGTATCTTATATATGACATTATATATAGATAGATATGATGTCATATTTGATCATATCAAACCAACCCAATTTAATAATAAACATACATAACCGTATCTGGATCGATATATGATCAAATATCGCCATATATGGATCCATATATAGTCAGACATACTCCTATTTCATTCCATATATGTTCAGATAATCTATATATATAAAATTGAATGTGTGTTTGTCTATTTGTTTGTTTGTACCTTATAGGAGACCAAACCTTTGGACCGATCTTCCTGAAATTTTCACAGCATTTAACTGGGACTCTGGCATGATTAATAGGGCGACCACGCCCACTTTTACGGCCACTTTTTTTAAATTATGTAATTGATCCCATATAGTTTTTAACAGATTTACTTCAAATTGTATACACATTATACTCCAGGCGAGGTAGAAATAAACACTTCTTACGCCACGCCCCCTTTCACGCCCCTTGTCACGCCAAATTTTGTTTGAAAGTCTTAAACTTTTTGTTCTCTGTACAAATTTGTTCCTTGCAACGGATTTTTTTTATTTGGTAGTATATTGCTCTTAATACTGTTAACGTCGCCATATAACTATGAACCACGCCCACTTCACCGCCCCCTTTTTTTTTAATTCAGATACTTACTTATACCACAAACAATGTTTGCTATACAAAATACTTTTTTTGTAATATGTATTTAAATAAAGTTTTATACACTTTTTATCTACAGGTAAGGTAGCCATACATTTTTTTATTACCAATTCCCCCATTCTCGCCCCATTTTACCTTAAATTATAATTAATCTGCTTTCAACCTATATATATAAAACAGGATGGGCCGATTTTGATGAAATTTTCAGGGAATCTTCAGAATATTCAGGCGGGTGACACTGTGAAGTCTGATTTTTGATTTTCGGTTTGTGGGCGGAGGGGCGTGGCAAAATCCAATTTTCATATTGTACCACCAATGACATATACATATATTTTTTTTTAATTTGATTTTATTTTTTTTTGAAAGCCGTTGTCATGTTTTTCAAAACGAGATATCAAACTCTTAAATCGGTTATGTAGTTCCGAAGATATTTACAAAAAACCTATGTTAATATTTACAAAAAACCTATGTTAATCTTCAAGTTATGTTACACGAACACAACAGCCTCATCCGTCTATGCAAAACAACCCTAGACCAGATGCCGACAGATGATTATACGGTTGTGATAAGAGCTGACAAGACACCGGCTGGTGAGCATGGGCGGCGCTTCAATGCACCGGTGATAGGTGACGTCGCAGTTGTTATGGCAGTTGTTTTCAGCTATTCATTTTATATACTTCAGGAAATAAAGGCGATAGAAGGACAAAGAGGCGTTGGGCTTCCCATGAAATTACAAATTTTAAAATGATTTACTAATGTGAATTTATTTTTTTAATTATTTATTTGCGTAAAAGAAATTTCTTGATTTAAAGAATTAATTACAATTCAAATTTGAAGGCAAAACAACTTTTGCCTGGTCAGCTAGTTATATATAAAACTTTTTACACGAAAAAGCACGATAACAGTAGCTTTAAAATGAGGTATCAATGAATCAAGTTGCTTTATAGATAAAGATGTGGACGTTTATGTGCGATAACTTTTGTGAAATTTAAAATTTTTTTTTTCAAATTTTAAAACGCGATAATTCCACAACCGTAACCTAAAATTTGGACTATGTCATATTTATATGACACATATCTTACATACCAAGTTTTGTTAAAATTTAAAGGGGTCGGATCAAAAATTCGATTTTGTATGATGGTTTGATATGGAATGAGTCTATACTCTCCTCTTCACATACTCTTTGGACAATATTAATTGCTAAAAACCAATGGGCAGGAATATTTTAAATCAACACAAAATAAATTAATTGTTCAATTAAATTTTGTTATCTTTATTATCATTTTTTTTTTATACATCCAAAATGAACTTCATAAAGAATATTCGTTTATATTATTAAGAATTATATTAATGAATAATTAACACTACATTTAAATGTAATATGTACTTTAATAGTATTTGAGTTCAAATATAATTTTTTTAATTTATTTTTTTTTTTTTAGTTTTTTGCTTCTTTAATTGAAGTTGCAAAGTATTTGGTAAAAATTACTACAATATTAAATACTAAGTTTAATGAATACAATATTTGTATTAAAACAAAATAAAAATAAAACTCATAAATTAAAAAAAAAAAAAAAAACGAAAACGAAAACGAAAACAGTGATATTGAAATGAAAATGGTTGATTTTTAATAGAAAAACGAAAAAAGAAATGAATAGCAAAACACAAAACTAAAATCGGAGGCAAGTAATAAAAAATTACAAAAATAAAGTGGTATCCCAGTATGACATTTCTAAAAACGACAAATAATATTTTAAGTATGATAGTTTTTAAATTTGTTTAATCATATCAATAGTCTAATTTATTTTTTTTTTTTGTTTTTTTTAAATCTAATTAAGCAAAAATTTCGAATTTAAATGAATATTTAGGAATCCTTGAGAGTTTACGTTTGAAAAAAGTAACTGCTTGCATTGATATAAATTTTAGTTAACAAGAGCTAAATCTAAATAGAGACAATTACCGAATATGTGTGAGTTTAGTTACATACTGGGACATGGCGGAAAAACAAGTGACAAAATAGGGAGTTAACTCTGTTTTAAAAACTTTGAGTCACGTGGTTATACATATGTACCCAAGAAGTAAGGGAAACAAGCTATTTAAACAAAAATTTTAATAAGAAAAAAAAAATGATAGAGATTAATAGTTAAAGATTAGAAGAAAAAATATTGAATAAATCAATTACGACGATTTCGTCTACGGCTAGATCCGGCATAAGCGGAGGTATTTTGTTGTTGCTGCTGAGGATGCTGGCCACTATATAAATTGTCAAGGAACTCATGTAACGATGCTTCACTGTATGTTAAAAGGAAGGGAAAAAAGTTCATATCATGTCATACACTTAAAGTTAAAAAACATTACCTGGGCGGTATATTATCACGTTTAAATTTACCACCAGGTCCACTGCCGGGATATTGAGATCCTACATTTTGTTGATGTTGCTGCTGCTGCTGTTGTTGCTGTGCTTGTGCCTGGGCCTGTTGTTTTTGCTGTTGCTGCTGTTGTTGTTGCTGCTGCTGAGCACCCCGAACAATACGATATTGTACCATATGCGAATTAGGTTCTAAATGAGCTAATGCGCCTTTTTGACAATTAGCCCATTCAGTAATATCATAGACTTTTCCCTCCATTAATGCCAAATATTTCCAGCGTAAACCTAACATACTAGTTTCAGCCCAAATATCACCCTTGATAATACAAAACAAATTATTATTGATCATTACCTTAGAAAAAATTACGAGCCCTGTGCGCCAAAAAGACGTAGGCGCCAAAATTTTACAGGAGAAGATTTTTCAACATTTTGTTTTAATGTTTCTTTGGTTGATGCAATTGCAATAAAATTTAAATATGGTATAAAAGACCAAAACATAATGCAAATTTATTTAAAATTTTTTAGCTGCCAAATCTCACTTTTAAGGTTTAAATAAGGGGGTCTAATCTGACCACATTTTTGTTTTTTTGCGTTATTTCTTGTTTAGTCCAAAGAAAATATATACATATTGGATATAATTAAAAGTCTTTTGAATTGCGAATCCAACGCTGCATAATACATGCTCAAGCGTGTCCAAGATTTTGAGTTATTCATTAAAGAAAACAAGACGTAGGCGACACTTTGCTGTCACGAAGTATGTAAACAATAAACAAACTGTAGTTTGTAATATAGGAATTGGCGCTAAAGTCTTTTTTGCTGAAATTCGTAACTGTACTTCAGACTTGGGAGATGTCAATTACTTTTCACAATCATTTACTTGTGAAATTTTTTGTATCATTAATAATATCAGACCTACGGTCACACTTGTAGGCTTAAACGGTAGCCTGAAAAAAATTTCTATTTTGCTAATACCAGACATGGGACATAATAGCAATTATTGCCAATTACTTTTTGACGTCTAATTACATGCAATTGGGTGTAATTGAGTAATTGCCCAGTAATTAAATACCCAGATGTTGTTACTAATCCCCATGTTTGGTATTAACAATTTAACAAATTTTCGAAGGAAGCATTTAAGCTCACAAGTATGAACGTAGGTCTGAAATTATTAATGATATAGAAAAATATTACAAGTTTATGATTGTGAAATGTACTTCGTAGAGTTATGAAATTTTGAGGAATGATGCAAACGATGGAAAAATTAAGATTTTCATCAAAAACCGAAAACTGAAAATCAACTCGCTTACTTTAATTGGCACATAGGGCTCGATATTTTCGATTGCTTACTTCTCTTGCTGAATGACGTATTTTACATGAAGCACATTCACGAGCAGCATAATGTGGACGATCTGTTATTTTACGAGGATGACGTAAACCACAAGTACTACACCTGTTTTGGGAGAAAGGGGAACAAAGAAAGTAAAAGTTAATTTCTTATGCAAGAAATTTTTAGACAACAAATTTTCAAAAACAAAACTTCCGAATTTTTGTGGTTCCACGTACTATCACTGTTATTAAATTTTAATACTATTGTAACAACCGACATTTATTAACAAATTTCAAATTTTTATTGTAACAATTGAATATTTAATGTTTGTGGACTATGATATTCTACAAATAGATTCACATGCATTCAACAAAATTTATTTTATTAATAAAAAAATTTTATGCCTCGAACTGGGCTCCCAATTTGAATTTGTATTTTCCAATATCTATCTTGAATGTTTTTAGTTTAAAATGTAAATATGTATGTCTAAAAATTGATTTGTATGTAAAACAGAAATTCGGTTGCTAATCTCAATATTTTATTAGAGTTACCACAATTATAAAAAAAAAATATATTATTTTAAAATTATTTTATTAACAAAAAATTCTTATGCCGCGAACTGGGCTCGAACCGGAGACCTTCTGATTTATTTATTTATTTTAATTCATTTTATTGTAATTTTAAAGCCCATGAGGCCAATTTAGCAAAATTACAAAGACAACTTTCTAGCTAATATGCATTATAATAATAATAAAAAAATAAGAATATAAGAAACCCACTCAGCGATAGTTATTTTATCAATGAATAAAAGTATTTACTTCATATTATAAACTCTGTTAATATCTGAAGTATAGGATCCTCGTGCTCTATTTAAATAGACAATATTTACAAGTCAATGTTTTAATTATAAAAAGTATTGAGAAATTATGAATCTGTGATTTGTGCTTGTTCATAAGCAATAAGACGACGGCCTGGGTTCTATATTCCACTATGAAGTGAAAGTGGAATCGTTTTTAATTCCACATTTTCAATTCCGCTGTGTTCTGAAAAACGAGTGAATCGTTTTTTTTTCACGTCGATTTCATTTTCATTTTGTTCAACAACATTTAGCAACAACAAAAAAAAATGCGGGAAAAAAACCAAATTATCACTTTAAGTGAATGAAATTGCAATAAAGAAGAGTGCATTTTTTAACAAAAATAAAAATTAAACAAAAAAATACTTATTTTTAAAATAATATAAAATGAGTTTCGCAATTGTGATTTAATGGTATTTAATTAAAAAGGAAAAACAAAGAACGGAAAATCTAAATAGGAAAAGGCTTCGTGACTGTTCAAATCCTTTGGAACTACCAGAAAAATCGTAAGACAATAATTAAAACTGAGTCGCAAGTGTTTGAAATTAATAAAAAAAATAGTTTTATTGCGTATTTTAGATTAAATAAGTATGCATTTATGATGGTTTTAGAAGAATTATCACCAATGGCCAAAAAGACAAGCATTCCAATTATTTTGTAATAGGACACATCACTAAGCTATTTCGGACAAGGAATTTACCAACAAATGATCACAAAAGACTTCAATCTAGCAGTGGAAAGAAGTACGCTGTACTTTAACAAATATGTATTTTAACAAATATGTATAATGTTTTGAAAACTGTCATATGCCCAAAATGGATTAGATTTGAAAGAAGTCGCAAAGAAATTGAGAAATCAAAAAGAGAAATCAAAAAGGGAAATCATCGGTTGCGGTTCCTCATTTTCTATATTTTCAGTACCTTCGCCATTTTTATTTAATTTTTGTAAAATCACGTTTACTGGTGCCATATAAGTTTGACAATTCAATATATGAATTTGTGGTTGTTTACCCTTTGCTAGTCGTCCCGAATGATTTAGCAGCTGGAACACCTTCGACTGATGTATAAAGGCCAGAAAGTTTGGCAAATGAATATTCTTTGGATGATATGTGTTGGATATTATTGGGTCCTCCACCTGTTGCCGTCACCTCTGCTCTATTTACGGCCAATTGTTTACGAATGGTAGCCTTCCAATCAGCCCAAGCCTTTTTCCAACCAGTTGAATTGTTTTCTGGAGGTCCTAAGCTGTTTAATGTACTTGCTAAGTCCTTCCACAACTGGTCTTCAACTGTTTTGTCGCCCCTCTAAAAACCTTTGGCCAAACCAGATTTTTTTTCCATGAATGTTAAAAATGGGGCCTCTTGTTCCGGATTCATGTGTTTTCCCGTAAAAAATACAACACTTTTTCAGTTAAATAAACGTACATTTACAACATATCACATTTACTTACAGTGTTTGATTTTTTTTTTACGTTTAATATTCAAAATAATTTTATTTTCTAAAAAGTTTGGTTTTTCACTCAGTTAACTAATATCGTTTTACAATTACTTTTTTTGTAGTGAAATTGTTTTATAGAACACATCAAATCACTTTAATTCCACTAAAAACAAAATGAAAATGTTTTTTTTTCTTTTCAAATCACTTATGTGGAATTGGGAACACAAATTGAGCGGAAGTTTCACTTTCACTTCATTTTCGGAATGTAGAACCCATGCGATTATATTTTTGCACTGCTTTATGACATCATCATATTTTTTTTTTTTTTTAGGAGAAGCAACACTCAGGAAATTCTTCCTATTAATTAATGTGTTGCTTTCTTTGGAAAGGGGATAGTGGAGAGATGAAAGTTGGTGAAAGATGAAGGGCTTCAAACATGGCAACACTGTAATTGCGCGAGATGATAAGACTTAGAACAATTGTTGCTCGCCACATGATGTAGAGTTGGCGAATTTATTGAAGCTTTTTGTTTCATAGCCCTGATTCATTATTTTACTTCGGTTGGGTTAAGTGCTATGGGAACACCGAAGGTGGGCTCAGCGATACATATAAGTGATAGAAAACTCATATATATTATTTTTTCTCAATTGATGTTGTCGTCACCGGGAATCGAACCCGGGACCATCTGTGTAACAGTCCAACACGCTAACCATTACACCACAACGCACCACGCTGTTGTGGTGTAATGGTTTGCGCGTTGGACTGTTACATAGATGGTAACGGGTCCGATTAACGGTGACGACAATTGATTAATTATGGATGAAAAATTTTATGAAGTTGTTGAAATTATTACTTACTACTACTATGACGTACCTTCAGCTTGAAGAAACTTAATAAAATATATTACTAAAAGCTATTAAAAACCCCTTCGAAGTCCGTTAGTGAACTTGGATCAATATTGGAGGTCTGGTTATGACTTATCTTGTGTCCTGTCCTATTAGACCAATAAATATATACAATTCTAAAACAAATATGTATGGCGTTGATACGTCTTTTATTTAGCTTTAGGGACTTTCTTGATCTTCATTCCTTTTTATTATAATAGTGAAATTGTTTTAGTTTATGTAAAATATTGTGGTTTATCACGCCTAGTTTTAAAAAAGATTGAAGTCACTAATACCCCATAGTAATTATTTTGCATTTTTCGTTAAATTCTTATTTGAGCGGACTTGATTAAAGTATATTTACGTTCTTAAATCAATTACAAATTATAATTTATGATAATCTTATTAAGAACTTGTGTCTTATTTATGGCTTTTATGTATTTGGTTTTTTTTTTCTTATTTGGATTTTCGAAAAAAGTGTTGAAAGCGAACTCTTGCGAATAAAAATAAAATCTATTTTGCTGTTTTCTTTCCATTTTTTTTTTTTTTGTTTATTCGACTTTGTAGTGTAATTAATAAGTCAACATTGTCGGACAATAGCAATCACTGTCTGTAATTGACACTTAATTGTGATTGGCTAAAAGCCGTACTTTTTTGGTTGATTAATTTGACACCTTCATTATACTAACTGTGGGAACCACTCAATCGTTGGTTACCCACCAAATATAATTTAGGTAGCTTTAAGTTAATTAAAATAAATAAAGATCATTATTAAAAAGCAATTAAAACACGACGGTTATTTTCTTTGCAATCATTTTACATATCATGGCGATCCTGCCATCGGAAGGGAAAAGTTTTTAACAAATTTGATTTGCGTTAAATCTAAAAAAAAAACTATTATAATATTAGCAAAATATATTTAATAAATAAGTGTTCATGTGTTTTAATAAAAACCCGTTTAAAAGTGCAAAAATATAAAAGAAAAACTAAAAAGAAAATTTTACATTGTACATATTTTTTTATTGATTTCGGAGTACAAAAAGAACAATAAAAAAAAACTGTGAAAAGTTATAAAGACTAAAACTTTAAAACAAAGAAACAATTTAAGTGCAAAATATAATGAAATAAATAAACGTTTTGTGCATCAATTCAAACAAAAATATTTTAAGAAGGAAGAAGCAATGTATCCAAAACATTGCCGGGGCAACAAGCCTGGTTGCTCCAAGGATGGTGTGGCCTAAACACCATCGGACAACAACAGAAAAACATATGATTTTCTATTGTTGATTTACTTGAATAAACGTCACTACATTGCTAGGTCTGTCAAAAAAACAGAGTAGTATTTGGAAGATGACAAAGCCAATTGTGACAATTTTTTGTTGTTGTTTTGGTTTTTCTTTGATATTTTAAATTTTGAATCTCGCTCCTAGACGAGGACAAGAAATTCTCATTGAGTTTGTGATTTAACATAACAAATATCTCTAGAAATTCTAATAACAAAGTCCCCTGAAGATTTCCTTAGGCAGGAATGAAATCCGGATAGGGACACGCCTACATCAGATTGCTTTTCACAATTTGTTAAATAAGTTTTGGGATTTTAGCACATTTAATTACTATAAATGCAATTAATGTTTATCCCGATGAAAATAAATTTAAATAACAAATATGCAGGTGCTTGTGCAAATTTAAATGTAACTGACACTAATAGAAAACATATGATTTTCTATTGTTGATTTACTTGAATAAACGTCACTACATTGCTAGGTCTGTCAAAAAAACAGAGTAGTATTTGGAAGATGACAAAGCCAATTGTGACAATTTTTTGTTGTTGTTTTGGTTTTTCTTTGATATTTTAAATTTTGAATCTCGCTCCTAGACGAGGACAAGAAATTCTCATTGAGTTTGTGATTTAACATAACAAATATCTCTAGAAATTCTAATAACAAAGTCCCCTGAAGATTTCCTTAGGCAGGAATGAAATCCGGATAGGGACACGCCTACATCAGATTGCTTTTCACAATTTGTTAAATAAGTTTTGGGATTTTAGCACATTTAATTACTATAAATGCAATTAATGTTTATCCCGATGAAAATAAATTTAAATAACAAATATGCAGGTGCTTGTGCAAATTTAAATGTAACTGACACTAATAGAAAACATATGATTTTCTATTGTTGATTTACTTGAATAAACGTCACTACATTGCTAGGTCTGTCAAAAAACAGAGTAGTATTTGGAAGATGACAAAGCCAATTGTGACAATTTTTTGTTGTTGTTTTGGTTTTTCTTTGATATTTTAAATTTTGAATCTCGCTCCTAGACGAGGACAAGAAATTCTCATTGAGTTTGTGATTTAACATAACAAATATCTCTAGAAATTCTAATAACAAAGTCCCCTGAAGATTTCCTTAGGCAGGAATGAAATCCGGATAGGGACACGCCTACATCAGATTGCTTTTCACAATTTGTTAAATAAGTTTTGGGATTTTAGCACATTTAATTACTATAAACAGCAACAACAGTCAACAACGTCAGCAATGAAATCAACAAAATAATTTACCAACTGGAGTAAATCCTCAACAACAACAGACAACCAAATGCAATTAAAAAGAAAAACAGTAAGAATACACAAAATTTTTTGTATTATTAGAATTTTTTTAATTAAAATTATATTAAAATTTATAAAAATTGAAAACTTAATTTAAAATAAGCTAAACAAACAAAAAAAATAATGAAAATATTTAAGTTTTAAACCTATTACTAACAACAAATTTTTTTTTTATTTCTACTAACTGGGGTGATTCATACGTGACACTCCCTCAGTGTAGTATAAATTATCCAGTCACCAAAAGACCGAGTGACTGATTTATGCCATTGTGCTCAAAATCCGTTAACCAGAAGGGAACGGATAGGGAACGCAATGACATAACTGAATTTTTTTTGAAAATTTCTGAATACTAACAAGATTATTTGAACGGAATTGAAAATGGGGAATCGCGATTCGAAAATCGAGAACCCCAACGCGAATGTCATAAACGAAATAACTGTGGAAGTACACCTTCCAGTTATTTACTTGATAATCATAATATCCATATTGACATTACAATTCCTGACGACGTTGTACCAGTTACACAAGAGGTCGTTGAGGAAGAATTATGCAAGGGCCGCGTCCTTGGGAAACGGCATCGATAAAATCTAGAATTTTTTTTTTTTCTTCGGGGGATACTAACGGAATTTTTTTTAATACGTGAATCTAAGAATATTTTCTTGGGAAAATTCCCCCATGTTCTTTTTGAACTTCTTACTAACTAGAAGGGAGTTTTGGAAAATTAGATTTTGTCTAGTGAATTTTACTTTTGGGAAATGTCCTTATTATATACGGATTATTCAGCAGTAATTTGCTGCCACAGTGGAATATATTATTGTGACAATTTTTTTTAAATTGACATTACTGGCAAAGACAGTATGATAGCCTTAATGAGTGTTGGCCATAATTTGCCGAGTTTTGATATGAAAACCATATGGACTGGCAACAAATAGTTACAAAGGCAAGGCTTATAAAAGAACACTTCGATCGTTCATACAAGTGCTTGAATACTGATAGACCCACGGGGGAGAAAACAGTAGAAGAGCATCTTGATAATTTGTTCACCCGATTCGAACAGATTAGGGCATTACTTGACGAACACTACCCTCGTCTTACCACTACTCACCGGCTATCGGCTGAGGTTTTTTTCACCGACGTCCGCGATAAACTTTCTAAGTTATTAGCGCGAAGGAACCTGAGCATAGAGTTACCACTGTCACTGCACGATAGGGTAACGTATTGGGACACCAAGACCGAGACAAAATTACCTCCAACTTCCCACGGAACGGTGGTTCTTACGGACACTCAGACTGGTCCGGGATTGAATCTACAGGTTATTGAACAGGAAGTCAATATAGAGACTTCCCCGTTGCCCGGCACTGTCAATAATACGGTGGACATTACGGAAGCCACCATGCCGCAAACGATAACGGAATTTCTCGGTTTGGCATCGAAACTTTTACCAGATTTCGATGGTAAACCGGAAAACTTACAGGGTTTCCTCGACGCACTGACACTCTTGGATTCCGTAAAGGATACCCATGAGGCCGTGGCGGTAAATTTAATTAAAACGAAACTAAAGGGCTCAGCCAGAAATTTAGTTTCGAATGAAACCACAATTAATGCGGTTATAACTACATTAAAAGGAACTGTCAAAGGTGAGTCGGTCGAAGTCATATCGGCCAAATTGATGAATGTCCGTCAAGGTGGCAAAAACGCCAATACCTACGTGGCAGAAATAGACTCCCTAACCAAATCATTGGAGAGTGCCTATATTACAGATGGCCTCCCACAACAACTGGCCCAGAGGTACTCGACCCAAGCGGCAGTTAAAGCGATTACAAAGAATGCGACAAATGAAAGGGTTAAACTGGTCATGGAATCGGGAACCTTTTCAAATATGAACGAAGTGACGGTAAAATTCGTCAATAGCTGCACGGAAGCTTACGGGCAGCAAAACTCCGTTCTATTTACGAAGAATAAATCTCTAAACCGTAATGGCAATAATCGCCAAAATCGGTCAAATAACAATAGATCCGGCTATAGAAATGGCAATAATCGCGGAAATGGCCGTAATATTAATTACAATGGCAACACCAATAATAACAATAATAATAATTACAATAACAACCGTGGGCGGAACCGTTCAAATAACAACGGATCCCGACACAATGTGCGACACGTTACCGAAAACATTTCGGGAAACGAACTGGTACCCCTGAATTAAACCACACAATATACAATATAAATTTGAATCTCTATAGCTATCTTCCCTGTAGAACATCTTTGAATAATCGAAAATCAACACTATTAGTTGACACGGGAGCGGATATTTCTATAATAAAGGTCGGACAAATCCTAAACGGACAAATAGATGAGACTACAACGACGCGATTAAGTGGTGTTGGCCAAGGATTAACAACTACCCTTGGTAAAATTCATGCTGATTTGAAATTTGAGGAACTCCTAATACCGCATACATTTCATGTGGTCGAGGATGATTTCCAGATTCCTTCTGATGGAATCATTGGTATGGATGACCAAGATTGGTTAGTCCTGAGATCTGGTAATCTTCCACAACACATTGCAATAGCAATGCGCTGTGCGCCACAAGTTAACTCGATCTCATTGCCTGCAAGATCTGAGGTAATTCGTCACGTTAACATTCAAACTGATGAGGAAAATGTGCTAATTCCGAGTCAAATAATTCAGAATGGAATATTTATAGCGAACACCATAGTCTCAAAATCAAGACCACTGGTCAAAATTGTTAACACAACCAATAGGGATGTAGTTATTTTGAATATTAAAATTCAAACCGAAAGTCTTAACGACTATAAAATTGTCTACCCGACCGAAAATCCTCGCGGAGACCAGGAGAATTTGAATAGATTATCCAAAAATTTCCCGGAGTTTGCAAAAGACAAACTTAGGAACTTATGTTCTGAGTATGTTGATATTTTTGGACTGGAATCTGAAAAGATGACAACCAACAATTTCTACAGACAAAAGCTCAGATTAAAGGATGATGACCCATTGTATATGAAATCGTACAGAATACCACACTCTCACAAAGCAGAGGTGAACATTCAAGTTGATAAGCTTATAAGAGATGACATTGTAGAACCCTCCATTTCGGAATACAACAGTCCAATTTTATTAGTACCGAAGAAATCTTTACCCGGTACGGATCGGAAAAGATGGAGATTGGTAGTTGACTACAGAAGAATTAATAAAAAACTCGTAGCAGATAAATTTCCACTCCCTAGAATAGATGATATTCTAGACCAATTGGGCAGAGCCAAATTCTTTTCTTGCCTTGACTTAATATCAGGTTTCCACCAAATTGAATTAGAGGAAGGCTCTAGGGACGTAACATCTTTCTCGACGGATAAGGGATCATATCGTTTTAAACGATTACCCTACGGTATAAAAATTGCTCCGAACTCATTTCAGCGAATGATGTCGCTAGCTTTTTCGGGATTATCTTCCGACCAAGCGTTTCTTTATATGGATGATTTAGTAGTAATTGGTTGCTCCGAACAACATATGTTGAAAAATTTAAGAAATATTTTCGAAACTTGTCGAAAATATAACTTGAAATTGCATCCAGACAAATGTACTTTTTCTGTAACGAAGTCACATTTTTGGGACACAAGTGTACAGACAAAGGTATATTGCCTGACGATGGAAAATTTTCTGTAATTTTAAATTACCCAACACCAAAGAACGGTGATGAAGCTAAACGCTTCGTAGCCTTCTGCAACTATTATCGGAGATTTATTCCTAATTTTGCCGAGTATTCAAGGCACATAACAAGGTTATGTAGGAAAAATGTACCATTCGATTGGAACAGTGAATGTGAAAAATCATTCAATTATCTCAAAAACCAATTATTGAATCCAACTATTTTGCAGTATCCTGACTTCGAAAAAGAATTTTGCATAACAACAGATGCAAGCAAATTTGCTTGTGGTGCAATTCTGAGTCAGAAATACTTTGATAAGCAGCTACCTGTGGCTTATGCTTCACGATCCTTTACAAAGGGCGAAAGCAATAAGTCTACGATTGAGCAGGAATTAGCGGCTATCCATTGGGCAATTAAATATTTCAGACCATATATTTATGGCCGAAAATTTTTGATCCGAAGTGATCACCGTCCCTTAACATACTTATTTTCCATGAAAAAATCCATCATCAAAACTTACGAGGATGAGATTGAATCTGGAGGAGTATGATTTTACAGTGGAATATATCAGGGGGAATGAAAATCATGCAGCTGATGCATTGTCTCGATTAGAATTCGAGGACATTAAAAAGGCAGAAAATTATGGAATACTGAAGGTAACTACGAGACTTCAGGCTGCCAAAGATTTAGACAAAGTGACCAACGGAAAACCAAACACGGAATCGGTGAATATCCGGATATATGAGGCAATAAATGCCCAAGAGTACAATAAAAATGCAAGATTGCATTTTGCTAAAGACAAGCTGGTTATCCAAAAAGGGAAAACCAGGCTTTTCCAATTTGAGTCACGAGATTTTATTACTAATGGAACTGTTGATTTAGATCATCTATTTCCAAGGCTTGAAAAAGTAGCCAGTAATCTTAAAATCACGACTCTTCGCATGTCATTGGATGATGCGTTGTTGGCCAACGTAAAATTAGACCACTTCAAGAAAGTGGGTAATGAAAAGCTTCGAAGATTGAACATAGTACTCACACCAACATTGACAAAGGTCAAAACAGATTCCGAAAAACTTGAAATTATGAGATTATACCATAATAATCCATTATTTGGAGGTCACCCTGGCATTACACGAATGCTCAGGAAAATAAGATTGAAATACCACTGGAAGAACATGACAAGGAATAATACAAAATTTTTTGTATTATTAGAATTTTTTTAATTAAAATTATATTAAAATTTATAAAAATTGAAAACTTAATTTAAAATAAGCTAAACAAACAAAAAAAATAATGAAAATATTTAAGTTTTAAACCTATTACTAACAACAAATTTTTTTTTTATTTCTACTAACTGGGGTGATTCATACGTGACACTCCCTCAGTGTAGTATAAATTATCCAGTCACCAAAAGACCGAGTGACTGATTTATGCCATTGTGCTCAAAATCCGTTAACCAGAAGGGAACGGATAGGGAACGCAATGACATAACTGATTTTTTTTTGAAAATTTCTGAATACTAACAAGATTATTTGAACGGAATTGAAAATGGGGAATCGCTATTCGAAAATCGAGAACCCCAACGCGAATGTCATAAACGAAATAACTGTGGAAGTACACCTTCCAGTTATTTACTTGATAATCATAATATCCATATTGACATTACAATTCCTGACGACGTTGTACCAGTTACACAAGAGGTCGTTGAGGAAGAATTATGCAAGGGCCGCGTCCTTGGGAAACGGCATCGATAAAATCTAGAATTTTTTTTTTTTTTCTTCGGGGGATACTAACGGAATTTTTTTTAATACGTGAATCTAAGAATATTTTCTTGGGAAAATTCCCCCATGTTCTTTTTGAACTTCTTACTAACTAGAAGGGAGTTTTGGAAAATTAGATTTTGTCTAGTGAATTTTACTTTTGGGAAATGTCCTTATTATATACGGATTATTCAGCAGTAATTTGCTGCCACAGTGGAATATATTATTGTGAAAATTTTTTTTTAAATTGACATTACTGGCAAAGACAGTATGATAGCCTTAATGACTGGACTGGCAACAAATAGTTACAAAGGCAAGGCTTATAAAAGAACACTTCGATCGTTCATACAAGTGCTTGAATACTGATAGACCCACGGGGGAGAAAACAGTAGAAGAGCATCTTGATAATTTGTTCACCCGATTCGAACAGATTAGGGCATTACTTGACGAACACTACCCTCGTCTTACCACTACTCACCGGCTATCGGCTGAGGTTTTTTTCACCGACGTCCGCGATAAACTTTCTAAGTTATTAGCGCGAAGGAACCTGAGCATAGAGTTACCACTGTCACTGCACGATAGGGTAACGTATTGGGACACCAAGACCGAGACAAAATTACCTCCAACTTCCCACGGAACGGTGGTTCTTACGGACACTCAGACTGGTCCGGGATTGAATCTACAGGTTATTGAACAGGAAGTCAATATAGAGACTTCCCCGTTGCCCGGCACTGTCAATAATACGGTGGACATTACGGAAGCCACCATGCCGCAAACGATAACGGAATTTCTCGGTTTGGCATCGAAACTTTTACCAGATTTCGATGGTAAACCGGAAAACTTACAGGGTTTCCTCGACGCACTGACACTCTTGGATTCCGTAAAGGATACCCATGAGGCCGTGGCGGTAAATTTAATTAAAACGAAACTAAAGGGCTCAGCCAGAAATTTAGTTTCGAATGAAACCACAATTAATGCGGTTATAACTACATTAAAAGGAACTGTCAAAGGTGAGTCGGTCGAAGTCATATCGGCCAAATTGATGAATGTCCGTCAAGGTGGCAAAAACGCCAATACCTACGTGGCAGAAATAGACTCCCTAACCAAATCATTGGAGAGTGCCTATATTACAGATGGCCTCCCACAACAACTGGCCCAGAGGTACTCGACCCAAGCGGCAGTTAAAGCGATTACAAAGAATGCGACAAATGAAAGGGTTAAACTGGTCATGGAATCGGGAACCTTTTCAAATATGAACGAAGTGACGGTAAAATTCGTCAATAGCTGCACGGAAGCTTACGGGCAGCAAAACTCCGTTCTATTTACGAAGAATAAATCTCTAAACCGTAATGGCAATAATCGCCAAAATCGGTCAAATAACAATAGATCCGGCTATAGAAATGGCAATAATCGCGGAAATGGCCGTAATATTAATTACAATGGCAACACCAATAATAACAATAATAATAATTACAATAACAACCGTGGGCGGAACCGTTCAAATAACAACGGATCCCGACACAATGTGCGACACGTTACCGAAAACATTTCGGGAAACGAACTGGTACCCCTGAATTAAACCACACAATATATAATATAAATTTGAATCTCTATAGCTATCTTCCCTGTAGAACATCTTTGAATAATCGAAAATCAACACTATTAGTTGACACGGGAGCGGATATTTCTATAATAAAGGTCGGACAAATCCTAAACGGACAAATAGATGAGACTACAACGACGCGATTAAGTGGTGTTGGCCAAGGATTAACAACTACCCTTGGTAAAATTCATGCTGATTTGAAATTTGAGGAACTCCTAATACCGCATACATTTCATGTGGTCGAGGATGATTTCCAGATTCCTTCTGATGGAATCATTGGTATGGATGACCAAGATTGGTTAGTCCTGAGATCTGGTAATCTTCCACAACACATTGCAATAGCAATGCGCTGTGCGCCACAAGTTAACTCGATCTCATTGCCTGCAAGATCTGAGGTAATTCGTCACGTTAACATTCAAACTGATGAGGAAAATGTGCTAATTCCGAGTCAAATAATTCAGAATGGAATATTTATAGCGAACACCATAGTCTCAAAATCAAGACCACTGGTCAAAATTGTTAACACAACCAATAGGGATGTAGTTATTTTGAATATTAAAATTCAAACCGAAAGTCTTAACGACTATAAAATTGTCTACCCGACCGAAAATCCTCGCGGAGACCAGGAGAATTTGAATAGATTATCCAAAAATTTCCCGGAGTTTGCAAAAGACAAACTTAGGAACTTATGTTCTGAGTATGTTGATATTTTTGGACTGGAATCTGAAAAGATGACAACCAACAATTTCTACAGACAAAAGCTCAGATTAAAGGATGATGACCCATTGTATATGAAATCGTACAGAATACCACACTCTCACAAAGCAGAGGTGAACATTCAAGTTGATAAGCTTATAAGAGATGACATTGTAGAACCCTCCATTTCGGAATACAACAGTCCAATTTTATTAGTACCGAAGAAATCTTTACCCGGTACGGATCGGAAAAGATGGAGATTGGTAGTTGACTACAGAAGAATTAATAAAAAACTCGTAGCAGATAAATTTCCACTCCCTAGAATAGATGATATTCTAGACCAATTGGGCAGAGCCAAATTCTTTTCTTGCCTTGACTTAATATCAGGTTTCCACCAAATTGAATTAGAGGAAGGCTCTAGGGACGTAACATCTTTCTCGACGGATAAGGGATCATATCGTTTTAAACGATTACCCTACGGTATAAAAATTGCTCCGAACTCATTTCAGCGAATGATGTCGCTAGCTTTTTCGGGATTATCTTCCGACCAAGCGTTTCTTTATATGGATGATTTAGTAGTAATTGGTTGCTCCGAACAACATATGTTGAAAAATTTAAGAAATATTTTCGAAACTTGTCGAAAATATAACTTGAAATTGCATCCAGACAAATGTACTTTTTTCTGTAACGAAGTCACATTTTTGGGACACAAGTGTACAGACAAAGGTATATTGCCTGACGATGGAAAATTTTCTGTAATTTTAAATTACCCAACACCAAAGAACGGTGATGAAGCTAAACGCTTCGTAGCCTTCTGCAACTATTATCGGAGATTTATTCCTAATTTTGCCGAGTATTCAAGGCACATAACAAGGTTATGTAGGAAAAATGTACCATTCGATTGGAACAGTGAATGTGAAAAATCATTCAATTATCTCAAAAACCAATTATTGAATCCAACTATTTTGCAGTATCCTGACTTCGAAAAAGAATTTTGCATAACAACAGATGCAAGCAAATTTGCTTGTGGTGCAATTCTGAGTCAGAAATACTTTGATAAGCAGCTACCTGTGGCTTATGCTTCACGATCCTTTACAAAGGGCGAAAGCAATAAGTCTACGATTGAGCAGGAATTAGCGGCTATCCATTGGGCAATTAAATATTTCAGACCATATATTTATGGCCGAAAATTTTTGATCCGAAGTGATCACCGTCCCTTAACATACTTATTTTCCATGAAAAATCCATCATCAAAACTTACGAGGATGAGATTGAATCTGGAGGAGTATGATTTTACAGTGGAATATATCAGGGGGAATGAAAATCATGCAGCTGATGCATTGTCTCGATTAGAATTCGAGGACATTAAAAAGGCAGAAAATTATGGAATACTGAAGGTAACTACGAGACTTCAGGCTGCCAAAGATTTAGACAAAGTGACCAGCGGAAAACCAAACACGGAATCGGTGAATATCCGGATATATGAGGCAATAAATGCCCAAGAGTACAATAAAAATGCAAGATTGCATTTTGCTAAAGACAAGCTGGTTATCCAAAAAGGGAAAACCAGGCTTTTCCAATTTGAGTCACGAGATTTTATTACTAATGGAACTGTTGATTTAGATCATCTATTTCCAAGGCTTGAAAAAGTAGCCAGTAATCTTAAAATCACGACTCTTCGCATGTCATTGGATGATGCGTTGTTGGCCAACGTAAAATTAGACCACTTCAAGAAAGTGGGTAATGAAAAGCTTCGAAGATTGAACATAGTACTCACACCAACATTGACAAAGGTCAAAACAGATTCCGAAAAACTTGAAATTATGAGATTATACCATAATAATCCATTATTTGGAGGTCACCCTGGCATTACACGAATGCTCAGGAAATAAGATTGAAATACCACTGGAAGAACATGACAAGGAATAATACAAAATTTTTTGTATTATTAGAATTTTTTTAATTAAAATTATATTAAAATTTATAAAAATTGAAAACTTAATTTAAAATAAGCTAAACAAACAAAAAAAATAATGAAAATATTTAAGTTTTAAACCTATTACTAACAACAAATTTTTTTTTTATTTCTACTAACTGGGGTGATTCATACGTGACACTCCCTCAGTGTAGTATAAATTATCCAGTCACCAAAAGACCGAGTGACTGATTTATGCCATTGTGCTCAAAATCCGTTAACCAGAAGGGAACGGATAGGGAACGCAATGACATAACTGATTTTTTTTTGAAAATTTCTGAATACTAACAAGATTATTTGAACGGAATTGAAAATGGGGAATCGCGATTCGAAAATCGAGAACCCCAACGCGAATGTCATAAACGAAATAACTGTGGAAGTACACCTTCCAGTTATTTACTTGATAATCATAATATCCATATTGACATTACAATTCCTGACGACGTTGTACCAGTTACACAAGAGGTCGTTGAGGAAGAATTATGCAAGGGCCGCGTCCTTGGGAAACGGCATCGATAAATCTAGAATTTTTTTTTTTTTCTTCGGGGGATACTAACGGAATTTTTTTTAATACGTGAATCTAAGAATATTTTCTTGGGAAAATTCCCCCATGTTCTTTTTGAACTTCTTACTAACTAGAAGGGAGTTTTGGAAAATTAGATTTTGTCTAGTGAATTTTACTTTTGGGAAATGTCCTTATTATATACGGATTATTCAGCAGTAATTTGCTGCCACAGTGGAATATATTATTGTGAAAATTTTTTTTTAAATTGACATTACTGGCAAAGACAGTATGATAGCCTTAATGAGTGTTGGCCATAATTTGCCGAGTTTTGATATGAAAACCATATGGACTGGCAACAAATAGTTACAAAGGCAAGGCTTATAAAAGAACACTTCGATCGTTCATACAAGTGCTTGAATACTGATAGACCCACGGGGGAGAAAACAGTAGAAGAGCATCTTGATAATTTGTTCACCCGATTCGAACAGATTAGGGCATTACTTGACGAACACTACCCTCGTCTTACCACTACTCACCGGCTATCGGCTGAGGTTTTTTTCACCGACGTCCGCGATAAACTTTCTAAGTTATTAGCGCGAAGGAACCTGAGCATAGAGTTACCACTGTCACTGCACGATAGGGTAACGTATTGGGACACCAAGACCGAGACAAAATTACCTCCAACTTCCCACGGAACGGTGGTTCTTACGGACACTCAGACTGGTCCGGGATTGAATCTACAGGTTATTGAACAGGAAGTCAATATAGAGACTTCCCCGTTGCCCGGCACTGTCAATAATACGGTGGACATTACGGAAGCCACCATGCCGCAAACGATAACGGAATTTCTCGGTTTGGCATCGAAACTTTTACCAGATTTCGATGGTAAACCGGAAAACTTACAGGGTTTCCTCGACGCACTGACACTCTTGGATTCCGTAAAGGATACCCATGAGGCCGTGGCGGTAAATTTAATTAAAACGAAACTAAAGGGCTCAGCCAGAAATTTAGTTTCGAATGAAACCACAATTAATGCGGTTATAACTACATTAAAAGGAACTGTCAAAGGTGAGTCGGTCGAAGTCATATCGGCCAAATTGATGAATGTCCGTCAAGGTGGCAAAAACGCCAATACCTACGTGGCAGAAATAGACTCCCTAACCAAATCATTGGAGAGTGCCTATATTACAGATGGCCTCCCACAACAACTGGCCCAGAGGTACTCGACCCAAGCGGCAGTTAAAGCGATTACAAAGAATGCGACAAATGAAAGGGTTTAAACTGGTCATGGAATCGGGAACCTTTTCAAATATGAACGAAGTGACGGTAAAATTCGTCAATAGCTGCACGGAAGCTTACGGGCAGCAAAACTCCGTTCTATTTACGAAGAATAAATCTCTAAACCGTAATGGCAATAATCGCCAAAATCGGTCAAATAACAATAGATCCGGCTATAGAAATGGCAATAATCGCGGAAATGGCCGTAATATTAATTACAATGGCAACACCAATAATAACAATAATAATAATTACAATAACAACCGTGGGCGGAACCGTTCAAATAACAACGGATCCCGACACAATGTGCGACACGTTACCGAAAACATTTCGGGAAACGAACTGGTACCCCTGAATTAAACCACACAATATATAATATAAATTTGAATCTCTATAGCTATCTTCCCTGTAGAACATCTTTGAATAATCGAAAATCAACACTATTAGTTGACACGGGAGCGGATATTTCTATAATAAAGGTCGGACAAATCCTAAACGGACAAATAGATGAGACTACAACGACGCGATTAAGTGGTGTTGGCCAAGGATTAACAACTACCCTTGGTAAAATTCATGCTGATTTGAAATTTGAGGAACTCCTAATACCGCATACATTTCATGTGGTCGAGGATGATTTCCAGATTCCTTCTGATGGAATCATTGGTATGGATGACCAAGATTGGTTAGTCCTGAGATCTGGTAATCTTCCACAACACATTGCAATAGCAATGCGCTGTGCGCCACAAGTTAACTCGATCTCATTGCCTGCAAGATCTGAGGTAATTCGTCACGTTAACATTCAAACTGATGAGGAAAATGTGCTAATTCCGAGTCAAATAATTCAGAATGGAATATTTATAGCGAACACCATAGTCTCAAAATCAAGACCACTGGTCAAAATTGTTAACACAACCAATAGGGATGTAGTTATTTTGAATATTAAAATTCAAACCGAAAGTCTTAACGACTATAAAATTGTCTACCCGACCGAAAATCCTCGCGGAGACCAGGAGAATTTGAATAGATTATCCAAAAATTTCCCGGAGTTTGCAAAAGACAAACTTAGGAACTTATGTTCTGAGTATGTTGATATTTTTGGACTGGAATCTGAAAAGATGACAACCAACAATTTCTACAGACAAAAGCTCAGATTAAAGGATGATGACCCATTGTATATGAAATCGTACAGAATACCACACTCTCACAAAGCAGAGGTGAACATTCAAGTTGATAAGCTTATAAGAGATGACATTGTAGAACCCTCCATTTCGGAATACAACAGTCCAATTTTATTAGTACCGAAGAAATCTTTACCCGGTACGGATCGGAAAAGATGGAGATTGGTAGTTGACTACAGAAGAATTAATAAAAAACTCGTAGCAGATAAATTTCCACTCCCTAGAATAGATGATATTCTAGACCAATTGGGCAGAGCCAAATTCTTTTCTTGCCTTGACTTAATATCAGGTTTCCACCAAATTGAATTAGAGGAAGGCTCTAGGGACGTAACATCTTTCTCGACGGATAAGGGATCATATCGTTTTAAACGATTACCCTACGGTATAAAAATTGCTCCGAACTCATTTCAGCGAATGATGTCGCTAGCTTTTTCGGGATTATCTTCCGACCAAGCGTTTCTTTATATGGATGATTTAGTAGTAATTGGTTGCTCCGAACAACATATGTTGAAAAATTTAAGAAATATTTTCGAAACTTGTCGAAAATATAACTTGAAATTGCATCCAGACAAATGTACTTTTTTCTGTAACGAAGTCACATTTTTGGGACACAAGTGTACAGACAAAGGTATATTGCCTGACGATGGAAAATTTTCTGTAATTTTAAATTACCCAACACCAAAGAACGGTGATGAAGCTAAACGCTTCGTAGCCTTCTGCAACTATTATCGGAGATTTATTCCTAATTTTGCCGAGTATTCAAGGCACATAACAAGGTTATGTAGGAAAAATGTACCATTCGATTGGAACAGTGAATGTGAAAAATCATTCAATTATCTCAAAAACCAATTATTGAATCCAACTATTTTGCAGTATCCTGACTTCGAAAAAGAATTTTGCATAACAACAGATGCAAGCAAATTTGCTTGTGGTGCAATTCTGAGTCAGAAATACTTTGATAAGCAGCTACCTGTGGCTTATGCTTCACGATCCTTTACAAAGGGCGAAAGCAATAAGTCTACGATTGAGCAGGAATTAGCGGCTATCCATTGGGCAATTAAATATTTCAGACCATATATTTATGGCCGAAAATTTTTGATCCGAAGTGATCACCGTCCCTTAACATACTTATTTTCCATGAAAAATCCATCATCAAAACTTACGAGGATGAGATTGAATCTGGAGGAGTATGATTTTACAGTGGAATATATCAGGGGGAATGAAAATCATGCAGCTGATGCATTGTCTCGATTAGAATTCGAGGACATTAAAAAGGCAGAAAATTATGGAATACTGAAGGTAACTACGAGACTTCAGGCTGCCAAAGATTTAGACAAAGTGACCAACGGAAAACCAAACACGGAATCGGTGAATATCCGGATATATGAGGCAATAAATGCCCAAGAGTACAATAAAAATGCAAGATTGCATTTTGCTAAAGACAAGCTGGTTATCCAAAAAGGGAAAACCAGGCTTTTCCAATTTGAGTCACGAGATTTTATTACTAATGGAACTGTTGATTTAGATCATCTATTTCCAAGGCTTGAAAAAGTAGCCAGTAATCTTAAAATCACGACTCTTCGCATGTCATTGGATGATGCGTTGTTGGCCAACGTAAAATTAGACCACTTCAAGAAAGTGGGTAATGAAAAGCTTCGAAGATTGAACATAGTACTCACACCAACATTGACAAAGGTCAAAACAGATTCCGAAAAACTTGAAATTATGAGATTATACCATAATAATCCATTATTTGGAGGTCACCCTGGCATTACACGAATGCTCAGGAAAATAAGATTGAAATACCACTGGAAGAACATGACAAGGAATAATACAAAATTTTTTGTATTATTAGAATTTTTTTAATTAAAATTATATTAAAATTTATAAAAATTGAAAACTTAATTTAAAATAAGCTAAACAAACAAAAAAAATAATGAAAATATTTAAGTTTTAAACCTATTACTAACAACAAATTTTTTTTTTATTTCTACTAACTGGGGTGATTCATACGTGACACTCCCTCAGTGTAGTATAAATTATCCAGTCACCAAAAGACCGAGTGACTGATTTATGCCATTGTGCTCAAAATCCGTTAACCAGAAGGGAACGGATAGGGAACGCAATGACATAACTGAATTTTTTTTGAAAATTTCTGAATACTAACAAGATTATTTGAACGGAATTGAAAATGGGGAATCGCGATTCGAAAATCGAGAACCCCAACGCGAATGTCATAAACGAAATAACTGTGGAAGTACACCTTCCAGTTATTTACTTGATAATCATAATATCCATATTGACATTACAATTCCTGACGACGTTGTACCAGTTACACAAGAGGTCGTTGAGGAAGAATTATGCAAGGGCCGCGTCCTTGGGAAACGGCATCGATAAAATCTAGAATTTTTTTTTTTTTTCTTCGGGGGATACTAACGGAATTTTTTTTAATACGTGAATCTAAGAATATTTTCTTGGGAAAATTCCCCCATGTTCTTTTTGAACTTCTTACTAACTAGAAGGGAGTTTTGGAAAATTAGATTTTGTCTAGTGAATTTTACTTTTGGGAAATGTCCTTATTATATACGGATTATTCAGCAGTAATTTGCTGCCACAGTGGAATATATTATTGTGAAAATTTTTTTTTAAATTGACATTACTGGCAAAGACAGTATGATAGCCTTAATGAGTGTTGGCCATAATTTGCCGAGTTTTGATATGAAAACCATATGGACTGGCAACAAATAGTTACAAAGGCAAGGCTTATAAAAGAACACTTCGATCGTTCATACAAGTGCTTGAATACTGATAGACCCACGGGGGAGAAAACAGTAGAAGAGCATCTTGATAATTTGTTCACCCGATTCGAACAGATTAGGGCATTACTTGACGAACACTACCCTCGTCTTACCACTACTCACCGGCTATCGGCTGAGGTTTTTTTCACCGACGTCCGCGATAAACTTTCTAAGTTATTAGCGCGAAGGAACCTGAGCATAGAGTTACCACTGTCACTGCACGATAGGGTAACGTATTGGGACACCAAGACCGAGACAAAATTACCTCCAACTTCCCACGGAACGGTGGTTCTTACGGACACTCAGACTGGTCCGGGATTGAATCTACAGGTTATTGAACAGGAAGTCAATATAGAGACTTCCCCGTTGCCCGGCACTGTCAATAATACGGTGGACATTACGGAAGCCACCATGCCGCAAACGATAACGGAATTTCTCGGTTTGGCATCGAAACTTTTACCAGATTTCGATGGTAAACCGGAAAACTTACAGGGTTTCCTCGACGCACTGACACTCTTGGATTCCGTAAAGGATACCCATGAGGCCGTGGCGGTAAATTTAATTAAAACGAAACTAAAGGGCTCAGCCAGAAATTTAGTTTCGAATGAAACCACAATTAATGCGGTTATAACTACATTAAAAGGAACTGTCAAAGGTGAGTCGGTCGAAGTCATATCGGCCAAATTGATGAATGTCCGTCGAGGTGGCAAAAACGCCAATACCTACGTGGCAGAAATAGACTCCCTAACCAAATCATTGGAGAGTGCCTATATTACAGATGGCCTCCCACAACAACTGGCCCAGAGGTACTCGACCCAAGCGGCAGTTAAAGCGATTACAAAGAATGCGACAAATGAAAGGGTTAAACTGGTCATGGAATCGGGAACCTTTTCAAATATGAACGAAGTGACGGTAAAATTCGTCAATAGCTGCACGGAAGCTTACGGGCAGCAAAACTCCGTTCTATTTACGAAGAATAAATCTCTAAACCGTAATGGCAATAATCGCCAAAATCGGTCAAATAACAATAGATCCGGCTATAGAAATGGCAATAATCGCGGAAATGGCCGTAATATTAATTACAATGGCAACACCAATAATAACAATAATAATAATTACAATAACAACCGTGGGCGGAACCGTTCAAATAACAACGGATCCCGACACAATGTGCGACACGTTACCGAAAACATTTCGGGAAACGAACTGGTACCCCTGAATTAAACCACACAATATACAATATAAATTTGAATCTCTATAGCTATCTTCCCTGTAGAACATCTTTGAATAATCGAAAATCAACACTATTAGTTGACACGGGAGCGGATATTTCTATAATAAAGGTCGGACAAATCCTAAACGGACAAATAGATGAGACTACAACGACGCGATTAAGTGGTGTTGGCCAAGGATTAACAACTACCCTTGGTAAAATTCATGCTGATTTGAAATTTGAGGAACTCCTAATACCGCATACATTTCATGTGGTCGAGGATGATTTCCAGATTCCTTCTGATGGAATCATTGGTATGGATGACCAAGATTGGTTAGTCCTGAGATCTGGTAATCTTCCACAACACATTGCAATAGCAATGCGCTGTGCGCCACAAGTTAACTCGATCTCATTGCCTGCAAGATCTGAGGTAATTCGTCACGTTAACATTCAAACTGATGAGGAAAATGTGCTAATTCCGAGTCAAATAATTCAGAATGGAATATTTATAGCGAACACCATAGTCTCAAAATCAAGACCACTGGTCAAAATTGTTAACACAACCAATAGGGATGTAGTTATTTTGAATATTAAAATTCAAACCGAAAGTCTTAACGACTATAAAATTGTCTACCCGACCGAAAATCCTCGCGGAGACCAGGAGAATTTGAATAGATTATCCAAAAATTTCCCGGAGTTTGCAAAAGACAAACTTAGGAACTTATGTTCTGAGTATGTTGATATTTTTGGACTGGAATCTGAAAAGATGACAACCAACAATTTCTACAGACAAAAGCTCAGATTAAAGGATGATGACCCATTGTATATGAAATCGTACAGAATACCACACTCTCACAAAGCAGAGGTGAACATTCAAGTTGATAAGCTTATAAGAGATGACATTGTAGAACCCTCCATTTCGGAATACAACAGTCCAATTTTATTAGTACCGAAGAAATCTTTACCCGGTACGGATCGGAAAAGATGGAGATTGGTAGTTGACTACAGAAGAATTAATAAAAAACTCGTAGCAGATAAATTTCCACTCCCTAGAATAGATGATATTCTAGACCAATTGGGCAGAGCCAAATTCTTTTCTTGCCTTGACTTAATATCAGGTTTCCACCAAATTGAATTAGAGGAAGGCTCTAGGGACGTAACATCTTTCTCGACGGATAAGGGATCATATCGTTTTAAACGATTACCCTACGGTATAAAAATTGCTCCGAACTCATTTCAGCGAATGATGTCGCTAGCTTTTTCGGGATTATCTTCCGACCAAGCGTTTCTTTATATGGATGATTTAGTAGTAATTGGTTGCTCCGAACAACATATGTTGAAAAATTTAAGAAATGTTTTCGAAACTTGTCGAAAATATAACTTGAAATTGCATCCAGACAAATGTACTTTTTTCTGTAACGAAGTCACATTTTTGAGACACAAGTGTACAGACAAAGGTATATTGCCTGACGATGGAAAATTTTCTGTAATTTTAAATTACCCAACACCAAAGAACGGTGATGAAGCTAAGCGCTTCGTAGCCTTCTGCAACTATTATCGGAGATTTATTCCTAATTTTGCCGAGTATTCAAGGCACATAACAAGGTTATGTAGGAAAAATGTACCATTCGATTGGAACAGTGAATGTGAAAAATCATTCAATTATCTCAAAAACCAATTATTGAATCCAACTATTTTGCAGTATCCTGACTTCGAAAAAGAATTTTGCATAACAACAGATGCAAGCAAATTTGCTTGTGGTGCAATTCTGAGTCAGAAATACTTTGATAAGCAGCTACCTGTGGCTTATGCTTCACGATCCTTTACAAAGGGCGAAAGCAATAAGTCTACGATTGAGCAGGAATTAGCGGCTATCCATTGGGCAATTAAATATTTCAGACCATATATTTATGGCCGAAAATTTTTGATCCGAAGTGATCACCGTCCCTTAACATACTTATTTTCCATGAAAAATCCATCATCAAAACTTACGAGGATGAGATTGGATCTGGAGGAGTATGATTTTACAGTGGAATATATCAGGGGGAATGAAAATCATGCAGCTGATGCATTGTCTCGATTAGAATTCGAGGACATTAAAAAGGCAGAAAATTATGGAATACTGAAGGTAACTACGAGACTTCAGGCTGCCAAAGATTTAGACAAAGTGACCAACGGAAAACCAAACACGGAATCGGTGAATATCCGGATATATGAGGCAATAAATGCCCAAGAGTACAATAAAAATGCAAGATTGCATTTTGCTAAAGACAAGCTGGTTATCCAAAAAGGGAAAACCAGGCTTTTCCAATTTGAGTCACGAGATTTTATTACTAATGGAACTGTTGATTTAGATCATCTATTTCCAAGGCTTGAAAAAGTAGCCAGTAATCTTAAAATCACGACTCTTCGCATGTCATTGGATGATGCGTTGTTGGCCAACGTAAAATTAGACCACTTCAAGAAAGTGGGTAATGAAAAGCTTCGAAGATTGAACATAGTACTCACACCAACATTGACAAAGGTCAAAACAGATTCCGAAAAACTTGAAATTATGAGATTATACCATAATAATCCATTATTTGGAGGTCACCCTGGCATTACACGAATGCTCAGGAAAATAAGATTGAAATACCACTGGAAGAACATGACAAGGGATATCACTCGTTATGTGAAATCTTGTGTAGAGTGCCAAAAGAGCAAATCAATGCCTAAGACGAGAGAACTCATGGTTGAAACGGAAACGCCAACACGCGCGTTTGACACAATCATTATTGATACGATTGGTCCTTTCATGCGATCAAACAAGGGTAATGAATACGCTATAACTATAATATGTGACTTGACCAAATATTTAGTCACGTTACCAATTCCTGACAAATCTGCTCGAACAGTCGCCAAAGCGATTTTCGAAGGTTTTGTTTTGATTTATGGTCCTATACGGAAAATGATTTCTGATATGGGAACCGAATATAAAAATCAGACCATAAAGGAATTATGTCAATTTTTGAATATCGACTACGTCACTTCAACAGCCTATCATCATCAGACATTGGGTACCATAGAAAGGTCCCACAGGACATTCAATGAGTACGTACGTTCGTACATGTCCTCTGATAGAACTGATTGGGACGAATGGTTAGCTTACTTCACGTACTGCTTTAATACAACACCTTCCACAGTACATAATTACTGTCCATATGAATTAGTCTTTGGTAAAATACCACCATCAATAGACGCTTTAAAGTCGGACAAAATTAGTCCACTTTATAACATCGATTCATATGAAAAGGAGGCGAAGTACAGGCTCCAAACGGCTTGGAGAAGAGCATCAGTGATGCTTGATAGGGCAAAATTGACCAACAAAGGCCAATATGATCAGGTGACTAGGCCTATGAGCGTTGAAATAGGAGACCTAGTTCTCTTGGAAGACAGTGCTGGTCATAAATTAGAACCACTCTTTAAAGGTCCCTTTGAGATCAAAGAGGTGGATGACCACGGCAATTGTTTGCTAGCACTTGACGATATAAGGACTATGAAAGTCCACAAAAATCGTCTTCGACAATTTCGATCTCGGGACAGGATAAAAACTGGATAATTAAAATTTTAATAAAAATTTGAAAATTAAATTAAATTAAATAAAAATTAAAAATGTAAAATTAATGAAAATTTAAAAAATTAAATTAAATTTAATAAAAATTAAAAATGTAACACTAATAAAAATTTGAAAATTAAATTAAATAAAAATTAAAAATGTAAAATTAATGAAAATTTAAAAATTAAATTAAATTTAATAAAAATTAAAATTTTAAAAAAAAATTAATAAAAATTTAGAAATTAAAACAAACTTAATTAAAATAAAATTAATTTTTGTATACACTTAAGTTATATAAAAAGATTGATCAATTAGCTACTGATCAATCTTTTTCCCAAAAAAGGAGGTGTAGTGTAATTAATAAGTCAACATTGTCGGACAATAGCAATCACTGTCTGTAATTGACACTTAATTGTGATTGGCTAAAAGCCGTACTTTTTTGGTTGATTAATTTGACACCTTCATTATACTAACTGTGGGAACCACTCAATCGTTGGTTACCCACCAAATATAATTTAGGTAGCTTTAAGTTAATTAAAATAAATAAAGATCATTATTAAAAAGCAATTAAAACACGACGGTTATTTTCTTTGCAATCATTTTACATATAAACTTTATAGGTACATACTACTATTTTTAGGACCGAATAAATATGTTACTGTTTTGAAAAAATTAGCAATTTAAAGAAAAGTAGTGGGCCGATTTAAAAATTAATTTGCAGGGTAAATAATTAAACGCGGATATAACATTTGTATTGATACTGAAATAATTCGGGTAGATTTTTAAGCTTTTTTTAAATTCATTATGTGCACTACTATTTTTGTGACAGCAACTGTATCAATGCATTATATTTGAGGATTGAGATTTTATATATAAACATAACATTTCAAATTACTTATTTTATTAGAATATAACCACTTGTTTACTGTTTAAGTGTTGTATTTTCGATCTTTACCACCAATGCATAGGCTTGAATACCTCCAAATATCAATTTATTTTTCACTAAATGTGTCATTTAGGATATTTTTGTATCCTATCCCAGTTAGAGTATCCTTTTTTATACAAATTTCGACCATTCCTTGAATAAAAAAAACCACCCCAGCTTATATAATTTAATTAATCTTGGACATATCAAATACTAAAACACTAAATTGAATTCGTTTTTAACAGTTTTGATGATCTTTGAAGGTATTTAATAGAGCAACACGATTTTTCCCAGATATTAGTGATTTCGTGCCAGCACGTTAAAATCCGGAAGCAGCCTCATTTGCTCGCGTTAACTTACAGTTTGATCATTTTTTTTTTTTTTTTTAGATTGTTAATTAGCTTATAAGAAACTATTTTCAGAAATTGTTTACACTATATTGCTATTAAAATTCTTTAGCTTTGAGTTTCTTACGAAACCTGCTGCCCAAACGTAAGTCTTAGCCAAAGTTGTTTTATTTATGGATTAATTCATTCAATTTTCAAATTAGAGTTCTTATTAAACAACAATTGCAATATTTTTTTTTTTTTAGATTTTAAATCGACGTGAAAACTTTTTCTTGCAAATCTTGCAGTTTTATTAAGTATTTTCTTTATGGAATTATAATGCCAAAAAAAAACAATTTTTTCTATGAAAAAGTTGCCAGACAATCGTAAAAATCAGAAATTGTAAAACAACTGTCAACATTTCACACATATTCTATCATTCCCGCTATAATTTTTGTATTTAATTAATCAATTCCGGAAGTGATCCCTTAAGGTTTTCCATACCACAAAATAATCAACCATTTTATATTCAGATTTTTTTATATATTATTGTGTATTATGTAAGATATTTGTAATATTTGTGTGGGAAACATGGCAAATATTGATTTCCAAAAAAAAAAAATGGCATAATTTTTGGACTTAATTCGAAATTATCAAACTTCAAAGACAGAAAAATATGAGTTTTGTAAAATTTAATACTGTAAAATTCAATGATTTTTTCATGAGTTGAAAAAAATATTTTTGACAATACTTTTCTTTATAAATGGTGATTCGATAAGCTCGAATACGGAAAAACAAATTCAAATTTTCTAACAGTTTAAGTTCAGTCGTAAAAGGGTTATACATAAATTGTTCTAAATTAGTTATCCTTTTTTAACAAATTAAATGAACAATTTAATTGCATAAATAAAAATAAATATCTATTTCAATTAAAATTTTGTCAATTATTATTATACACTTACCTAATGGTATTGGCAGCTTCTGTAATTTTTGTTTGTAGTTGTGATAACAAATCGTGAAGTTCTGACCAAGCTTTTTCAGCATGCAAAGCCTCAGCTAAACTCTGATCATAGGCAAGACGATTTTCCTTGAATTATAAAAAAAAAAAATAAGCAAAGTTACATTTAATACAAAATCATTAATGTTAATAACTACCGGTTCTCCAATCAACTCAAAAGCTCTTTGTAAAACTTTAAAAGCTTCTTCAGCACCAGGTTGTTTATTTTTATCAGGATGTACGAGAACAGCAATTTTCTTATAATGTTTACGTATTTGTTCTTGAGAACTATTGGGAGGTACACCCAAAATACTAAAACGGAAAATAATGAATAGAGACAATAAATCTTTTGTTGAAGTAAATTTCAAATTTTACCTATAAGCATCTTTTCCTTTACAATTTAATAGCTGATACATTGCTTCCTCACCAGTTGCTGGTAGTCGTCCCGTTTTAATAGATTCACTCGATGCTTCTGGTGGTTTTTTCTTATAAAATCTACGCCAAAATGCCCACTTCGATGTTTTGGAAAATCTTGCGTCAAATTTTCGACAAGAATTTCTAAACCATATTCCCGGTTTGTTGGAGTTTTGTTTAAGATCTTTATGCAATTGTTTCAAATAAGTTTTGCTACATTCATAAGCATATGTCAGACGTTCATAGAGTATACTACAGCCGAGTACAACAATATCGTAGACCAAATAGAATAGCCATGTCAATATCTTCATAGTGTATGTATACCAGGCCTGCAGAAATCGTTTAGCCAATTCATAATTGCGATTACTACCAGAACCATTGGCATACGAGGAATTATTTAACGATGATGATGACGTTCCATATGAACTATTGTTACGACTACGTTTTGTAGTCGAATAGGAATATGAAGCATTCGAAATATTTTGATAGCGTGACCTTTGTTGACTTGTTGTTGCCGATGATGAGTATGTTGTGTTGCCAGAATTTGATGATTTTGTAGGTTTACGACCATATGTATTATTTGTAGAGTTGTAGACATTTGTAGATGATGTAGAGTTATTGGATGTACTATTGCCAATAGTTTTGGAAGTACCACGTTGCTCGTTATAAGATTTTACTGCAAAAAGAAAACAATATTAATATTATTTTTTTGAAAATAATCTATACAACATTTTATGAAAAAAACTTTCGTAGTTTTTTTTTCGTAATATATACGAATATTTCGTATATTCTACGAAATTCAGCTTGGGCGAGAATTGACTAATTTTACGAAAATAACAAAAATCGTAAGTATTTTTTTATATACGAAAATTTGTTATTTTATGCATTGAACAATATTCAAATTTTTTTTTTTTTCGGATCCAATACATACCGAATGAACAGATTTTAAGTTTTTTTATTCAAAAAAAGAGCACAATTTTCACTGCAACCCAAAACTTTTTGTTTTTAAACTTATAGTTTTTGTTCAAAACTTCTATAGAATTTGGTAAGTAAATACTAAAAGTTTTCAGAAACTACACTCAAAAAAATAAATTAATAGAAAAGTTAGTAAAACGTCTTGTAAATCAAGTATACTATTTTTCAGCAAATTTGTTGCTGAAATTGTGTTTTCAGCTAAAATTTTACTTATACTTATTCAGCGCTTAACAGTTTTGAACTAATGTTTTACTAATATTTCACTAATGTTTAACTAATTTATTTCGCTAAAAAAAATTGTGCTGATAAGCACATTAAACGCGTGTATGACAGCAGATATACGCAGAATGATGGCATATAAAAAATCAACGGTGGAAGATTTTTGTATCTGTTTTTCATACATAATAAAACAAAAGAACGTCAACAATGTGTATTGTATACATATAAATTGCGGATTAAAAAATTTTAAATTTTGTGTTGTCACCCGCTTGTCAGAGTAATTGTCTATTGTTTCAGTCAACTAATATTTAGTAATAATTTTATTAACTTTTAGCAAGGATTTTTTAATTTTGATTCAACTAAGTGTTAGCAAAACTTTTGCTGAATCTACTAATTTTGTTGCTAAAAATCAGCTAGCTAATTTTCAGCAAAATATTTGGCTCACATAAGCAATTTTTTTGCAAGCACCCTCCTACTAAAATTTTGATGGCTCATCTAAATTTTTGCTGTCTTTACTAACTTTTTTTTTTGAGTGTACTACTGGTTATGTAAATGTAGTATTACACTACTTATTCTCTTAAATCTTAAAAATTCATTATCCTCTTAAAGCCCTCAAATTGTATATTACTGGTTTCCACGCCAATTGGAACTATGCTCCGGAACTACCCGAGGATACATCAACCACGACCGAAGATTGAAACCCTCAGCCACAGCGGAATATGTGTCTACAAATGTGTACCCGGATTGTATATTCGTCTATGAAGCAGGTAACGCCGGCCCTCCCTGCATCGTATACTCCTTTAACGTGCCGGTATTGCTCCCAATCCAGGCCCTATCATTTGGTAATGTACAACTCCTGCTAAAACTGGTGCCACCTAAAACCCTGCTCCGAACTGAAAAGTCATAGAGACTGGAACTTAAATTGTATTGCATCTTGCTACAAATCAACATCAACTAACCAACAACCACAATCCAACTCCCAGCGACGTCCACTACAGTCCACTCCTTCTGGTTCAGTGCAAAATAATCGTCAACATCAACAAACTGACACGCTCAATGCACTTACAGCTACAATAGTCTCCAAAGCAAAATTCTTTAAAGCTATTTGGAGAGGAATAAAATACTGATTTCTGCCATTCAAGAAATCATAGCTCTACACTCATGCAATCAGGCAACTACACATCATTCGAAAGGATTGTGATAGAAACAGAGGCGGTGCTTTAGCATTTATTGTGCACAATTCATATTATCTACACAATAATTTCGATTGAGGTACAGGCTATTGCAATTAAATCGCATAATATCGTCATTGAATTTTATAACCTTCTCGTAGCTGTGCCAATTGCTACAAGCCAGCGATACAAAATCTTCTTACTGGTGATTTTCGTGTAGTAGTCGCAGACCTTAATGATCATCGTAGATCATGGTTCTCTAATCACAACAACAGCGGTAAGCTAACCGCAGATTGAAAATTCATCATTTGTAACAGTCAATGATGATTTTTCCACCCGAATTAGCGGCTCTCAGACACTAAAACGACTCTAGACACTGATTATCTCCATATTACAATCACTATCGACCGCCCATCCGACTTCGTAGAAGCAGAGAAATAAACTTTTGTAAATTACAATAAAACAGACTGGGACTCTTATAAAACCATCACAGATCATCATTTCAGTCAGCTCTCACCTACTTAAAATGCTTACGTATGTGAGAGTACACTTCGTCAAATTGTAGTTAAGGCAGCGTTACGTTGCATACCAGCTGGAAGATTCCCCAAAGTCAGTCCGCGATTCCTTGCCGAAGCGGTTGACCTTGCGAAATCACGTGACAATCTGCAAATGACAGATCCTTCTAATCCCAGAATTCTCGAGCTCCAACTGGAGATAGACATAATTTTTAATGAGCATCTCAAAAATAAATGGCCAGAACACCTCAACGACTGCAATCTAGGCACAGGTTCGAAAAAATTATGGTACACTATCAAGTCTATATCAAACCCAACAAAACGAAATGATAGAAATTGTCATCTCTTTCGATAATAACCCACCCGCAACTAAGGCCCAGAAATGTGCTAAGAAATTAAATAGAAGTAGAATAGAAATATTGAGCAACCCCTTAGATTTGATAAAACCAAAAGGGTCATACTGAGAAGATTTTATAAACTACATTCTATCATACATGATGCCCTCTCTTTGGTAATGTACCTGATGGTAATTGGTAATGTTAAAAAAGCTTGGTGTAATTTACATACATTATCATACTTCCGTTATAAACTATTTCTTGAGCTATTTTGTAATATCAGATGTTTGGAAGGTTGGCAAGGTAATTCCTTTTCCCAAAATCGGGAAACCTAAAGATCAGGGAAACCTATACCGACCAATATACAACGACCCTAACCGAAATTACCACCTACATAGCACATGGTATAAACCAGAACAGACCACACAATTGTACGGTGCTAGTGGCTCTGGATCCTTCAAAAGCTTTTGTGAGTCATACTAATACGCCTCTAAATAACCTAATCGACTCATCCCTTCCAACCGTTGCTAAACGATGGATCAGCAGTTATCTTAACGGTCGCCAATCCTACGTGGGATTTCGTAATACAAAATCCCATTAAACAGGGAGCACCACAAGGTGTGGTATTATCCCCACTCTTTTTAATTATAATATCAAAACTACAGTCTGCACTAGAAGGAATCAGAATTGTTTTGTATGCCGATGACTGTTCTATTTTATCTTAAGAAAAAAAAATTAACAAACTTTGTAATAACATCAACGAGTACTTGGAAACGCTTAACTTACGAGTACTTAGAAACGCTTAACGTCAAAGGTAGTAAAGCGCAAACTTAATATCCTGACCGACGGACACCGTATACTTACAGTAAATAATTCAAAAATGTTTGGAGTCACTGTCGACAGCTACCTCACCTTTTCAATACATTCCTCTACTATTCGTAATCGCGTAATGGGACGTAATACTGTTTTGAAGGCCTTTTTGAGAAGTACCTGGGATAAGGATAAGGAAACATTGCTAGCCACCTATAAAGCCATAGGCCATACCATATTGGATTATGCACCTACAGTTTGGACGCCGTTTCTCAGCAATTTACAATGGCTTACACTACAAACATCTCAGAATGATGCCGAACGTACAGTCACTTCTTGTCAAGTAGACCATCTTCTTGGCCAGAGTAGACCATCTAAGTGATGAAGTAAAAATGCTTTTGACAAAAGAACACAATGAACGTCTAACTAAGCAATATATTTTGTATTGTTAAAAACCTCACCATACAAATCATCAACTACTCAATTAACATATCCCCTTCTAGAAGAGTAACAAACGATCTGCGCTCTTATCTAAGTAAATGTTGTTTTTTATACAGGTATAGAACTTTAAGTTGGCAACCCTTTTTTAACTGGCTGCCATTTTGTCAGCTGTCAAGTGATTTATGTTTAGTTTGGGTTGGCTTTTCAACATGAATAGACTGACGCCTGAACAACGCTTCCAAATTATGAATATTTACTTTGAAAATCATGGTTCTTTTCGAAATACGTATCGCGCACTACGTCCATTTTACGGTCAACATAATCGTCCATCAGAGCAATTAATTCAATTAACTATGGAACGTTTTCGCACCAAGTTTATTCTAAATGATAATATGCATCCACAGAGACGTCGTACAGTGCGTACAGAAGAAGTAATTGCTGCTGTTGAGCGTAGCGTAGAGGAAGACCCCAATTAGTCTCCGTCAATGATGACCGCTATAGAGCCATGATTACTGATGCAGCAATCGAGGGGGGTTGGAATTTTTCGATTGTTTTTAGTGATTTAGACATTTTAGTTTTTGATTTCACGAATAATTTTATTTAGAAACGAACTTAAAAACTAAAGAGACTTTTAGTTTTAAATGTCGACTTTAAAAAATTTAGTATTTTTTTTAAATTTGACAGAGAGAATATCGGTGGATGAAAACAATAATGAAAATTTTTACTAAGCACAAAGGGAATGAAATTTTTTTTAAATTAATGAAAAGCTTCATACTTTTTATGAAACTAGTTTTTTAATGCAAGTTCTTCACAAATTGAATGAAACATTTAATTAATTAAATGACAGTTGTCACAGAATTTTATGAAAATTTTAATGAAAAGTTTCAATGGTCTGGTTCCAGTGTTACATTGATTGCATTAATGCAAAAATTCATTAATGCCATACAGATAATTCTCTCAGTGTACAAACATTTTCAGATATCAGCAATACAAAGCTTTGTAAAAGCCGGAAAACCGGTTATTCGAACCAATGGGGGTGTGGAAAGTATAGAATCTGTAGATGATTTAGATGCAGATGACTCAAATAGGGAATTTTTGTCTTATAGGATAGACATTGACCTTTTTAATTCTAATTGAGTTTCGTTGATAATGGTTTTTCATTTCGTGCTATTGATATGGGTGAATTATGTTTTGCATTCTCAAAAATTACATCAAATGCTTCTGGTCCGAATGGTTTGCCGTTAAGATTTTTGAAAATTATTTTCCCGTATGTTCAGCATCAATTTTTACATTTAGTTAATAATATTCTCACTTGCTCTCTATTTCTTTCCGATTGGAAAGTTGCAAAGGTTATTCCCATTAGCAAAAATGGATCCATTAATGAATTAAGGACAATATCTATAGTACCCATATTATTCAAAATTGTGGAACATGTTATGAAGATACAAATGGTAGAATATTTGCATGACAAGCACTTAATTAGTCCTTATCAGGGGATTTCGACATGGTTATAACAAATACCTCATCCCTACTAGTAGTTCTTACAGATTCAATTAGAAGAATTCTGGAGAAAAATGATATAGGAGTTTTGTTATCATTCGATTTAATCAAAGACTTTGATCGAATCAGTCACTGAATTATAATTCGCAAACTGTGCATTTCTTTAAGTGTTCCCAATCATCTTGTATGCTGATTTTTTTATATTTGACAGAAATACGTCAATATGTTCATTGTAAGGAGTCTGTTCCTGTAGACAGTAGCAAGTGGTGTTCCACAGGGATCTGTGATTGGACCGCTGATATTTTTACTATACATAAATGATATCATGAATATTGTTAAAGGGTTCTCTAGTGTGGTTTTTATTTTTGCGAATAATATTCATCAGCTTCTTTTTTCTGGTGAGCGTCAGTTTTCTTATGTTAATTCTAATTGAGTTTCGTTGATAATGGTTTTTCATTTCGTGCTATTGATATGGGTGAATTATGTTTTGCATTCTCAAAAATTACATCAAATGCTTCTGGTCCGAATGGTTTGCCGTTAAGATTTTTGAAAATTATTTTCCCGTATGTTCAGCATCAATTTTTACATTTAGTTAATAATATTCTCACTTGCTCTCTATTTCTTTCCGATTGGAAAGTTGCAAAGGTTATTCCCATTAGCAAAAATGGATCCATTAATGAATTAAGGACAATATCTATAGTACCCATATTATTCAAAATTGTGGAACATGTTATGAAGATACAAATGGTAGAATATTTGCATGACAAGCACTTAATTAGTCCTTATCAGGGGATTTCGACATGGTTATAACAAATACCTCATCCCTACTAGTAGTTCTTACAGATTCAATTAGAAGAATTCTGGAGAAAAATGATATAGGAGTTTTGTTATCATTCGATTTAATCAAAGACTTTGATCGAATCAGTCACTGAATTATAATTCGCAAACTGTGCATTTCTTTAAGTGTTCCCAATCATCTTGTATGCTGATTTTTTTATATTTGACAGAAATACGTCAATATGTTCATTGTAAGGAGTCTGTTCCTGTAGACAGTAGCAAGTGGTGTTCCACAGGGATCTGTGATTGGACCGCTGATATTTTTACTATACATAAATGATATCATGAATATTGTTAAAGGGTTCTCTAGTGTGGTTTTTATTTTTGCGAATAATATTCATCAGCTTCTTTTTTCTGGTGAGCGTCAGTTTTCTTATGTTAGGGAGCAAGTGATAAATATTTTAATGTTTAGATATCTTAGATTGGATGTCTAATTGTAATCTTTGTATTAATTCTAACTAAGGCATTGATTTTTAAATCTCCTATGTCTGACGTAAATTTTGATATCATGGTAAATAGTGTTAAAATTGAGTTTGTAGAATGTATTTAATGTCTGCGAGTCTTAATTGATTCTGTTCTTAATTTTGAATAACATATGTATAAATAAATTGCTTGTTTTCTACTATAAATTTACATTGCGTAGTTTATATTCTTTGAAATTTTATTTACCCTTTGATATTAAAAAGAGCATTGCGCACGCATTATTGATGTCCAATATGTTGTATTGTGCTGAAGTTTCTACAGGTATCAAGGGTCGGGGGGTTATGCGTATATATAATCTTCTTTTCAATCGAATTATTCGATTTGCTTACAACCTTTAATAGCGTGACCATGTTTCAAATTATGTAGTAGATTATGATGTGAGCAAGATTGTTCAACTCAACTTGGCGCATAATACAACTCACAAAAAAAATACTACTACACAAATATTTAACAATAAATCAAATCTTAACATAAACTAAATAATTCTCAGAAACATTAAATAAAATATATGAAGGGTTTATTGTAAAGACATGATACGCCACATTTATTGTTTTATGGATGTTTGCTGTTTTCTAGACACCCGTTGATTAATATTTGATAGTGGTCTTGCTTAAACACTTATTATAAGTGCCTAGAGTATAAACGTCCTGCAAAGTAATATTTTTTGCATTTTTCAACCTTTAAAATGTAAAAACACACTGAAAATAAAATGTGACTTATCAAGTTTTTACAATAAGCCCTTCATATGTATTTAAAAGTAAACAAAAATAAAAATAGGTAGTAACAAACGTATATAAATACTTCTCATTTTAACCCTTTATCACAGTACATAATTTTGTTCAAATATCTAATATATATAAAAAATAATTTAAACATTGTTGCAGCAGGCATACTCTTTAAGTTTGGTATTAAATACATTGGCAGAAAAGTAAAAATATCTAAGTAATAATGGCAACGATTTACAAATTTTAGTTACCCTGTATTGAAAAGATCGTTGATGTATTATGAAGAGCATACACCAATTGAGGGTTTCTTAAAGATCTTAAAAATACAAAATGTTTTAATAAATATTTCGGACATTTAGCACTAAAAAATTTATAAAAATGTAATAACAGCCACATGTGAATAAAACTTTTAGAATTCAAAACGAGAAAGTCTACTACATAATTTGAAACATGATCACGATATTTAAGGCTGTACACAAAACGAAGAATTTGATTGAAAAGAAGATTGTATCTACGCATAACGCATTTAACATAAACGGGTAAATAAAGATTCAAAGAATATAATCGACGTAATGTAAAATTTATAGTAGAACACAACGAATTTATTTATATGTTAATCAAAATTAAGTACAGAATCAATTAAGACTCTCAGACATTTAATACATTCTACAAACTCAATTTTAACACCATTTACCATGATATCAAAATTTACGTCAGACATGGGAGATTTAGAAATCATTGCCGTAGTTTTCAAAGAATTAATACAAAGATTACAATTAGACATCCAATCTGAGATATCTAAACATTAAAATATTTATCACTCGCTCTCTAATATAAGAAAACTGACGCTCACCAGAAAAAAGAAGCTGATGAATATCATTCTCAAAAATAAAAATCTCAACAGAAAATCCTTCAACAATATTCATGATATCCTTCATGTATAATAAAAATAGCAGCGGTCCAACAATCACAGATCCTTGTGGAACAACACTTGTTACTGCCGACAAGCTGATTGGGAGAATTTAAAGAAATTGCACAGTTTACGAATTAAAATTGCGTGACTGATTCTATCAAAGTCTTTGGATAAATCGAGTGATAACAAAACTCTTATATCATTTTTACCCAGAGTTCTTCTAATTGAATGTGTAAGAACTACTAGTGGGGTTATAACCATGTCGAAATCCCCTGACTGATAATTTTAATTCATTTCAAAAAACCAACCGAGCCCCTTTGGGCTATATATAGCTGGTAGACCACCACTAACAATCAACTTCATTATATCACTTAAAACTATAAAACCATAAAGATCATGTTTTCTAACAATATAAAACAGTTTGCATTTAACAAGTTTAACTTACAAAAATTAAAATAAAAAGTTTAAAATTTTTTTTAAAGAATATGGCGTAAACACACATGACAATAAGTATGGCAGTTTAAAATGTTTTAATAATAGATGAATTATAAATAAATAAATTCAAAGTTAAATTTTATTAAATGAAAAGCAAATTTCAAATGAAAATAGAATGAAAATTTTTTTGAAAATTTTATGCACATCAAATATCATTTACAGAAGCATATTCTACAAGTTTACAATTGAATATTTTTAAAGCTAGATCAAAAGATCTAAGTGGTTAGGGTAAATAGTTCCAACACTTAGCTACACGAACATGAAATGATCGTTCGTGAATAATACAATTTCTAATGGGATATAAAATTTGAGGGTTTCTTTCAGTGTTCGAGAGTATAAAATGTCTACGTAATAATACAAATTTCCCCAATATTGGTAAATTTTCGAAAAAAAAAAATTATTAAAAGTATTTTTTACAAGTTTGATATAATTTATATTAAAAAATAAAAATTATGTTTTTTCGACCTTTAAAATTATTCAAGTTCGAGGCCATACTATATGTTGTTTTTATTCTCCTTTTAATTTTTACACTTGTAAAATAAAAATCGTTTTACGCTTGTAAAAATAAAAATTAGAATAAAAACAAAAAGCGTGTATTGTATATCAACCAAAGGTAGAGCTTGCACAAAACGAATCAGTTTTCAATTTATTTTTGATTAGTGGTGGTAATTTTTAACTTCAAGCTCATATATTAGTTCTCATTAGAGGATAGATTCTCTTAGAAAAACGATATCGTTTTGTACAAAACGATACCTAAATTACTATCGTTTTGACGATGTTAAACGATGGAAAATTTTAGTTTTTTACCAAAATTGTTAACATTATTAAAAAATGTTATGTAATAGGGAAGCAATTTAACTTCAAAAAGTAGACAATAATCGTCGATAGTCCTACAGAATCTCTAGCTAGGTTATATGAATGTTTGAGGTTTGCATGAGATTGCCACTTCTTTCAAAACGTGTTCTGAAGATGGGAACCTGTAAAACTCCCGAAATAGATCTATCAACACATTCCTGAAAGTGGTCGATTAATAAATTTGAAAACAAAAACTCTATAGATACTTTGTTAGGACAATATCAGAATAAAGAAATATAGAGTATGGACTCGAACTTGAATAATTTTCATGTTAGAATGTGTTTTGCAACCGTCAGATAATGGCAATCGTAATTAATTTTTAATTAATTACTGTACAATATTACTTTAGTTAGTCTCTTTACAGGAAGAAGAAGAAGAAAACATTTTTATTGAAAAATTTTACGGACACAAGGGATACACCAGACTGCCGCAGTTTCGTCCCCCTCCTGGGACTCGTCAATGGTTAATTTATGTGTCAATTGAACAAAGTATTTTATATAGTTAATTTGCTCTATATGAAAAACTTTTTTTTTTTGGTGTCGTACTGGTATTTGGTATTTTCATTTTCAAAGAATATTTTTTTTATAAATATTCATTTTATTCGATTAATCGTCAAATTTTATTCGAATTATTCGTTATTCGAAAATCATGTTTTTTAAATTGTTCGCTCGAATTTTCTTTTGTGTTCGTTCGATCAATCGAACAATTTCTATTCGAGTGACAACCCTTATATATATATTGAACCATTAACACAGCTATGGAATTATAGAATCAAAAAGATACAATTAGCATTTAAAATGCTAAATTTTAAATATATAAATTCTTATGCAATTAACTTACCTCCAATATTTTGAATATCTGAATTTTTGTTTATACGTGGTTTTTTCTGTTGTAGATTATCGTTATTATTTATAATATTTGCTTTGGAATTATTTAATAAATTCTTCTGTGTTGTTGTTGTTGTTGGTTTATTGGATGATGAACTAATGTTATTTAAAGAATTGGTTGAGTTGTTGTTGTTGTTATTGTTATTATTTATAACGGTAGCTGAAGAACGTTTTTGATTGTTTAATTTATTATTATTTATCATTTGCTGCTGTTGTTGATTTTCTTTATTCTCATGAGTAGGAGATTTTTTCGAAGAACGTATTTGTTGTTGTTCCTCAATTAAACGTCTTTGTTGATTTAACGGATTGGAAGAGTTAAGGGTGTTGTTGTTGTTTGCATTATTTAAATCCGATTTTGAGGATTTTTGTTGATTACGTTGATTTGTTGGGGTTGTATGGTTGAGATTATTTTGATTTTGTTGCTGTTGCTGTTGGGAATTTTGTGTTTGATTATTGAATTTACTCAAAACATCCGAATAAGTCATACGCATTGGTTTTACTTCGGCCACAATACGTTTTCTGGGAGCAGCTGTATCTTGATGACGTGGTATTTCAGTTTTAGTGCTTGTTGAATGAGTTGCGGAGCAGGAGGAGGAGGACGAAGTGGAGGAGGACGACGAGGAGGATGATGGTGGAGAAGGAGGAGAAGGAGAAGAAGAAACGGTTTTTATTTCATTTGAATGTAATATTATGGAGGGATTTTGTTGTTGTTGTATGGCAATATGGGCATTAATACTTTTTTCAAATGTTCCATTATCATTATCCATTGGAGATAATTGTGGTTGCGTTACACCATCACTATTAATTAGTTGAGTAGATTGTTGAGTTATGGATGTTTCAATATCATGTTGTTTGGCATTTTCAAATTGTGCATATAAAGGTGCCGCCGGATTTCCTCCAGTCCAACTATTTGGCATATTATGATGTATTAACATATTTCTCGCATCACCAACAGTTTGTGTGTTTTGTTCTGGATTTATTAGGTGCTCCTCAGCTGTAGGTTGGGTTTTTGAATTTGGTCCCATTAGCAAAATTGGAGTCATTTCAGCTGTTGGCAGTTGTGTAAAAGTATTGCTTGAGAATAATTCATAACTATTAAAGATTTGGTTTGTTCCAGAATTTGGTGTAGCCGACATTTGTGGCTGTGTTGGTTGCTGTTGTTGTACACCTTGAAAAGTTGCCGTTTGTCCTTGATTGTATTGAGGCATTGGAGTAAATGATGTTTCTCCTGGCATAGGACCCATAGCGTTTTCTGGACAATGATAAATTTTCAAAAAATTACCATTACCTACACGCAAAACTGAATAAGTTTCCTGTTGATTGGCGGATGCTGGTACCTGGGTAGGTGATACCGTGGCTGCAGCAGCATAAGCTGCTTGGGCTTGTATATTAAAAAGAAAATCGTTAAATTGTTGTTGAGGCGGCGGTGGTGGAACTGCTGCTTGGGGTTGTAAAAAAGGAGCACCTCCTAATAAAGGAGTTTGCCAGTGCACAAACTGTGGTGCGGGTGCTGCAGCTGAAGATGTTCCTGATACAGCAACAGCTGGCTGTTGATGTGCTGCTGTTAAAGTTACTGTTGCAGCAGAAAGTGGTGGTTGTTGCTGCTGTTGTTGCAACATAACATTTTGATTTACAAAAGTCTGCTGCTGCTGTTGGGTAGAAGTTGTATTATGATTCATCCCATGTCTAAAAAATTCTTCTCCTCCAGTTGGACCATCATTTTGTGTTGATGGCGTTGTCATTACAAGTGTTGGTTTACGTGGTAATCTGATTTTGTTGGCCAAATACAATTAATTTCTTTTTTTTTTATTACTTTTTTTTGTCTTTATTTTTTGCCACAATTCTTAATACACAAAGTTTTTTTTTTCACTATAGCACAATTTAAAAATTTAATTGTTCTTGTCGTTTTTATTAATTTAAACACTTGGTAAATAATTGAAACTAAATAAGTTAGTGTAATATCAATTATTAACACTTTATTTTAACTAAAAATATAATAAAAATTAAACAAATTTAACATTTTGTTGGAGAAAAAAAATTAGTTTTTGCTTGAAAAAACGCCACTTGGTACGAAAAATAATAATAATGAGAAAATGTCAAACAATACAGTGTGGTTTTGGTTGCAGTTAAGAAAAAACTTTATTAATACAGTACTTTCTTTCAATTTCAACTGAACTACATACATTCAGTGTTGCCATGTATTTTTTTCAAAAAACTGTAAGAAAAAACTGTTTTTTTAAGAAAAAACTGTTTTTTTTTTAATAAAAAAACAATTAATATGTGCATTTTGAATTCAATTGCATTTTATTTAAACATAAAACAACATAAAAACATTAAACACATAACATATTTATATACACAGAAAAAAAATATTTTTTTTTGTAGACTAACTTTTAATTATACTAACAAAAAAAAATATTTTCAAATTTATGTTATTACAGATCACAAGTTGTGCTCTGTTATAAAACTACATTTTAATTAACAATAGGAATAATGTTTTTTTTTCTGTGTACTTGTTTAAAGTAAAAAAAAAAAAAATATAATATAAAAAAACATATTTATATTTATATTAATTATTTAACATATAGCAAAAAATAGCTAAAAAACCATAAAAAAAAACAAAATAATTCATCACATTTTGAGATCTTACTTAATTACATAAAAATATCAGTTATTCCTGGTTCACACACGGCAATTATAATTGCCCAATTCTTCTTCAATTCTCCTTTGAACTTGCTCTTGTGTTCACACAGGAAAAGTTTGTTTCAGCAATTTTCGTATATCAACCTGCAGTATTGAAAATTGCGAATGACAAAACAAAACGGAATTGGAGTACGGGCAATTCTGTACCCCCTATCATTCTCTTTCCCTCCCTCTTCTATAAACTCAAGAATTGCGCAATTATAATTGCCGTGTGTGAACCGGGACTTATACATTTTTTGATAAAATTTGATTTTCATTTCGTTTGATTCCACAAAATTTTAACACAAACAAATGCTATTTTAAATTTAAAATACACAGTTGCATTCAATGAAACACAGTTGCATTTATTGAAACATTTTGTGCAACTTTTGTATTAAATTTATAAATTCAAGTAAAAGAAAGTAAATCGAGCAGGTAAACTGTTAAAAACTGGAAAAAAAAAGGCTGAAATTAAACAAAAACTGTTTTTTTTTCATGAAAAACTGGAAAACTGCTACGCATCCTAAAAAACTGTAAAAAAACAGTTAAAAACTGGCAATATGGTAACACTGCATACATTTCAACTGAACCATGGCATAACAAAACAAGGTAAGGGCATTAGAGGCATATAGGGGTTTTTATTTGACTTTCTTTGGTTTTCTGTTGACTTTTTCTATGAATTTTTGTCATTTTGTTTTTGAAAACGAGAGAAACGTTTTAAAATAAGTCTACTAGGTATAGTTTTGCCACGTACTGAACGTGTTTATAACAAAATATCGTCAGCTTACAAATGGTTTGACTAGTGTTTCCAATTATTCGACCCAGGCAGTTAACTGGGTAGGGCATTATTCGAATAATAGCTTAAATGTATTAACCGGTTGCTCGGTTCGGTTCGGTTAAACGATGAAATTGGCGGTTAATCGTTTAAAAGGTATTTTTTTGGATTTTTATTAATAAAAAACATAGTATTGCTATTTTTTGTCTGTAGTTTTTTCAAGAACTTTTTACCGAAGTTTTTTGTATAACTTGTCGAAAAAGTTTTGAAGTTGTATTCTATACAATATACTTAGGTAACATATACGCATTTTGAAATTGATTTTATACTTTTTAATTTTTACGTGTATTAACCAATTTCTCGATAAAGTTGTCAGCACTAGCAGACATTAATTTATTTTATACAGTACATTAATCAAAATAAAAAACAGCTGTTATTTTTTTACTCTTTCAAAAAAATTTTAAAAAATGTTGCATTTCGTACAAAAAGTTTATATAAATTTATAGAAAACAATAAAAATGTCTAAAATTAAACCATTTGTTACAGTAATAAAACCTGGTCTAATAAATTATCTAACAGGATTACAACTACAAAAACTATTGACTCAACAACCCAATGAACCATTTAAGAAATTTCGAAATTTTTTAGTTTTACAAGAATTTCAACCGGTCTATACTATAGGCATACGTGCCAAGGAATATACTGAGAAAGATGAACATAAGTTGCGAAAATTGGGTGCAGAATTCTATCGCACTAATCGTGGTGGTCTAATAACATTTCATGGTCCAGGCCAATTGGTGGCCTATCCATTGTTACATTTAAAACAATTCAAACCTAGTATGCGTTGGTATGTCGCAACTTTGGAAGATATGATCATAGCAAGCTGTAAACAACTGGGTATAATAAATGCATGCACTACACAGGATACTGGTATATGGGTAAATGATCGAAAAATATGTACCATTGGAATACATGGTTCACGTTATGTTACTACTCATGGTATTGGATTTAATTGTTGTACAGATTTAAAGTGGTTCGAGCACATAATACCCTGTGGCATAGAAGGCAAAGGTGTTACTTCTTTAACACAAGAACTTAAACGAGAAGTTACCACTGAAGAAGTTTCTAAGATATTGGTAAATACATTTAGTCAAGTTTTCCAATGTGATATACAGGAAAGTACTCCTCAGGAAGATCAGCAGCTACTGAAAAATGCTAGCAATTGTTAAGACTAACATATTTAAGACTTGTTTTAGTTTTATAAGAACAAAGATATTAAAATAAAACGCATATTAAAGTTAAATTTAAAAATGAATTATTCATTTTTATTTAAAAATCTAGCCTTATTTAAATTGCACTTTTGTTCTTTGCCATCTGTTACAATTTTCCCTCTCTTTAAAGCCTCTAAACGTCCCTGTTCACGTTGTTCAGCTTTACGCATGCGTCGTTCGGTACGTGTTTCTAGACCATTATCAAAATAACGTTCTCTAAAATCAAGCGCTAAAGCGCCATCAACAATAACATCGTCATCTTGTGAATCATCGTGAGATGGTGCCGAATGTTTCTCATAGGTTAATAGACGTCTGGCTGTTTGTCCACTTAACGGTTGTTCCGAGTTGGAGATTAATGTTAGGTTTTTATGAACAGGTACCATTTCATCAGAATAATCCTCTCTGTAAGTTAATAAAAGAGTAAAAAGGTGGAAAAAAAATATAAAAATACTTTACGTTGTACTTGAAATACTTCAAAAATGTTCGACACTTGTTGAAACTGACTTTAGATGCCTCTTATGTCTCATTTAGATGCCTCTTATGTCTCAAGGTTTTATGAATTAAGAAAAACGATGAGGTAGAATATACTAAAAAAACTAGGACATGCAAAGTTTCGCTATGAAAAGTATTCAAAAGAATTGATGGTTTGTTAGTTAAAAGTCGAAAAATTAAAAAAAAAAAAATTGAAACTTACAAAAGTTATTTCATTTATTTTATTTTTTTGCTCATAGTTTTTTAACTTTAGATCTAAACCAATACATACCGGAGTCACTACACAGTTTGCTATTGTTATTTAGAAAATATCAATTATAATTCAGAAAATATCATTTGAAATTCAAAAATTTCATTTGAAATTCCGTAAACATCAATTTAAATTCAGAATGCCCAATTGCAATTCAGAAAACATGTATTAATATTAAGATTTTCCATTTGAATTTCATCGATCAATTGATATTCAGAAAATATAAACTGAAACTCAGAAAATATTAATTGAAATATTTATAAATTTCAATTTCAATTGATATATTCTGAATTTCAATTAATATTTTCTAATTTTCAATTGATATTTTCTGAATTTCAATTTATATTTCTGAATATCACTTGATTGATATTTTCTGAATTTTAATTGATTTCTTTCTTATTTCCTGAATTAAAATTGATGAGTTTCTGAATTTGAATTGATATTTTCTAAATTTCAAATGATATTTCTGAATATAAATAGGTTAGGTTAGGTCGAAAAGAGGATTCGGAGAAGGGAAATACTTCCCTAAACCGACTCAAGTCCCTGAGGACTTACACTTAAGCCAGAATGTCGGCTTGTTGTGCGCTCTAAACAATCGGTTCTATGTCCTATGTCACCTTACTATCCCAGGAACTCCGTCGCACTGACGAAACTCCTCAACTTCTTCCATCCTATGCCCCTAAGATCCCCCAATGTGGATATTGGGTCACTGGATAGTATTTCGACCCGGATCCCGGCAAATGCCGGGCATTCACAGATATAGTGTTCCAAGGTCTCCTCGTCCTCCCCACAGGCCCTGTACACTTCCGAGTCCGCCCTACCAATACGGTGGAGATGGGCCCTAAGTGTCGAGTGTCCCGAGAGGATTTCCATCAAAAGACTCAGTTCCTTCCTACTGAGATTCAGAATTTCCCTCGTCTTGTCCTTGTCCGGGTTGCCCCAGAGAATATTTGTAGTCCTGCCAACACCCACATTTTCCCAGATGGTCCTATGCATGGTGGCAGCCCAGTCCACCAGCGTTGTGGTTGTAATGGTTAGCGCGTTGGACTGTTACAACAGATGGTCCCGGGTTCGATTCCCGGTGACGACAACATCAATTTAGAAAAATAATATGTATGAGTTTTCTATCACTTATATGTATCGCTGCGCCCACCTTCGGTGTTCCCATAGCACTTAACCCCACCGAAGTAAAATAATGAATCAGGGCTATGAAACAAAAAGCTTCAATAAATTCGCCAACTCTACATCAGGTGGCGAGCAACAACTGTTCTAAGACTTATCTACTCGCGCAATTACAGTGTTGCCATGTTTGAAGCCCTTCATCTTTCACCACCTTTCATCTCTCCCCTATCCCCTTTCCAAAGAAAGCAACACATTAATTAATAGGAAGAATTTCCTGAGTGTTGCTTCTCTTTTAAAAAAAATAAAAAAAAAAAAAAAAAAAAATACCACAGTGTCCCGGCACCCATATAATCTCAATGCGTCCCCGTGAAGAGAAATCGTTAATTTCCCCTTTACACCTGAGTATCGTCATTGATCCCACAGAGTCCGTAGATAAAGCCCGGATAGCCACTTGGCTATCCGTGAAAATCACAATATCACCGGTCAAGCCCATGAATATAAATAGATATTTCCTGAATTTCAAACAATATTGTAAAATGGAACTTCAAATGGATATTCTGAATTTCAATTGATTTTTTCTGAATGAAAATGGAAATTCTAAATTTTATTTGATATTTTCAGAATTTCAAATGGAAATTCAATTTTTTGCGTGAGTGTGCGTGAATAGAATTTTCCCACATTTGTTTTAATAAATATACCCAAGTCAAAAAGATTATATAAAATTATATATGATGAGATATTGTCCGCAAATGTAAGAGCCCGAGTAAAAAAGTTTATATAAATTATTTCAGCAAATGTAAGAGCTTGAGTAAAAAGTTTATATAAAATTATATATGATAAGATATTTTCCGCAAATGTAAGAGCCCGAGTAAAAAAGTTTATATATAATGAGATATTTTCCGCAAATGTAAGAGCCCGAGTAAAAAAGTTTATATATAATGAGATATTTTCCGCAAATGTATGAGGTTATAATTTGATCTGAAAATGGTTCTATTAAATTGTATCATTTTGTCTATTTAAATGGATACAATTTAATAAAAAACTATCCAGTTTTGTCCCGATATAATTACATATAATTATATTATATTTGATACAATTAGATATAATTATATACATAATAATTCAAATATACTTAAATTAACAGATATTAAGTTATACATATATATTTAACCTCCATAAAACACAAAATGTATGATTGAAATTTGTAAATAGCTTAAATTTTATTTATATTTTTTATGACATCAAATTTTTGTTTTAAACGAATTGTTAATTTTAACTTTATTAAAAAAAAAATGTTTGTCAATATTAAAATGGCCACTAAATCCAAAAAAAAGGTTGCAGAACAACTTATACTGTATTATAATAGCTTATAATTTTTGTTTTACAACCGATTCTTTTATGTGGAGTTTGTCCTATTTGTAATAGGTTATTTACTTCCAAACTAGAACAAGTTGCTTTAGAACCGGTTCTAGAGATGCATAGGTAATCTGTCCTAAAAAAATTTATTTGAGGGTTTGTTATTTGTAATGGAAATCGATTTCGCAAAATTGTAAACTAATTTCGTAAAATATTTTGCGATTTTTGAATTATATATAGTTACATAGAAACTGACTTAAGAATTTTTTTTAGTTTTGGATTCTATATAAGTATGTCTAAAATGACAGAAGACGTTTTCGATGTTTGTATTACATATAATTAAGTATTGGGTTATATTAATTTTATAAAAATGTAATCAGATTTATCAACCATGTATTACACAGGTCAACAGCAAAAAAAGGCTTGACTAACCACTATATAGATTTGATGCATCATGGCTGCCTAAGTACAAAAATGGTAAAATTTTTCAATTCTATGGATAATTTTTTTTTAAAAAATTTTTTTTTAAAATTGACAATATTTTGAGCCATTTCTCCACTTATGTTGTCATAACTCAAAAACAACTAGTCCGATTTTGTCAAATTAAATTTACAAAAATTAAGGTTTACAATATCTTTAAAGAACTGTACAAATTTTTTTAATGCGATCAATAGTTTCAAAGTTATGAAACAAATTGTTAGCAAAAAAAAAAAAAAAAATGCTAAAAAAAAAAAAAATTTGAAAAACAAAAATCTGGAAAAAATCGAAAACTGCAAAAAATATTACTTTTTATTTTTTTGTAGTAAAGCTACATATCATGCGAATTAAACTAGATATGGATCATAAAAATCGATGCATGCTTTACATTTTTATTTACAATTAATTGAAGGTATCGCATATTTACAAGCACTGTAGAAAATTGTACCTACATAATGAAAATGCAGAACATAAAAACTCAGGTGCATTTTACGACACGCATTTTGGCAAAACCCCTTTGGGAAAAACCTCTATGACATTTTTATGATTCTAATAATTAAAAAAAAAATAAGTAATAAACAAAAGATTGTTTAATTTTTACGATTGCGGTAGGATAGTAATAAAACGCTCATAAATGTGCGTGTACGCTGAAGTGCTCTTATTTTCCGTTAGCTACCTGTAACGGATAATTTTTTTTTTTCATAAAAGTCCTTAATGTTTTTTAGGATTCTTGGGAATAATAAAAAATTTGCAGCACACACAAACTGTATCCACACAAAGGGTTATCCCAAATTATAGTATCAGTATTTATAAGATCTCCTTGACCCTTTTTATTTCATTCAAGAAGTGTTTGCGATAACGCAAACATCATTTAATACCTACACAAAAATTAGAGTCATACAGCTTAGAAGTTAAAAACAATTTTCAAATATTAATAAAAATGAGCCAGAAAGCCAGAACATTTTCATGTAAAAACGATCCAGATTTATTTTGTTATGTGTGCGGCCAATATATCACCGGGAAAAAACGGAAGTGGTTCTTAACTTCATTGCAAAAGTCATATCAAGATTGCTATAATATCTATCCGCACAATTTGAACCAGCATTGGACACCGAGTACTATATGCATTCCATGTCGATTGAATTTATCTATGAAGTCTTCTAACGTAAAGTAAGTATAAATTAATAGATTTGGAATATTTTATAATTACAATATTTCTTAATTAAAATTTGAATTCTTCATATTCCTGATTTCAATTTTTTTTTTCATTTTACAGACGACACTTGGAAATTTTGAAGCCTATGCTATGGAGAGAAACAGCGAACCACGCATCCGAGTGTTATTTTTGTTTAAGTACAAAAAGCATATTTGATGGCCCACAAATTCGCAAATTGGTGAACGATACTGAATTTGGCAGTTCAATGTCAGAAATTGAGAAGAATGCATGGGATTCGTTTGTATGGGTTATTCAAAATTTCTTAGGAAATAACAAGGGTGATGATTACGTTGCGCACGTTGAAGAGATGTTAACTCACTTCCAGAATCTTGGATGCAACATGAGCATCAAATTACACTACCTGCACAGTCACTTAGATCGTTTTCCTGAAAATCTAGGAGACTTGAGTGAAGAACAGGGCGAACGATTCCACCAAGATATCCGGACAATGGAGGAACGATACCAGGGTCGCTGGGATGCACACATGATGGCTGATTTTTGCTGGAGTATTCAGAGTAACACTTCGTTATTCAACAATAGTAGAAAATCGACTAAAAGAAAATTTCAGAGTTTGTAGTTTATAATACATATTTATTTATTTATTTTCTTGTTTTATTTATTATAATAAATGTGAATAATAAAATATAAATTTTCTACTATTTAATTTATTTATTTATTTACATTTAAGCTCATCCAACACAAATGTCTTTCCGAAGAATAGAATCAGTATATTCTAGGTAGGGTTTTGCCAAAAATACACGAATGTTACTATGTAATGCATTTTTGATGTGAAAATTTGTACATAGCATGGGGAAAATGTTTTCAAAATTCAATCAATCGAAAGAAGAACATTAACTACTCAATTTTATGTATATCAGACAAAAAACTAAAATTTGGTGAAAATGAGCGAATTCACTTAATTGTGAATAAATTCGAAAAAAAATCAATCGATTTTTATGATCGATATCTCATTTTGTTCCTATTACATGTGGCTTTGCGATAAAGCAATAAATCTGAACGATTTTTGCCGTTTTCGATTTTTTATGATTTTTTTTAACCAAAAAAATTTGCTATTTTCACGTAAAAAAAATATTTTTTCCCTCAATTTTTTATTATAACTCCAAAACTACTGAGCCGATTGAAACGCAATATATTAACGGATTAAAGGCTATGTAAATTTCAGTTTTTCTAAATTTATTTGAATAATATCGGACTAATTTTTTTTTAGTTATCATTAATTATGTGGAGACACGTCTAAAAAAATTTATAATTTTAATTAAAAATTTTTTAAAAAAAACCTCTCCATAGAATTTCAAAATTGAACCATATTTGTACTACTGGGACCACAATACATCAAAATTGTATAGTGGTTTTCAAAGCCCCTAAAATTTTTTCAAAATTGTTGCCTTGTGTTATCATATATAAAATTCAGAATAGCATTTTTTTATACATGATTGGATGTGATTATACATGAATTTTTTTGTTAAAACCTTTTGAAAGTACGTATTATTATATATAAATACATATTGATACATATGCTATTTTATATGATCATAATATTTTATATTAAAGAATATATCGTTATATATAATTTTTTTACTCGGGTATCCTAAAGTTTTTTGCAGATTTTATATTTTTGAATTTTTAAAATTTCAATTCGAGCAATTTTGAGGAAAAAAATTACAATTATCCTTATTTTAACATTTTATTTTTTCCCGGTAAGATTTTATATCGTGAATTTGCGTTAATTACGCGTGATTGAAACCTGAACCTACTCACATGAGCGTGAGTTAGTAGAAACAAAAATTATTCGTGAGTGATTGAGCATGATTGGAATGTTTCGCTAGTGAGCGTGAGGTAGTGTGAGTCAAAATTCTCTCACGTGCCCATCTCTAACTACAAACTATCGCTATCTTGAAAATTTAAGGTGCGCCCCGGTAGGCTAGTTGGTAGCGTGCTGGCTTATCAGTGCGGGGGTCGTGGGTTCGATTCCCACCAAGAGGCATTGGTCACTTTTCGCTACAACGCGCCTAAGGCCATAGAAGCTAGTGCTCGGTTAGGGTAATAGTATATAATTTGGAATTATATGATTATTAATTAAAAAAAAAATTTAAATAAGTTCGATTTATAGACATAAATAATTTCTGATGTTTATTAAATATTAAATTACTAAAATACTTCTAAAAATGATAATGTCAGGGTTACCATATAACAATTTAAAAAAAATAGTCAAAACACACGATTATTTTTCCAAATAATTAAAATCGGTTAATTACAAAATTAGAATTTCATATATATTTCACTAAAGATTTGTTCACAAATATATACAAAAGTGGTATCAATGCTGAAGTATTCTGATAATTATTAATGCTTGTCTGATAATCGAGATTTTGAGGTATGACAAAATACGGCTTTTCTTGGAAAACTAATATTGAATTGTATGTTTTTCTACGTGTCCTTCAGTTCAAACCTATTATGAACATTTTTGAAGAAACAAAGAAAAGATCTAACAGATGCGCTAACTTCATCAATAGAAAAGCGGGGGCTAACTTCATCAATAGAGTAATTTTTCTATTTACCATTTTTGCAAGAGGAAAATTTCTGACATAAACTTCCTTAATAATCTTAAAAAAAAAAAAAAAATTCTAGAACTTAACAGTCTATAATTCAAAAGTATTTTAATCAAGTCATTTCGGAAGGATAAATAATGATTCCAATTTTTCTATAAAAGGGAATTAGTTCATTGCATATTAAATTGTATTTCAACCAATTAAATTGATTTAAATTCAAATTAGATTTATTTACTTTTGAAATATTTTAAAAGCTGAATTATAATTGAAGGGCTTATTGTAAAAACATGATAAGTCACATTTGTTTTTTTTATGGTTTTTCGCTGTTTTTCTAGATAGCCATTGATTAGAATTTGATAGAAGTCTTGCATAAAACTTATTACAAGTACCTAGAGTATAAACGTCCTGAAAAAATCATATATTTTCAATTTTTCAACCTTTAAAAGGCGAAAACAAATTGATAATAAAATGTGGCTTATTAAGTTTTTACAACAAGCACTTCAATTTTAAAAATTTAGAAACGTAAATAAAAATTTTATGAAATGAAAATGAAAATTATACAAGTTCGAGGCCATACTCTATATTTATTTATTAGGATATTGTCCTAACAAATAATCTATAGAGTTTTTTGTTTTCAAATTTATTATTTGACCCTTTCAGGAATGTACTGATATATCTATTTCGGAAGGTTCCCATCATCAGAACACGTTCTGAAAGCGGTAACAATATCATGCCAAACATCAAACATTCATATAAACTAGTTTACTCACTACATGAGAACTAATATTTGAGCTTGAAGTTAAATATTATAACCATTGATCAAAAAATAAATTGAAAACTTGTGTGTTATGTACAAGGTCCACCTCTGGTGGATATTCAATACACGTTTAATTATGTTTAATATTTTGGTTTTCGTTGTTTAACAGGACGTTATATATACAAAAATGTAATAAAATATGCAAATTAAAAATATTTAATTAATTTGAATATATTAATTATAAAAATACCGCGATTTTCGTAAGGTCTTCAAATTTATGAAATGATTAACGCGAATGTCATACAAACAAAATTTTAATATTATTTTGCCTAAGTGTCGAAAATTTTTGAAATTCCTCACTTACCTATGAAAGGGGAGCCAACAACTAATCTTCCACCGATTCTTAAATGACGTGCAGCAAATATAAGCAAATCTTTATATAAATATTGCAAGGCATAATGTGAGGTGGAAGGATAATGTGGCATATCCTGATTGCGGCTATTATCTTTATAAGCAGTTTTATTTTCTACCTTTTCCGTAGATTCCCTAATGCCATAAGGTGCTAAAAGAAAAACTAATTAAAATTACTTTTCATTCCCTTAAAACCTCGAACTTACGGTCTGTTATAATGCTATCAAATTTAAGCTTATCACTCCATAAGGGCTTGAAAAGTCAGCCACAACAACATCCATATAATTCGATTCACAATTGTATTGTTTTAAATTGGCACGTATACTCTCATCTTTTTCTCTTACTTTTGTGTTATACGACTAGGTCTAGCACGAGCATGTAACATCATAAAATCAATGTCGGCACCTAAAACGTAACCCCCAAATTTAGCAGCACTTACTAAAAGGGAGCCAGTTCCCACAAAAGGATCAAAAACTAAATCACCAGACTTAATTAAGGCCTGATTGGCCATAAGTAAACTTAATTGGGCATCCATACTGGTATTACCAATAAATTTACGTTTTTTTCAAAGACATATCTTTGATTAAATGCCTTTGACCATTTGCTAACTGAAAGGAATTTCGGTACATCATTATATTACCACATCCCGTAGATGTCCACTAACTTACCCATTTACCAAATAATACATCTTCAGGTTGTTCCGGTACTTGTGTTGGATCTAAGCCCCAAAATTCAATATACCACCATTCTACTTGTGGAGTTTTTAAATCAACAATTCCTTCCAATGGCAAATAATCCATAGTCTCAATTTTTTGTATTTTTTCTTTTTGCGTAAAGTGTTTGTTATACGTTTCCACGGTGATTTTAAAAGAACATTCTTCTGCGAAATACGGTTTTATAATTTGCATATTATCTGCTATATATTTCCTTAAGTTTTTATGGTATTGAGGAAAATCTTGAGCATGGGACCACAATTGAAAAATGGCCCTTAAACCTAATGATCTAGAGGCATATTTAAGAGCTGTTTCATCATTAGGAAATTCCACTATCCAAAAAGGTTTCTATATATTTATAAAGCAAATCAATTAAACTAATGCAATACGCGTTTGATTATTAACTTACCAAAGATTCGGGACTTAATTTACGATATTCTAAATTAAAGAGTTAACCAAAGAATTGAATTCCTAAAAAACAAGCGCATTTTTATTGATAACAATCTTTGTTTTTTTTTGTGTTTTGTTTTACTTACTGCAAATCGAAAGTCTACATGTTCTTGTGCAAACCATAATATATATTTTTTCCAATTTTTAGTCATTTTTATATGGGTAAGGTATATTTTTTTTTCTGGTTTTTTTTCTTGATACTAGACTTTTGCAGTTCGTGAACGAACTAGTTCAATTGAACTACTCACTCGATTGAATGATATGACCTAGTTCACTATTACTTAATTAATAGCAGTGAAAAAAGTGTCTAGCATTAATTGTTTGCTTAAAAATTTCCAAATAGAATATCTAACGAAATATTGAACGAAATTGTCAAAGAACGATTGAACTAACACAGCGTCCTAGTGCATTCAAATCATTTGAACCAGAAAGAGCGCTTAACAAACGAACTAGATTGTCCAAGTCTACTTGATACTTGGTCTTGATGCAGTGTTGCCAGTGATTTTTTTTAAATACCTACACTAAGCCATAAACATCCCTACATACTCGAATTTTTCCCCCTACAATCATCGCTAAGATTTTTTTTTTATAGACTAAATATGAGTTGAAAATTGAGACAAGTTACAATTACAATTCGCATACTTTCGTCGACAATTCCAATTATTTTCAAAAATTAATATCCAAGTGATACTATCGTAAAATTGTTCGAAAATTATTTGAAAGTAGAAATTTGATAAATTTTTTGCTGAACTGTTCCGGGCATGACATAATTTTTTTGAGATTAAGAGATGTCTTCTTTATCGTTTCCATAGTTTAGTTAGGCTTGACATCTTTCGGTTGATTTTTGTTAAATTTTTTAAAAAAAATTGTCCATATAAAACAATTTGACATTTGATGTGTAAAAAATTTCAAAAAATTTTCCGATTATTTTCATCTGAAAGTTGCTTTCCATTTAATAAGATTTAACTTTGAATTGAAACAGTTTAAAATGCAATACATTTTGTTATGTGCGTTTATTCCATATTTTTAATAATTCTTTTAAACTTTTTTACTTAAATTGAACTTGTTATATACAAACTGTTTTATATTGTTAGAAAACATGATATTTAACTACCAACTATATATGGCAAAAGGGGCTCGGTTGGTTTTTTTTTTTTAATAAATAAAATTAAATAAGGAACAGCTGCTGTTGTAAAGAGCATCTTGTTAACTATCTTGTTATCTTTACAGTCGCTAAAAAAATCCCCTTTCTTTGTGACCAAAAAATGCAACCCTGTATTATTTTGTCGTGTCGTCAAAAGAAGTGACACTCGGCCATTTTGCATAAATTTCGACGGCAGACACAATTTCGCCGAAGATTTTTATAAATTTTTCGCATTAAAACGCAATATAATTGTGCAAGTTTTGTGTTAAACTCAAGTTAAAGTGTTAATCTGTGAAAGTTATATGAATTAATAATGGCACGTTATACCCAACGACCGGAAAATGCTTTGAAAAGAGCGAATGGTAAGTTCAATGATGAAAGGTTACGTTTTTGCAAGAAAAAATCCATGCGGACACCAAACCACTACATAGACACAATAAAATACGACGATGGGTTGATGAAAGTGTAACTGTAGTGGTGTTGGTGATGGGTGGACAAAAGAAGATATGAAAAAAATAAAATGTCAAACAAAAATAAATGATGTAAATAAATAAAAAAAAAAAGGTGTTGGCAATCATAGAAATTAAAATTTTAAACTAATCGGTGAAGTTTTCTTGTCTCGTTTTCCATTTAAGAATTAATTGAGGTGGGTAAGCCTCTGCGTGCCTTGGATACATTGCAAGAAGTGTTTCGCAACAAGCGCTGGAACTATGCCTATTCCGAGACGATTATTGAACCACTCATGTACAAGTACTTGTACTTGTGTGTGGAACTTAAAAAGTCGCACATTGCTAAGGAGGGTCTGTTCCAATATCGTAACATGTTCCAATTGGTGAATGTCAACTCATTGGAAATGTTATTCGTGCCTATTTGCGTATGGCTGAAGAGCACACCGAAGCTGCTCAAGCTCAATCATCGGCTGCTGTTGCTGTCTTGGAATTGGATGATTTAGATAATATTGCCACTCCTGAAAGCATCCTAATGAGTGCTGTCTGCGGTGAAGATGCTCAAGATCGTTCGGATCGTACTATTTTGTTACCCTGGGTAAAATTCTTGTGGGAATCGTACTGTCAATGTTTGGAATTGTTACGTATCAACACCCATTGTGAAGCTTTGTATCATGACATTGCCCGTATGGCTTTTAATTTCTGTTTAAAATACAATCGCAAGAGTGAATTCCGTCGTTTGTGCGATAAATTGCGTAAACATTTGGAAGACATTTGCAAGAGCACCAATCAAACGACTGGTGTCTCGATTACTAAATTGGAAACTCAACAATTATGCCTTGACACTAGGCTATTCCAATTGGATTGTGCTATTCAAATGGAGTTGTGGCAAGAAGCCTATAAGGCAATTGAAGATATCCATGGTTTGATGGCTTTGTCCAAGAAAACACCAGTACCCAAGACTATGGCAAATTACTATCAAAAACTGGCTATGGTTTTCTCCAAGGCTGGCAATCAATTGTTCCATGCTGCCGCCTTATTGAAGCTCTTCCAATTGACTCGTGAATTAAAAAAGAACTTGACTAAAGATGATATGCAACGTATGGCTTCGCATGTATTAATTGCTGCTTTGTCTATTCCTTTGCCATCGTCGCATCCCGAATTTGATCGTTTTATTGAGGCCGATAAAAGCCCTTTGGAAAAGGCCCAGAAATTGGCCGTTTTGTTGGGATTGCAACAACCGCCCACTAGAGTTTCGTTGTTAAAAGAAGTGGTAAGTTTTTAAATTTTTTTTACCAACTATTTTTTAAAATACTATATGGATTTTTTGTTTAAACGCACAAATGTTTTTATAAAAAAAAAAAACTTAAATTTTTAAGAATTACACGAAAAATGCTTGCAATTGGGTGGAAATAAATCTCGATTAAAGAAAGTAAAGTGCATGGCATAATAATAACTTGTAGACTTATTGAAAAATGTTCTCCTCGATTACAATGTCAAAAATGCATACAAAAAATAAACAAAAAAAAAAAACCCTAGAATGTCAAATAAATAACCCTAATTCTCCCTAATGACTTTACCTCGTATTGTTATGCCATGGTACAGGGTAATCCAAGTTCTGCTTCCGAACTTTTTTTTTTTAATAAAACTACAAATTTTGGAATATTGTTATCGATCAAATATTTATGATCTTAAATTTCATATGAAAAATTATATCTGTTAAAGTTTCGCCTTTAGTCCTCTTGGTGATATACTCCCCAATTCGATTAAAAGAAATTATAAATATAATACGATACAAAATAACTTTAAAATAACAGGCTTTGTAATTTGAAATTACCCAGGTAGAAAAATAGCATTGTGAAAGCATTTTAAAAAGTACTCAAAAAGGTGGTACAGCGTTTTCAGAAAATTCCGATTTACATGTTTTCTATGATAACCATCCAAGTAGAAATTAGATTCGATACAAAAACCAAAGCATTTTTAAAGCGTTAGTAGACAATGGTATGCAAAAAAATCTTTACAAAAGCATTATTTTGGATTGATTTCTGAAGTTTCGAAAATGTACTTTGGAAATACATTTGATACAAAATTTGCAAACAGTTATGAAATAAAAACGCTGGAATAAAATTGCTTTGAAGCGTTTTACTAACGTTTGCAAAAAGCACTAGCAGTACTTCTTTCACAATATATATATATATGTATGACTAGGTTCACACACGGCAATTATAATTGCGCAATTCTTGAGTTTATAGAAGAGGGAGGGTAAGAGAATGATAGGGGGTACAGAATTGCCCGTACTCCAATTCCGTTTTGTTTTGTCATTCGCAATTTTCAATACTGCAGGTTGATATACGAAAATTGCTGAAACAACTTTTCCTGTGTGAACACAAGAGCAAGTTCAAAGGAGAATTGAAGAAGAATTGGGCAATTATAATTGCCGTGTGTGAACCATGACTATCTGATTATTTTAAAAAATGTCTCAAAACATTGGTTTAAAGTTTAAATTTTCAAAATAAAAATTCTTTCCCAGTAGACTTGGGGCAATCTTGTTCATTTGAGTGAGCCCTGTTTCTAGTTCGATTGATCTGAATGAACTAGGTCGCTCTTCTAGTTCAATCGATCTTTGACAATTTCGTTCAATCGGTAGTAAAATCGTTTATTTGATAATTTTTAAGCGAATTATTCATATTAGATACCTCTTTTTAACATCACAAAAAAATTGAACTGGCAACATTTAAAATAAAAACTAGTTCAATTGAACTAGGTCGTTCACGCACCACACAACCCTAGTTCCCAGCACTTTTTTACAATATTGTCTTTATTAATTAAAAAAGGTTGGAAAACATTAGTTCAATAGAAATACGATAGCAATCGCAGCCCCAAAGATTACAAAGTTTCCGTAAAGGGGCTTGTAATTGAAAATAAGAAAAAAAATTTCCTGTGCAATATAATAAATACATAACATAATTTTTGTATTATAGTTTGTAAATTAAAATTTTAAAACAAATTTTAATTCATTTTCAATAAAATATTATTTATAATGTATGTATATTTGTAATATTATTTTAAAAAACCATTCTTGTATATGTATTTAAAGTGATTGAAAAGTAATCATTTTGTTGCTTTTCTAACGTTTTGACAACTTTTAAATTGTAAATTAATATGTTCTTACAACGTTTGCAGAACATGGTTAAAGGACATAAAGAATTGCGTTTCCAACGTTTAGATCACTATAAAATAACACCCTAACACGGTAAATCATGATTATCATTTGGGTTGTTTTCACAACGCTCTCAATTTGTAAACAAGAACGTTTTTGTTTCGGGCAACACTTTGAGAAAGATATAAAATACCATCCTCACACCGTAAAACATGGACAGGTAGAAATTGTCAACTAACCAAAAAAATTGTTCCTACAAACCACTGCTATTTTTGTATATGACACTGTGTTGTAAAATATCCAAAGTACAACGAATATTGTACTAGAAAAATACTATTTTGTTTGCAAAGCATGTGTTTTGCCAGTACCACAAGCTAAATTCTTTGCCAATGTTTTATTTATTTATTTATTTTTTTATTTAATCTTATGAATAAATTCTAAGATTAAAGTTTTCCTTTTCGAGCACTAGCTGCCAGGGCTATCAGCTCAATGTAAAAATAATAATATTTCTAGTGAATACATATGTTCAAATATGAGATTATATCTGTGGCCACAAGGAATAAAGACTAAACTCGATTTCGGCAAGTGTTCAACAGAGCAGTTTTAAATTTTAAATCGTTGCCTAAAATCAGGGAATTTAGATTAAGCTAATATTTGTAAGCTCTATGTTAGCAATTTTATAATATTTTAGTTTGTAATTCAATTCATAAAAAAAAAATACAAATACAATACATAATGAAAAAGAGTTAACTTAAGAGAAGTAAGCAAAACAAACAGATTAGCTTTTTTCCTATTTCGTTTTTTAAAATTTCGAAATCCTATCTCAAATTTAGCTGTTATTCCAAAGTTAATAATTTGACTTTAGCTATTATTAAAATACAAACAAGTTTTTTTTAGGTAATAGTTTTTATTTATAAAGGTACATACTGTTTTATATATACTTGTAATTCAACTTCTTTGATAAGAAATAATTAAGGAACATAAAAATAAAAATTAAACTCATATGTTTGCCATGTTTAAATGAAAATAATGTAAGAAAAAATCAGTTAATTGGATAAAAATATAAAATTAATGAAATCTCCATGAAAAAACTAAAATAAAAAAAAAAAATGTGTAAAAAACTAAGCATTTACATCTTGCTCTTCATCTACCAAATCTGGATGAATATTATAATGTTCATCTGAATTGCTATGAAGATTATCATAAAAACTGTGAAATTCTGGATCGATGAAGATTTCATATCAAGAAGATCTTTTTTCTTTTCCTGTGATATAGCTGGGATAGCACTGATCACTTGTAAATCAATATTGTTGATTTAAGAAATTCCTCTTTTGCCTATTTTAAGTACTTTAAATGGCTCATCGATATCTAAAGATGTTTTATAAAAATGCAAGAAATATCTTTCGTATAACGCATCCAACGCACTTCATTCCAAATGAATCTTTCCCCATTTTCATTACATTGTCTCCAAATAAACTTCGATTTCTTTAATTCCGAAAAACTAAAAAAGTTATTTGCTCTCATTTCCACTACGTGCATTTTTGGGTGAACAGATCTCACAAACTGATACCAATCTCTCGGAATTTGAATCTCAACATTGGATTTCTTCTTTTTGCGTTCAATTAAGGCATGATCCGAGTCACACTCCATATGTGTATGCCCTGGTTCCAAAAACTTGTGATCTATAAACTCAATATGGGGATTATTATTGGCGAAAATAATAAACATTGAAGAAACATGGGAGTTTTTGTTTTGTCCAGTACAAAAGTCGCTGTAAAAGCATATTTTAGTTACAGTTTTGTCAATCATATTTAATTTTCTATAAACACAAGATGCGATTTCGTTACCACCCTCTACGAGCAACAGCTTCATGCCACATGAAACACTGAGCGGAGTCGTCTTCTAAGTCATGAACTGTAAGATTGTACGTCCACAATTGACGCTTATAAAAGCAAATTGAGCTTCTAAGAGAGGGTGTAGGTAAACACTGCTGCAAGTCAAATGCAAATGCCTTTGTATTTTTGTTATCTTTTGCTTCCTTTTTATCAGCTCGTTTGTAATTGTATGCATTGTCTGCTTTCTCAACGTGTTGTTTTTTCAGCTCCTTCAACTTACTTTCTTCTTCCGTTCCAGCGGCATACTTAATTTTTATTTTCAACGTGTCACAAGTGGAGCAAGTGTCTAGCTGTGGAGATTTGAATTTTAAATTCATGCTTCTAAATACTTGCGAGTATTTTGAAAGACTTATAGGATTCTCAGTTTCATCAGTGTACAACTGGTACATTTTTGAAAGCGTTAAATCAGAGTGCAGATATTTCTGGCTGGTGTCACGTCTTGTGTAATGACTCTAGTAAGCCGGGAAGTTATTGATATGATTTTTAACTTCCTCCAATTTTTCTGAATTTATTTTATTCGGTGGTGCTGATTTCCCACGAGAGCTTTTGAGCGACACAGTTGGACAAGCAAGTTTCTTGCGTATTACACTTTTCACAAAACTCTCAGTCTCACCAAAGCACTGGGTAAAGTGTCTACGGCATACTCTAATTGCTTTCCCGTCCAAACTTAAAGAATATTCTACACTGTTCTCCCGCTGCCTTTTTCTGGCAGTAGAGTTTACTAAAGTATCGCATTTTTTGTCTTTAATATTCATCAATGATCCCATATAAAGAACTCGAAGATCGTATGTGCCCAGACTCCAATAGTGATTAAATAACATCATGCATGCCTCGAAATTTACTTTTTTTTGGCAATTGAATCGGCATATATCGAAGGGCTTGCAAACTCTTTCTTTTATAACTTTTCCAGATAATGTTTTGTATGGCACACCACTATTACGACATTTCTGACGAATGACCTTTTTATATTTACCCGATTCCGCCTGTAAATCATTTTCCATTCGTTGACTCTGTACCTCCATTTCTAAGTCTGCTTCAAAGGAATTGCCTTCAGGGTCACTTGAAGAAAGCTGAAAGTCTTCAATTATAGCGTTATCATCATTACTCGATGTACCACAAAAGTCTGGATCTTTGACGGAATCATCACAATCTTCAGATAATGATGAGTCATTGTTAGTTGAATCAATACTTTCGGATCTAAACAACTCATCTTTGTTTCGAGAATTTGAATCTGAAAAAGATGCATTCATAATTAAACAATTTGTTAGTCAGGCTTTGAGATCTAACATTTCCGCATTCGATATGAGGCAGGACTGATGTTAATATATATATATATATATAAAACTATACCTTTTAATATACTTATATTATTGAGGTCAAAATCAAATCCGTTGATTGAGTAGTTGGTCTCATTTTTAACGACGGGTTCATAAAATGTCTCCAAAAAAAACTCTGTTGTGGAGTCAGGTTCATGTCTTCCAAATTTTTTTGGCCATTGCATCAAATTGTACTCCTTATTCCTCATGTCCGCTAAAAAATCAATTTATAAACTTATCCTAACGTTTGCTCATACAGAAACACATTATTTGAAACTTACCTTGAACGCGCGATGACACATCCGAATTTGTTGTAACTGCTAAATCCAACATTTTCTTTCCGCGGTTAGACATCCTGCAATACTTTTTTATATGGACTCTTACACTTAATAACCAAATTCAATTTAAGATTTTATTGCACTGCATACAAAATTTTGGAAAATGATCTTAACTTCAGTTAGGCAATTCCATAACTGAAAATCAGTTACGAAAAAACGACTAAACTTAAGTTAATATTTAGAATTTTGAATTCAAGTTTGGAAAACAAACCTAAGTGGACTTGGGATTTGAAATTATTGTTCTTCACTTTTGGAATAACGACTAAATTCGATTTTGGCTATTACTCGAAACTTTCAAAATAACTCAATAATAACTAAACTCGAGTTTGGCTGTTATTCCCAATTTGAAAAATATCAATTTATCTAAAGGAATAATGACTAAACTCGAATTAGGTAGAAATTTCACGTCTGAATACACTCACGGCACGGTTTGGACTAAAATCCAAACCAAATTTTAAAGAAAATTGAGATTGGCTGTTATTCCAAAATCATAACAACAGAATATCGACTTTAGCTGTTTAGATTTTTAGGTATACAATATTCATTTTTTGAGCTACAATGATAAGATTTTGAGTGGTAGTGCATTCGAATGCCAGGAATACAATGCTAGTAATAACTCAACTTTGTCCTAACTCGACTTTAGCTGTTATTCCTTGTGGCCACAGATATTATTTGCAATAGTAGGATACTTTTATATTAATACTTTTGTTTCTCCAATAAAATTGAAAATACTGTTGATGTTGTTTGTTGATGGATTTTGTAGAATCTTGAGGGCTGGTATGTTGTTGAAATGTTTAAACCTTATATTCTGTAGTGATGGGCAATCATTAAGCAGGTGGTTTACGGTTAGGTTGGAGTTGCAAGTAGTACATTTAGGGTTGATACCACCTTTAATCCTGTATTCATGAGAGAAGACTGTGTGTCCAAGTCGGAGTCTGGAAAAAATTTTTATTTTGTTTTTGTCGATATCCGTTGGATATAAAGGACGCTTGAGATTTGGGTTGATGTTTGCATAATGATGATGTTGTGTTTGATCATCTCGGACCCTAATGTTGAAGTAGTTTAAAATATGTCGACGTAAGTCAATTTTTTCTACAGTGTCGTCTAGCAGGATGGGGGCATAGGAGGCGTAACGTGCAGCAGTGTCCGCTTTTTCGTTACCGATGATGCCTATATGACTAGGAACCCAATGTATTCTGATTTTTCCCTCGTTGTTTACAAGGTCATCTCTGATTTTAATAACTTTGTTCCAATTATTATTGTAGGGGTTGTATATCGCTTGAAGTACTGATAAACTATCTGTGAAAATAATGGTTTTATTTTTATTTTTAATTGCATATTGAAGAGCACGAAAGATTGCACAAGCTTCAGCTGTAAAAATGGAGGAATATTTTTTTTTTTTTTTTTATTTTAGTTAATGTACTTATAATTAATATAATTACATTACTCCCATTGGAGCTTCTAGCAACTACGTTCCATGTTCCGATTCTTGTCCTTATTCGATAGCCAATTGGTTGTGCCGTTAAATCCGTTTGTATTTGTGTTGTTTCGTTAATCCTTTTAATTTTAAAATGTGCGATTGGTTAGACCACAGCATCCGATCCTAGTGTTGGGGCTGCCAACAACCTCTAGGCAGGTGAAGTTTAAATCAAATGAGTTTCAGTCACGGTTATTGTGACCTAATTACCCGAGACGCATTGATATTATTGCCAGTCGGGCATCAATTGACCGCCTTCTCACTTTAGCTGCCGACAAACGGGTGTTTGAACGACATTTCCAGGGAATACGTGGTTTACTAGAAACCGGACGTAGTGAGCTGCTTAGATTTGCCAATGTTTTATTTACCATAATTACAACCAATTAAAAGTATTTTTTTTTTTAATATTTTATTATATTTCACACATTTAAATATGATGTAAAAGAATAAAACCGAACTATATTGCTGCTTTTTAAATGTGTTTTGTTATAGATATTTCTCAAAATTAATTAAATTTAAGTTATTTTGAAAGCATACCATGTATAGTATGTTTTTGCCTGGGACTGTTTAATAAATTTATGATTAAACTATCCAGGCAGAAAAATACAATCGAGACAGTGTTGGCAAAGCTTCGGCGGCGGTCGTTTATGCGTTGGCAGAACGTGAGATGAACATTCTTGACAGTATTGTCCTGTTACCTGATTGATACAGTGGCCACCATTGGCAAAACGTTGGAAATTGCTTACATTAAATTAATTTTGAGAAATATGTATAATATTTTGCGGGTGGTACATGCAAAACACATGCTTTAGCAAACAAAATAGTGTATTCCTAGTGCAATATTAGATATACTTTTGCTAATTTTTAGCACGGTTTATTTTACAAAAATAGCAGTGGTTTGCCAGTACTATTTTTTTTTGGCACGGTTGGCTATTTCTACCTGGGGTGCTTTCTTAAAAAATATTAAAACATTACATTCATAACACCAATGTTTTTTACCTAGGCAGAAAAATACAATCGGCACAGTGTTGGCAAAACGTTGGTAATTCAAAAAGATTTGTGCTTTCAAAATTGAATTTATTTTGAGAAATATCTATAATAAAACACATTTAAAAAGCAGCAACACAGTTTGTTGTTAGTCTTTTACATTATATTTAAATGTGTGCAATATAATAAAAAGTAAAAATATATAATTCTTCTAATTGGTTGTAATTTTGCAAATAAAATTGTGTTTTTCTAGTACAATATTAGTTGTACCTTTGTTAATTTTTAATACAGTGGGTTTTACAAAAATTGTAGTGGTTTGCCAGTACTTTTTCTTTTGTACGGTTGGCAATTTCTACGTGGGTATTTTTTATTTTCATTATACATATATATGAAATTAATTAGATAGTTAATTTAATTAATATATTATGTGCAGTGATGCATTTTGAGTTTTTTTGTTTTGGGGCAAATTGACAATTTAAAAGGGCCAAAATACTATTGAGGGCAACAGGGATGATAAAGTTAGTACTATAGTACTTTTTTGGTACTATTTGATCCGGAAAAGTACCATGGTACTCCTTTGACTCTTTAAGTACTATTTACATATAATTAAAAATGAAAGATTGAGTTTGAATTTGAATTTTAACCTTCGTCAGTGACCCTGTTTTTTGAATAATGTAATAGTTATTATGTTTTTATTTGTTCGATTGCGTCTATATGAAATTTTCTGTGCAATCACTGACCGTGGTATAGATAAACTTATTTCTAATGCCACATGCACTCGCACCACACGTCAGGTAGTTTTGTTGTGATTAAAACTAGTTTTATTCAATACACGGTGTTTTTGTTCTTGTATACATAATCTCAGAAGTACAACTCCAACAACACAACAGTTCTATTTTTAGAAACTTCAGAGAAACTTCAAGATTCAACATTTAATTCAATTACCCATTCATAAATTAACATTTATCAAATGTATTTATTTGGATCCAACCGTTGTAAATGTAATTGATTAAAGATGATTTTATTTGAGTTCGAGTAAAAAAAAAGTGTTCGAAAAGTAACAAATAAATATCTTAAAAAAGTACAATTGAAAAAAGGCCATTGCCAACATCTTCAAATTTGCATTGTGATTCTAAAATCGAATGAGTAATGAAATAGATTTCCTTGCAAAAAAAGGTGAAATTAAGAAATAGTCTGATAATTTTTATAAATTCTGTAACTAAAATCAACTAAATTTTGTTTTTATATACAAATAAATTTTAAAAACGTTAATTTATAATAAAAACTTGTATTTAGTACTATGAGGGTCATATTTTTTAAAAAATTCGATTATTAGATATTTACTAAAATAAAAATAATATTAATTTGTTAATTAGAGTTCGTCATTTTAATGCTTTTTTAAAAATGCAAGACAAACCCCTCTGACAATAAAGTTTAACATATTTTATGAATTCTTATAAATTATTTCCGCTCTTGCGATAACATAACATTTTTAAAAAGCCTCCAAAAACACATTTTTTTTAATAAAAAATGAATTGCGGCACTTCTTTGAAAAATTTGGACAAATATAAAAAGATTTAAAAATGTTATCGTCCTGCATTCAAAAATTTTAAAACCTGACCTCCTGGTACGAAAATATATGATTTTGAATGCGATTTTTATAAAAAATTAAACAACTCTCCGTTTTTTATTCTCTAATGAACTAGCATATGCTCTCATCGAATAAAAAAATCAGGCAAATTTCATAAAAGTCTGAACTAAACGGTTTAAAGTAGTTAGTTGAATTTTGAGCTGACAGGGCCAAAATAGATAAGAAAGTACCACAGGGCCATCAAGCAGTCAAAAGTGAGTGCCACAAATGGCCCTATTGTGCCACGTTTTGCATCACTGATTATGTGTAATAAAAAAGTATATTTAATTTAGGAAAAACCGTAAGCAAAATTTTAGGAAAAAATAGTTTAACATAGAAATAAAGGCGAAAGTTAATTTAAAATAAAATTATTTTTCCAAGTCATAAAAATTATGACAATCTGCTGCTAGAAATATTTTAAATCCTCAAGATTTTGACAGTTCCTTTTTGAAAATTTTAATCTGTGTTCATTAGACTGGTTCTTATTTTACGATTTTGCGATTTTTGCTGCTCCTATAGGCCAAATTTGTTCTATGTCATCTAAAAAGTCTATGGTGAAAATTTGAGCCAAATCGGATAAAGTTATAAGGTGGCGCAAATGGGTCAAAGTTTCGAGATTTTTCCAAAAATGAAAAAAAATTATTTTTTTTTTAATTTTTTATTTTTTCGAAAAAAAAAAATATTTTCGTGTTTAATTCTGCCATATTTATTCACATTTAAAATATAATAATTTTTGGACAACTATAAAGTGGTCTAATTTGGTACCAAAAATCCTATATTATTTTGGAGTATTTCACAAACCGCAAAATTTAGATAGTGAATTATTTCGGTTAGTAAAATTGCAAAACTTTAAAAAAAAATTTCTTGGTTCCACAGTATATAAGATGGGGAATTTACGAGAAAATTATTAGAATTTATCGCTTTCCCAATTTTCGTGTGCAGCGTTTTAAAAACTGCGGATTTCAATGAAATGACATTTTTTGTATGTAAAATGTTGAAATAAATTGTGGAGAGCGTAAATTACCTCCAAATAACCAACTATTAATTTTGTATTATTCATTAGACTATAGAAGATAAAAAAAAAAATATTTTTTTTCCAGGGTCATAATTAACCCATTTGTATCTGAGGGTCGTAACAGGCCAAAATCGCAAAATTGGACCGTTTTACTAAAATTTTTTAAAAATAGAAATAGTTCAAAAATAATTTTGAAATTTTTTTTTGTTTTCTACTAGAATAGAGGTATGACTTAATGAAATATGAGATTTCTAAAAAAATGTTTACCTATTATTTCCTGATGTCAAAAATATCAAATAAATTTAAAAAATTTTCATCATATATGTCAATATAAATTAGAAAAATATAATAATATTAATTTATTTTGACTAAATTATATAAAACAAATAACTTTAATTAATTTCATTAAAATTTTAAATTATTTTAAGAAATTAACCCTTTACTGCATATTTTTTTTTTATTTGTTTTAAGATTTAAGCTTAATCGAATAAAGTTTAATTTATAATGATAAAAGGTTTTTAAACGATTTTATTTACTTTATATTTACATTTGTACGCATTTTTAAGAGTTTTAAATATCATATAATATTTAAATTGATTAAAAACATTTAAGTGGCTTACAAAAAGTTTTTTGTTACGAAATAAAACATAAAATCATTTTTATATTATATATTGAATTAGTCAATAAGTTTTAAATTTTCATTATTAAGATTTATATTTACAATGAAATTTTATAGTTAATTTTTTTTTTTTTGTTTTTTATAAAAAAATAATTAAATCTAACTATTTTAACAGAATAAATATAAAGTATTAATTATTCATAAGAGAATATTTATTACAGCTGGGATTCTTCTTACGGTCCTCCGCAACGATCTGCAAAATAAACTGTCGTTCAGTTTCATCCATTGTTAAAATATTATTATACTCTTGAATCAGTTTTACTCCCCTTTCGGCTACGTCATTAACTACTGAGAGCTTTTTTAGTTTTGCAAGACCATTTTGGTAATTAATGTCATTTTTCCATGTTGATGGATCTTTACAAAGAAATTCAGTGTTGATGGAAAATCGCTTAAAGAGATTTTTGGAACCAGGAGTTAAAAAAGATGAAAACTCTAGATTTTAAAGGAAACATACTCATTTTCATGCAATATGTATTTCTTCGACAGATTACAGTTTTCAAAACCATCTTCAGCTTCAAAAATAGCTTTTGCCATGTTTTCTTTTATTCTAAATGGAACATTGTCATCACGATAAAGCTACATTTTCTGGAGCAAGGTACCATAGATGGTTTGAAAACTTTTTTGCAGTTACAATACTGAGTTCTTCATCGATATTCTTGTAGTTTATTAAATCGATCATAAATACATAGTCGTGATAAGGAGCACTAATTGCATTTGTAGAATTAAACCATGCTCGAACATATAATCGAGCAAGAAATACACATATTCTTTGTAAGGAAATTTTGTCTTTTTTTGTAATAGAAAACTGGTCTTGAAATAGATATAATTTAAAAGCGTAAATTGCTTTCGCCATCCATCTGGCATGACTTACTGCTCCAGGAACCCTAAATACAATTCCAGTTTTAGGGATTCCTCCGAGAAATATTAAAGTCAATTCTAATAATTCTCGGTAATCATTTCTATATTGATTTGATGAAGATAGGTGGAATTCAAGAAATTGAATCATTGTGGTGCGTTCTTCGACAGGTAATTGATTGGATCCAGTTACGAAGCTTTTCTGGTCGATTTTAGTCCAGTTCTCTCTGAATTTTTTAAAAAGTAACATTTCGGGACCAGATGTTGGAGTCATTAATGAGTCAAAACAGGATCTCAGTACTAACTCAAAAATGTGATGACGACAAGGAAGGTACAGCAAGTCACGGTTTAAAACTTTTTCTATATTTACACACGCTCCATTTAACCGACCTGTGTTGCTTGCTGTAGTGTCAAAGCAAAGTGCCTGCACTTTGTTAGCAACACCCCATTTCTCTACAGCTTCAAATACCGCTTCTCCTTGGTCTGCTCCAGATGATGATTCTATATCTGGGACTCCTAACAATTGTTCCATTCCTTGAAATGTAACAAGTATAGCCAATCGATCAATTTTTCCAATACCTGTGAGTTGTGGAAGAAGCTTTCCATCCCAGTGTACGACTAATTCTTCACATGTGGCAAGCTTAAAATTTTTCTGAATTTCTGTGTGTCTTTCATTTCTAAACTTTTTCCTTAGTCGGTAAATAGAAGAACGATTTTAAACAAGGTTTTCTACATTTTGTCCGAAAGATTCTGCAGCAGCCATTAAAATATAGACCCCATTTCTATCTGAAATCTTGCACCTGTCGAAAACCTCCGAAAGTCGTGGAGTAAAAAACTGTTCACAACCTCTTTTAATATACACAGTTTTTGCAGTTGGTGTTGATATTAGTTTACCTCTTTCATCCATCTCACTACTAGAAGTTGAATGTTGTACAATTTCCATGTCTTCGTAGAGTCTTAAGTTGTTTGAATTACTATGTTCTGCAAGTGGTTCGCTCCCTGGAAGTGGCTCCTCAACTGCAAGTGGTTCACCTACTCGTTCTTTTTGACTTTGGGTTGATAAACTCTGTTTACGCGTGTAACCTTTAAAATGATTTATGGCATCTGAAGCAGCAATGTCAAACAAGTTGTCCAGCATTTGAACAAATGTAGCTCGTTTTTCGATCTCCTTGGATGTTGTTCGATTTGAAGATTTCCTTAAAGATTTCCAATTTTTATGTAGTTTAAGCAACTTATTAACACAATTATCAATTCTGGATGTTAGAACCTGAGCTTTTTCCCAAAATGTAGTTACTTCTTTAATGGCTAAATTTGCACTTTCCATCACTGTAAGTTTAACAATTTTGTGATTATAGAAAAAAACACTTAAAACATCACGATTTGATGGCAGCTTTGCTCCTACGATTTGATATGTAATTCTTCCAACAAGAAAAATATCATGTATTTTTCTTAAGGTATTTGAAGAAGATGCCATTTTTAAAGATTTCTTAATATTACTTTTCACTAGTTTTCACTAAACGAATCGATAATTTTAAAGTAATTTTTGAACTTTGAAACTAATATCGTAAATATTTTTGGAAAAAATAATAGAAAATGTCCGTTAATTAGAATCTGGTTTTAAACACTAAACACACATTTTAATTAAATTTGAAAAAAAGAAGACGCAAATAGTAATTGACGATAACAAACCTAAAGCAAATAATTTAGTAAAAAATATAAAACAATAAAGAGACATAAAACATTTTAAGATTATAAAAACAAAAAATTAAAAAAAAAAAAAAAAAAAATAAAATAAAACAACAACATTTTAATAACGAAAAATAAAGAAAAAACTAAAAAGAAAAAGAGCCTGTTAATGTAATACAACAAAAAATTGTGTACCTTCATAAAACAAAATTTTGAAAATTTTAAAATATAAACATAACAAATTTTTTGAAAATCGAATTTGAAGAATAGCTAAATATTTGCACATGCAAAAAAAAAACAACACAATCTCCAAGAAGTGATTATTACAACAAATAAATTTGCATAATATTCAAAACTTAAAATTTAAAAAGAGGCATTTAATAAATTACGAAAATAGAGTTGAAGAACTCCCAAAACAACAATAAATCATTATAGAAAACCATGATAACTCAACAAAAACAAATTAAACAAAAACAACAAAACTAAGAAAGTCCAAACGACGAAAATATTGAAATTTCGACAACTGTTTATTAACTAAAGAAGAATTGACCTATTGCAACAACACAATTTAAAAAGAGCGCTCTACATGTTAATAAAAATACAACAAATAAAATCAACAACTTAACACGATTTAAACAACAACAAAAAATGATTATTATTAGAGAGATCGCCAGAACTTAGCAACAGTAGATGTGATGTAGGTACTCCAGTTTTTTAAGAGGTTCACCAATTCGGAGGGATGAAAGCAAAATAATTGCAGCTCAAAATTTAGAGTGGCCGAAAAGCAATTAAATTAAATTTTAGAACTGAAGCGCAAATGATAAACGTTGGTAATAAGAAACATTTAATATTTACAATTAAGAATTTAAAATAAAACCTTAAAAAAAATATGCAGTAAAGGGTTAATTTCTTAAAATAATTTAAAATTTTAATGAAATTAATTAAAGTTATTTGTTTTATATAATTTAGTCAAAATAAATTAATATTATTATATTTTTCTAATTTATATTGACATATATGATGAAAATTTTTTAAATTTATTTGATATTTTTGACATCAGGAAATAATAGGTAAACATTTTTTTAGAAATCTCATATTTCATTAAGTCATACCTCTATTCTAGTAGAAAACAAAAAAAAAATTTCAAAATTATTTTTGAACTATTTCTATTTTTAAAAAATTTTAGTAAAACGGTCCAATTTTGCGATTTTGGCCTGTTACGACCCTCAGATACAAATGGGTTAATTATGACCCTGGAAAAAAATATTTTTTTTTTATCTTCTATAGTCTAATGAATAATACAAAATTAATAGTTGGTTATTTGGAGGTAATTTACGCTCTCCACAATTTATTTCAACATTTTACATACAAAAAATGTCATTTCCTTGAAATCCGCAGTTTTTAAAACGCTGCACACGAAAATTGGGAAAGCGATAAATTCTAATAATTTTCTCGTAAATTCCCCATCTTATATACTGTGGAACCAAGAAATTTTTTTTTAAAGTTTTGCAATTTTACTAACCGAAATAATTCACTATCTAAATTTTGCGGTTTGTGAAATACTCCAAAATAATATAGGATTTTTGGTACCAAATTAGACCACTTTATAGTTGTCCAAAAATTATTATATTTTAAATGTGAATAAATATGACAGAATTAAACACGAAAATAATTTTTTTTTTTTATTTCGAAAAAATAAAAAATTAAAAAAAAATATTTTTTTTTCATTTTTGGAAAAATCTCGAAACTTTGACCCATTTGCGCCACCTTATAACTTTATCCGATTTGGCTCAAATTTTCACCATAGACTTTTTAGATGACATAGAACAAATTTGGCCTATAGGAGCAGCAAAAATCGCAAAATCGTAAAATAAGAACCAGTCTAGTGTTCATTTAGTTGGAAAGCTGCTACTTTTTTTACTTTTATTGACAATTCTTTGTGTTATAATTTCAAAAACAATAATAAAAAATCTTTATTAATTAAATTTTGATTACATGAAAACTGAGGTTAGCGCTTGGATCTCTAAACAGGAAGTGACCGAATGACTGCCATTACATGTCAAATGTCAATAGATGTCAAACGTCACTTTTGAAGTAGTTGCCAGATTTACATTATTTCTAACATTCCCCTGGACTTAATTCTTCAAAATTAAAAAATATAATACAATAAAGTACAAAATCAGATTTACATTACAAAATTTTGTTTTGTGTTTAGGTAGTGACCCAGGCTTCGGGATCAAATTGAACTCGTCTTCGGACTCTCGTTGATCGCCTGATGGCTGGTAACAAAATTTCGTTGTTTGTTGAAATTGGAGTCTTCACTAAGGGTTGAGTAGGGTCCGGTTTCTCCACGTTTGGCTCAGACAACTGATGCTCATGTGAACACCGATTTTCTTGGTAAAGGCGAATTTGATTTTTATGTCTCTTTACATCACCTTTTTTTGTGGTTATAATAAACATATTTGCACCAATAATTTTTTTAAAAGTGCCTTTTAGCCATCTTGATCCTCTTGAAAAATTACGAGCTAATACTGAGTCGTTAACTGCTACTGTTGTTGTATACGAACTAGTCGATTTTGTTTTTGGAAACAGCGCCTCTAGGATTACTTTTGGTTGACGACCATGAATTAACTCAGCTGGAGATTTTCCTGACTCAGGATTTGGTGTGCTTCTATATGTAGTTAAGTATTTGTACAACGCCTTCTCCACACTTTTCTCCTCCTTAAGAATTTTTGTGAACGCTTCTTTAAACGTTCTTACAAATCTTTCGGCTCTTCCATTTGACGCTGGATGAAACGGAGCAGTCGTAAGGTGCTGAATATCATTTTTAGTACAAAATTCTTTAAATTCGTGAGACGTGAATTGCGTTCCATTGTCTGTCACAATGGTATTCGGTAGACCTTCAACAGAAATAATACGCTGAAGACACGCAATTGTTGACATTGTTGTAGCTGCAGATAATTCAATTGTATATGGAAATCTGGAGTACGCATCCACTACAATTAACCACATCCGATTATAGAATGGACCTGCAAAATCCAAATGAATTCTGTCCCACGGATGACTTGGTTTTGGCCATGGTGAAAATTCACGTTTCGGATAATTGGAAGATTCAAGACAGATTTTACACGTGTTGTGTTTTTCCTCTATTGCTTTGTCAATAGTAGGAAACCATACGTAACGTCTGGCCATCGCCTTCATACGGCTTTTGCCCCAATGACCATCGTGTAGCATGTTTAAAATTTGCGTTTGTAATTTTTTTGGTACTATTACCCTTAAATGCTCGTTTTGCAGTAGTAGGATTCTACTCTGCAATGATAAAGAAAATTTTCGATTATAAAATGGCTCGATATTACCTTGAGATTTTGGAAGTTTTTCCGGCCAACCACATTGTACGTAATTACAAACGAGCTTAAGCGTTTCGTCTTCTTTTGTGTATTTTCTGAGGACTTCAGCATTTACTGGAAAAGAATCGATCGTCACCTGACATATGGAATTTACGTTTTCAATTATGGTGTTTTCATGTTCATCAAATTTATCATCTTCCCCTGCTGGCAGCCTCGATATATTAGTATGCTAATAATTCTATAGCCCAGCGCTGCAAACCGATGTAACGTAATTACGGGTAACCTCTTCGCCGGATGAAAAAGTGTTGTCAACGCTTTATGATCTGTTATCAACTCGAAACGCCTTCCATACAGATACTGATGATATTTTTTGACACCAAAAATTACTGCCAACGCCTCTTTTTCTACTTGAGAGTATAGTTGTTGTGAACTGTTTAAAGTTTTTGATGCATGGGCTATTGGCTTTTCTGTGCCATCTGGAAATTTGTGTGATATTATAGCTCCTAGTCCTTTATTCGATGCGTCTACTGCTAGCACAATTGGAAGTTTATCAACAAAGTGTTCCAGTTTTGTTGATTCTACAATCGCCTCTTTTAGACGATCAAAAGCACTTTGTTGCTTGTCTGCCCATTTAAATTTTATATTTTTTTTTCCTCAATTCGTTTAAGGGTGCTGCCAGCGTTGAAAATTGTTTAATAAACTTATTGTAGTAGTTTATTTTTCCGATGAATGATTCAAGCTCTTGAATATTTTGAGGTCGAGGCATGAGTTTGATCGCGTTCACTCTTTTTTCTGAAGGCATTATACCGTTGCTGTCAATTATATGACCTACGTATTCGATACTCTTTTGAGCCCATTCACACTTACTCTCTTTACATTTTAAGCCGTGAGCTTTTAGTCTTTTAAAAATCTCTTTAACATTTTGTAAATGTTCTTCATTGGTTAATCCTGTGATTATTATATCATCTAAATACACTGCGGTGTGAGGCACCCCAGATATCACTTCCTCCATTAGCCTTTGAAACAGCCCTGGTGCACTAGACACTCCAAAAGGCATACGTTGAAATTGATATAGAATGGCGTATTTATTACCATACATTTTTTTGCCTCGTCAGAAAGCTCTATTTGCAAGTACGCTTCACTCAAATCAATTTTTGTAAAAAATTTACCCCCTTGTAACTTATGAAATAGTTCTTCAATTCGGGGTATTGGATACCTATCAACTTCGAGTTGTGGATTTATAGTTACCTTGAAATCAGCGCATATTCTTAATTTACCATTTGGTTTGGTTACCACCACAATAGGTGCCGCCCACTCGCTTCTTGAAATAGCTTTCAAAACACCCATAATTTCCAGCCTTTTTAGCTCCGAACGTACTGCTTCATACTGGGAAAAAGGTAAATTATACGGCTTATGATATTTAGGTGTAGCATTATCTTTTAATTTTATGTCAGCTTTCAACGACTTACACAGGCCCAACTCTGTTAAAAAAATATTAGAAAATTGTCCAGACAGATGCTTTAACGATGCGATCAAACTCTCGCGACATGCCTGACCTATAAAAGATAAATTACATTCATTTGTTAAAATTCCAGTTGATGAAAATAAAATTTTAAGCTCTAACGCTTTACACCAATCAAACCCAAGAACGTTTGTTGCCTCCTTGTCGTTTACTACCAACAATGGGAGTTTCGTGCTCTTATTTTTCCACAATACATCTACCTCTAGACGGCCTTTTATATCCAACATACCACCACCATACACTTGTAAAATCTTTTCAAGATTTTGACATTTAGGCTGCCCCAATTTAATATATGTGGAAAGCCCCATGAGCGAAGACGTTGCGCCTGTGTCTATTTGAAAAGTACCCATTTGATTGTTAATTTTAAGGTCCATGAAAATCTTCTTTTGGTTTCTTGTATACATTAACGACTTTCTTTCACATACTTTGCTTATTAGTTCGACAGAATTAATTGTTTCAAACGATGGCTTTTTCACATCTTCACTTACCACGTTTACATGATCTTTAAATTTTCTTGGATTTGTTTGTGACTTTTGTTGACACACGGCAGCAATATGACCCAACTTCGCACATATACGACACTTTGATTTTTTCTTATAATGATAGCAACTTGTACGCTGGTGCTTATACCCACAACCAGGGCATGATTTAGTATATTGATCATTATCATGTTTATTTTCAGACTTACTGCGCTTCTGACTATATTGAAACTTACTCCTTGACTGATGCATTGCGTAAACTTCAGCATTAGGTTCCTCACCCTTCAATTCTAAACACGTTTTGACTGTTGTTTCGTAAACTGATTGGTTGAGTTTCATTTTTATTGAAAAAAATTTGTATCTTGCCGCAAGCACATGTACTTTTTGAATGAAGTGTTCATTTAACAAAGACACAAGGTCATAAAATGACTTTTCACTCACATTTCCATCACAAATTTTTTGGCAACAACTCAAACGCGTCAGTGCCAACCCACGATAAAAAACAAGCACGTTTGACTTCACCTTTTGTGACACTGTTTGCCACGAAATGTTGTTCCATCTGCTTGATGTACGTTGGCCACTTCTCAATACCTTTGTCGAAATTCCGAAATACTGGTACTGTGTTTGTGTGTGAAGTATTTTCTTTACCTAACACACGTTGTAGCGAAGCTAAATTGTTTCCAACGTTTGTTGTAACAATTGTTGATTAGCTTCTTGAAAATATTTCAAAACGTTTTTCAAGGTTTGCTCGTCCATCTTCGTCGCCAGTGTTATAATTTCAAAAACAATAATAAAAAATCTTTATTAATTAAATTTTGATTACATGAAAACTGAGGTTAGCGCTTGGATCTCTAAACAGGAAGTGACCCAATGACTGCCATTACATGTCAAATGTCAATAGATGTCAAACGTCACTTTTGAAGTAGTTGCCAGATTTACATTATTTCTAACACTTTGGCATTAAAATATATAGATATTTCAGGACAGAGGGATCTCCCGCTATTTTCCTTAAGGGGTTAACCCTCTTTAGAAAACAAGAAAACACAATATTTAAATAAATTAAAAAAATAAAGAAATGGTGTATTGAAAACATTTAATTTGTGATAGAAAGACGCATTAATATTCTCTTTTTAATTGTAATTTTAAATCCGTACAACCATGGAAACCCTGTTTACCATTTTATCCCTTTGAGACCCACGATTGTGTTTTCTCCTAAAACTGCTAATATTTCCAATAGTAATAGATTCATAAAGATCAAAAAACTCCTATTACATTCTTAATTAAATTATATTTCATAAAATATATACAGGGTAATTCAGTCACGACCCGCCGAATTTCACTAGCGTATTCCTTGGCTCATTTCATGAAAATATGTCAACTACGACCATCCCCGAAAATGCTAACTTCTGAACCAGTGGTCGGATTTTTTTGTTTTTAGGCTTATTGGAAAGGTCTTTGGGAAACGTTTCAGAGTCAACAAAAGCAATTAAAAAATAATAAAATCGCCGAGATACAGATTTAAAAAAAAATTGGAAAAAGACATAAGGACGTGCACATAACCTCAATTTGCTCAGCCAGATGGCAGGTAACATATGTTTTTTTGTTCTCTTAAAATATAGCCCTTACCTTTACCAAATTCCCTAAACGAAGCCCAGAGGTCTTACCGTTCCAAAGTTATGATGACGAAATAACAGCACACATTCATTTGTTTTGCAAAATTCACACATTCATTTGTTTTGCAAAACGAATAAAATCAATTTAAGAGCATCAAAATGTTGTTTAAGTTTACGCTTAAAGGTGATATTTGTGAAAGCAAATAATTTCAAATCAATGGGAAGGATATTCCACACCCTAGTTATACGTACGTGAAAAGATCTTTCATATATAGATGAGGATATACGGTGACATATTATCTGAGGGTTTCTACTTGATCTAGAAAATCTATAACCATCCCTAATGTACTCGGGACAATTTCGCATAACTACTTTTCGAAAAGTAACAAAATTCTCAATTTAATAAAATTCTCAAAAGAAAACCCAACAAAGTCGATTACAAAGGGAGACACATGAGGAGTATGTGTTCCATAAATCGTATTCTTGCATGTATCGGTGATAATCCATATTCATATGCATCAGAATTACATAATGATTTTGTCGGGACTTGGTTTAATTGGCTTGATGTTGCTTGGCATATGATGCAGCTGTATGCAGTCTTCGTATTAGTCAAAGCCTGGCCTACTTTTCCATCTATCATTGTTATCTTTAAATCGTAGCTTACTTCAATTTGCTGCCCATTTAACTTTATTTGTTTACAAACCAACACGAAAATAGAGAAAGGATAACATAGGAATGTGGTATACGCAATAAAATGCATAGGCAAATCAAACGAAAGCTGCGATGCCGTTTACATATTAACAACAAAAAGGAAGTTTAAACACAAGAGTAGCAGAACACGAAGCAGACATTAGAAAAACAAACTCTCAACAGTTTAGAAAAGCACTGTTTAGAAAAGTGACACACTGCAGATCTTAATAATGTAAAAATTTTAGACAAAGAAAGACGAGAGAATAAACGATATACTTTGGAAAGTTTGCGAATACAACAAAAACAACAACGTGCAATGAATAAGAAAGATGACATAGACAACATTAACGCAAATTATACCATTGCAAAATAGTTTAGTTTAGTTCCTTACTCCAACTGTGATACCTAGTTTATAGATTTTACCGTGATATTTAATTTTTACTAATTTTTTTACATTTATTAATTTTTTTTGGTGTTTTATGTCGTGGTGTATAAAAACAAATTATATGTTTTTAAAGTTTAAATGTAAAGATTGATAAAAGATTATTTGGAAGTAAAATTGTTTTATAATACTAAGGGCCGTTATTACAACTTGCCTTTAAAGTAAATGTTAGTAAAAAGAAACTTTAGCTAAAATGAGGAATAAAGTGAGCTATAATGTTTTTCGTTATTACAACTTCCCAATAAAATAAAATTAATATTTTTGATAATGTGGCAGCACCAAACTAAAAACCGATTATTGGTTTATGAATTGGTTTATAAAAATACGTAGTGGCAACGTACTTTTATTTATTTGTTTACAAACAAACAATAATTTGTGAAATTCGGTTGTGAAATTCGGTATTTTCTTCTTCTTCAGAAAATGTGATAACTTTAAACACATAAACCTTACGTTTAAAGTTATCTTCCCTTTAGCTTATCGGTCACTTTTACCTTAAAGTATGCGTATAATAACGAAAAACTAATAATCTGTCAGATAACATCCGAACTTTAGCTATTGGCAAGTTGTAATAATGGCCCTAAGTCACATGTTGTCGTATTAACTATTGTTCCCTTTGTACATTTTCATAACGTTGCCAGATTTATTAATTATTATCCTCCCAGTTTATAAATATATCTTATATGTAATACGGTAAAAAGTAAGATGCAGCCTTCTTAGAACAACGCTGTTGGTATCTGCGACATGAGCAGTGAACTGGCAACATGCTTCCTCACGCGAAGAGCAATTATACATCTAATGAATATAACCGTCTAATGGTACTATTAACGCGGGAACATATATGATGAATATGTTTTGCAAAACTCAAATTATTATCTATAAAACTGATTTGGCTAAGAAAAAAAAATCAATGTTGGCTTTCAACACATAAAAATTGTTTATCTGATGAAAACAAATTCTGAACATCAGCAGCATATAAAAATGTCTCAATTGAGTTATTATGAAAAATATTAACAAAATCATTTAGGTACATCATAAACAAAATGGGGCCAATTACTGATCGCTGGGGTACACCACTAGTAACCTCCAAGGTCAATGACTCCCTACCATCAACTGGCAAAAACTGCGATATATCACGGTGATACGACTGCACCAGTTTACAGGCTGATTTAGAAAAATGATACATACTACATAATTTGTACACCAACTTTGAGTGTAAAACTTTATCAAACACTTTCGATAAAGCCAATGAAATCAGCACACTACATTTCTTGTCATTAAGCTTTTAACTAATTGAATCAGTTAGCCCAATCTAAAGAGTGGTTGTACTATAATTTTGCCTGAAGCCTGACTGATGTGAGTGAATCAAATTATTACGATTAATAAAGCCTAACATCTGATCTTTTATAATGTGTTCTACAACTTTCGAAAGTATAGTTATCATTGAAATCGGACGTAAATTATCCAACGCGTTTGAATTTCCCTCTTTCGTAATCGGGACCACGCGTGCTATTTTCCAAGATCTGGGATATCTGGAAGTCAAAAAAATTGTATTAATAATGTGAGTGGCATACAAATGTAAGGAAAGATTGTTTTGACAAATTTAAGCGGTATACTGTCATGACCAGCAGCATTCGAACGAATTTTACATTTCTCATTTATGCCTTGAAAAGGAAAAGAATTCTCATTAACAAAGTTACATTCATCTAAAAAACCAATTGTTGACTCATCAATTGTTGACTGATTTGAAATAAAAAAAATCATTTATATCATTTGGGTCAATATCATTGACATTATCTCGTGATTCCACACAACCATTCGAATTTAAAAATTTTTCACATATGTCTACTATCCAGCCCCTTAAACCTTTGTTCATGGTGTAGTAAAATATTTGGTTTATTTAAATAACTTTTCCATGTGGCATTTATACTGTTTTTCGCCGAATTGTTTCTACATTCTACGTGCTTTTAGAAAGACATTTTCGTAATAAAATTACACCAAGATAGTAAAATTGTGCTGTTATTTTAACTTGTTGTTTATAAACCCATTTATAAATTCATCACTGGCCAATCTGCCACCTATTCTAAAAACCATCATCTCGGATTTGTCTAATTTAACTTCCATATTCATGCAGTATATCTCTAGTTTGTTTATCATTGCTTGCATAACCTTTTATTATCAGAAATTACGACTATATCATCAGCGTATAAAAGTATTCTTATATTTAAATCTTCTATCATCAAACATCCTTCCAGTTGATCATGTAGATCATTTAAATATAAAGTAAACAATAATGGCGATAAAAGACAACCCTGTTTAACTCCCGAATACGTTTCGAAATATTCCCATAATTCACTACCATTCTAAACTGCAGACCAGATGCTTTTATATACGTTATCCAGTAATCTTACAATTTTAGTTGACAAGCAAGTTACATTTAATTTATATATTAATTTCTGTCTTGGGACTTTGTAGGAGGCTGCTCTAAAATTAACGAAAAAGGTGTAGACTTTTTTGTTTTCTTCAAATTTTATGTGAACTATTGAGGATTAATTGTAGATATTGTCAACTGTCTTCGATTCCGGCCTAAACTCATGTAACATACTGTTTTTCTAAACCCATGAGTAATTCTTTCATGTAGGATTCCCATAAAATTTTGGTGTTGCAATTCATACGCGAAATGCCTCTATAGTTATCTGGTAAGTTAGGATCACCCTTTTTGCATATTGGGAATATAATTGCCTTAACAAACGTTTCATCTACTCTTCCAGTTTCGAACATCATGTTATACGTTTTGGCCAAATTGTGTTAAAAATTCGTTTGACGAATTTGGCAGGAACTCGTATGTTACTCTATTTTCCCCAGGGACTTTTCTTTTCATCTTTTCATCTTTTCATCTTTCTTTTCATTCTTTTTCATCTTTTGCATTACCAACGTTACATTAACAGTTGAAATGCTTCTACCCAATTCATTATCCGCATACCACATTGGAGAATATTTCATTTTCATTTCATTTATTAATTCAAAAACCAAGCCCATAGGGCCAAATATGGTTCGTATTCAACAATAAATTTTTACAAAAAATAAAAAAATAAATTTATAATTTAAAGAAATGCCTAAAATAAATAAAATTATAACTAAAGTTTAACGGTCCAAAATGTAGCAATAAGATTATCAAAATAAGTAGACGATTAAAAAATAAAAAATATATGAAAAATGATCGTAAATTATCAAAATTATAGTGAGTGATTAAAAAACTGCCTTAGTTTGCGTTTAAACGTAGCACTTGCAACAACAAAGCTTTTAAGAGATCTAGGTAATGAATTCCAGACTCTAGTTATCCTCACATTAAAGGATCTCTCGAAAATAGAAGAGTTTATACGTTGAAAAACTATCTGAGGGTTTCTACTCGATCTTGTAAATCTAAAGTTGTCAACAATGTAACCAGGACAGTTCGCTCTAATTAGCTTGTAAAACAATAACAAGATTCTCAGTTTTATAAAATTCTCAAAAGAAAAACCAAGAAAATCCAACACAAACGGAGAGACATGTTCTCTTATCCTCAATCTGTAAACATATCTCACTATACGGTTAACTGTAAGATGAACACGTCTAAGAATATTACTGCTAGTACCCGTAAATACCTCCAAAGCATAAATTAACTGGGGCATAAGAAGAGCACTAGCTACACGTTTCCTTACATGTAGATGCAAACAAAGATCAAGAGACCATAATCGTCTCAACGTAGCATTCACTCGAGCACACACGTAATCAACGTGTTTCGAAAAACGTAACTTATCATCTACAAGAACGCCCAAACACTTCATTTCCGAAACAAAGTTGATACTAACACCTCTCAATGATACACTTAAATCACGGGAATCAAAACCGAAGCACATAGCCTTTGTTTTGCTAGGATTTATGTCTAACCCATTTGTGTCCATCCACCGTGCAATCTGAACAAGGTAAAATTCTATGTTTGCCTCCAAAACATCAAAGAATTGTCTTTCTCCAGAATATAAAATCTGTACATCATCTGCATATACAAAAGTTTCAAAACAGTTATTATCTATTACATCAATAAAATCATTCAAATAAATCATAAATAAAATAGGACCAATTACCGATCCCTGCGGAACACCACTGGTAACCTCCAAAGTACAAGAGTTCCTATCTCCAATCGAGACGAACTGCGACCTATTTTCAAGATATGAGCTTAGAAGTTTGCAAGCGGATTTAGAAAAATTAAATTATGTTATGTATTATTTTTTTGGGGATTTAAAAGTTTATCAATATAATTTTTAAAATTTTTTACAGCAATTTCTGTTCCAATTTGCAGAATATTGCCTCTAATCTCATGCGCTATTTGCCACCAATTTTTTGAGTCATATACTCTATTTTATTTTCAAGTTCTTCAAAATAATGCAGTTTCCTTTTGCACATATAATTTTATAATTTTGTTGAGCTTTCAAATACTTTTGTTTATCATTCACATCATTTGAGTTTCGGTATACGTTAAGTAGTGTAAAAACTTTTTCTCTAGCATGTAAACATTTTTAATTGAACCAGTTCTGTTTAAATTTATTACTGTTGTTTCGTTGTGTTTCAACTGGCGTTTGAACTGCTGTTACGAACTCTTGCAAACTCAAAGATCTACCTTCTTCTACAATTGGTTTTATATAATCGTTTAATCTCTGCTGATAAGTTGATTTGTATGATTCTTTCCAAATTAATTTTGAGAGCAGATCTAACTTTATAAACATTTTTAGTAGAGGCAATATTTTTGACATCGCTTAATTGGCATATAAACTGACCAGATTTTATTTTCTACTTCAAGGCTTTCAACAAGTCCTAGACCCTCCTGATAAACTGCACAAATGTCATTTAATGAGCTGAAGATTTCCTTAGGCAGGAATGAAATCCGGATAGGGACACGCCTACATCAGATTGCTTTTCACAATTTGTTAAATAAGTTTTGGGACTTTAGCACATTTAATTACTATAAATGAGCTTTCTTTTGTTTTTATACATGTATAATTTCCATCTACATCTCCAGTTGTTCTTCTTCCATTGAGTATTACTAACCCATAGTCATTGCAAAATTCAATAAACTCTTTTTCCATTATATCTTTTGATTTTCTCTCATTTTTTTCCATTTCAAAAATATTCTTATGCATCACATCTATATCTTGTTGTAAACAAATCCGTCACTTTACTGAATATTCGGTTTACACCGAATACCACATATTTGCCGAATAGTTCTTTCATACGTTTGTATTTAAATTTCATATAAAAGTACACTACTTAAGATATCGACAAAATTAAATCAAATAAACTTTTTTAGGTTGAAAAATCATCTCAAACGAAAAAACAGCCGTGTTTGGCGTTAAAAAATATATTGTGTGAAAAACTTGATTTTCTCCATTTTGTTTTTAGACAAAATACACTTTTTTTAGCTATTTTATTTTAACGGAATAGTGCTACTATTCGGTATTCGGCTGAATAGTAAAAACAAGCTGAATATACCAATTATTCGTAACATCTCTAATATTTTTTTTTTCTCAGCGTACAACCGATTTTTAACGGATATTTTTGTTTGCCCCGATAAAAAATGAAAATTTTCAATATCGTATAAAAATAACGCATTTGTAGAGATTTTGTTATTTTTACTATAAAAATATCTTGCTAAAAAATTACCGATTAATCGGCCAAAACAGGGTTGTTGAAGATTCGCAAATGAAAAATATTTGAAACCGGTCAAGTTTTTGAAAACTAAAAAATTGGTTAACCGGTTTTCGGTTACGGGTTTGGAAGCATATTTTATGATTTTTTAATGCATATTTTGCTCTTATTAAAGGTTGAAATAACCAAAATCGAACCACTTTGTTTTTTAAATAAAAAATATCCAAGATAGCTTTAAGTTTTTTTATATTTTATTATATACAGTGGTGTTCAAAACATTTGCAACTGAAATCATGGTTTAGGTAATTTTACAAATACAAAAAAAAAAATAATCATATTTTCTCAAAAATAAAAAAAAGTAATTTTAACAAAATAAGTCGATAGTGCAGTGTTCAAAACATTTGCAACTCTTAAAGTACTTAACAGGAAATAAAAACAATGGTTTTAACGCTCAGTAATGAGCTTTTTAATATAATCGTCAGAAATTTCATTCCACTGCTTCTGCAACTCGACGAAAAGTTCATCACCATTTCGGAATACTTTATTGCCGATATTTCGTTTTACAATCATCATCATGTTCTCAATCGGGTTGAGATCGGGAGATTAAGCCGGCCACTACATGATATTTATTTTATTTTCCTGCAGCCAAACTTTAACAACCCCCCCTGCGTGTTTTGGATAGTTGTCGTGCTGGAAGGTCCATGAGAGTGGCATTTCCCATTCAGCATACGGAAGCATAACTGAACTCAAAAGATCTCTATAGATTGTGGTAGTCATTGTGCTAGTAATGCGGTGAATTGGGTCAATCCCATTTCCTGAAAAACACCCCCACACCATAATGTTTCCACCTCCGTGCTTCACTGTGTCGGTTGTGTATCTGGGATTAAATTTTTCGCCTCGTGGTCTTCGAACATTGGCTCTTCCATCTGATCCCCGGAGGTTAAATTTAGTTAGACTCATCTGACCACAATACATATTTCCATTGCTGTTGAGTCCAGTTCAAATGGGTGCGTGCAAAGTCAAGCCGAGCTTTTCGGTTTTTTTTTCGACACAATCGGTTTTTTGTACATCTATAACTTTTAAGACCATATTCTCGGGCTCTTCTTTTAATGGTGGGAAGACTGGCATCTATTAAAAGTTCAGTTTTAGCTTCTCTGTGAACTGCTTTGCGATATTTCGTAAAAAAATTCTTGATTTTCCGATCTTCTCTTACAGTTGTAATACGGGGTCTTCCACCTTTATGAGTTGTGTGGATGTTACCACTATTGACAATGCGGCAAATCGTTGATTTTGGAACGGAGTACCAAAGTCCATTTTGAAAATCATTTAAAACTTTTGATTTAAAATCAGAATTGTATTTATTTCCTGCCATTTTTTACAAAAATTATTCCTACGATGTTTATGCTTCCAACATCTTATTACAACTATTAAAGAACAATAATTATAGTAAATTTGTTTAAAAAATCTAACGGCCTGAATCTCATATTAAAAAGGAATGCGATTACCGTTATATCCTAGCATTTGTTAGTATAAATTGTTTCGTTAAGAGTAAGAATAATGAGAGTTGCAAATGTTTTGAACAATTGCATTTTGAATACATCTATTATTATTAATTTTGTTGTTGTTTTAATTTAACGGAATTATTTTTTTTTATTTGTTTAACATAAAACAATGTATGAAGAATATGTAAAAAATAAATGTTAGTAACTAAGTGTGATTTGAAGAAAATAAATCAATGAAAACAACAAATGCGATCTCAGTTCCAAATGTTTTGAACACTACTGTATATCTAGAGTAACTAACAAATTCTTCTCGAATTCGTCCCATTAGTTTTTGCACGAGACTTTCATCCACATTTCTGGCTACCAAATTAAATTTAACCAATATTCTTCTATTGGACGTAGTTGTGGACAATTTGGTGGATTGTGTTCTTTTTGTACAAAGTCGATGTTGTTGTTGTTGTTATACCATTCAATAGTGGCTCTTTCATAATGACAACTCGCTAGATCGGGCCAAAATAACGGTTTTATAGTGTGAGATCTTACAAATGGTAACATAACGTCGGCTTTGTATTGGTTTGACGTATACGCCAAAACACGATTTTTCAAACTGGGTACGCAGCATTATATTTTAAAGCATGCTCTTTCCAAATCTTTAATCCAATTTTACCTATCTCTTTGCATTTCCGAGTTATGCGTTATGATTTTTGACGTATATCCACTAAAAAAACAAATTGTAGTCTTGGTTTGCCGTAAACGCCAAAAATTTGGATATACGTCAAATTGTCCATATATTTTTACGTTTTTTTTTTCTTCTTATTGGATTGCCGTATGTTGCCAGTAATGAACATGCACCTGTATGATTGATATAAATATTATTTATTGTTTTACCGTACGTGCATACATTGGTAGAAACAATGTTGCCAACTCAGCGACGTAATATCTTGATTTAAACAAAAATCGTTAAAAATCGGATAACTCTCAAAAAAAGTAATTAAATTAAATATTAAATTAAATATTAATTTAAGTTTAAATGGTTTAAATAGTTTTTCTTGATTAAATTGTTATTAAGAATACTCTTTCCAATAGAAGCAAACTAGATATTTTTGTATAGCAAAATAAAAAAAAAAATCGCAAGATCAAGGGAAAAATATCTAAAGTGACAACATTGGTTTCTTCCGAAATAAAAAAAAACAAATAGAACGCAGCAGAAAAATAATTTAGCGTCAAATCTTTGTGGCGTACGGACGCATTAATATGAAAAGAATGGAGTCTCCCGTCCCATCAATATCTCCAGATTTACTAGAGTAAGTCGATTTTAATCAAAACAGTGATTTAAAATGATTGTAAATATATCTATTTCTTAAAGGCTTTTGGACGAAATTATACCAACTGAAGAACAAAAATACGAGTGTGATTCCATTACCTCATCATGTCACGGTTTTGGTAAGTATAATACTTATAACAAAAATACAGCAGATGCTAAATAAATGTTTTTTCTTAAAGATTCTGACTCTAGCATAAAGGATCCGGATTTTATTATGCCAATAGAGGAGAATACAGAACTTCCTGAGACTCTGTGGAGTACACCGTCTTTTCATGAAGCATCAGGTAACGTAATGTCATACTAAACATAAATCCATTTTCTAATAAATTCATTGTACATACTTCAAATTATTTAGATAGTAATGAGAGTTCCTCAGATTTTCATTCTCCGAAAAGGCAGAAAAAATCGGATAAATGGAAACAAAATATTCGAAAGAACCAACGCCAATTTGGGCAAGAATATGTAAACATAAAAGGAAAAGCCATGCCATCTAGGGAATTAAAGGAACCATGTAAGCCTAATTGCGTTCATCATTGTACCACAAATTTTTCTGCAGAAGAAAGAAAAAAACATAAACTTGTCATTTTGGATGTTAAAGGATGATGAAAAACCAAGATTTTATTGTAAATTTGTGAAACAAGAATCAGTTAAGAGAAGAAGAATGAGCGAATCTACTACAAAAAAAAAAAAATTCATATAAATTTTACCTAAAATCAGAGCTCTCAACGCATAGAGTCTGTAAGAAATTTTTCTTAAATACGTTGTCTATTAATGAAAAACGTATATATTACTATTTTAGACACTGTAATGATCCCTCTAATGGTTGTCCAAAACAATATAAAAGGGGAAAAAATGTAAAAAGAGTAACATCATCTGATAAAATCAAACAGGTCCACGATCATATAAATATGTTTCCCACAGTTGACTCTCATTATTGCAGAGCGACTTCTACAAAAAAATATCTCGAAAGTCATTTGAGCTTAACAAAAATGTACGAATTGTATAAGGAACAAATACCTGATCCAGTTAAGTTTGGTATTTATCGAAAGGAGTTTTACACAGCATTCAATTTGTCATTTCACAAGCCTAAAAAAGATCAGTGCGACCGATGTGTATCTTTTAAACAAAATAAAAATCCAACAAGTCAGGAAATTGAGGATTTCAATGTTCACGAAGAGGACAAATTGTCTATGAAAGCTGAAAGAGCCCTAGACAGAAAAAATATTGACCGAAATGTTATCATTGTGTGCTTCGATCTTCAAAGTGTTTTTTCTCTACCAAAAGGTAACGCTTCGTCGTTTTATTATAAAAGAAAATTGAGTGTTTATAATATGACAGCAACAGTTTGTTTTGCCAACAAGCCAAAAATTACTTATTGTGCTTTATGGACTGAAGCACACAGTGGAAGAACTGGAGATGACATAGCTAGTGCTGTAGCTAAAATTTTAGACAACATTTTAATTGACAATCCTGAAACCAAAAAGATAATTCTTTGGAGTGACTCTTGTGTAGCACAAAATAAAAATAAAGTCATGTCTACGGCACTACTATATCTTCTGCACCAAGCTCTAAAATTAAAAACTATTATACAAAAGTTTTCGGCCCCTGGTCACACACTCGTGCAGGAGGTAGACTGTGTTCATAGTGTAATCGACACGTATTTTAAGAACATGGAAATATATAGTCCATTATCACTTTTGAATCATCTCAAAAATATGTCGTATCAAAGAGTACACCTTAGATTAATTGAGATGCAGCCAGAAGATTTTAAAAGCTACTCAGTAAAAGCCGGGCAACTCAATTTTTCAATAGTACCGTTTACGAAAGTTAAATTTATTAAATATGAAAAGAAAGATTTATTAGTGCTTCATATCAAAACAAATTGTAAAGATATCGAATTTAAAACAGTAATCTTAAATAAAAAACCAACAAACAAAGTATTAGGTACACCTAACAACTTATTTTCACAAAATCTAAGCGTAATACAAAACAGAACTAAGAGTATTTCTAAAGATAAAATTTCTGATATAAAAAGCTTGTTAGCGTTTATGCCACAAGTTGACCAAGACTATTACAAAGCAATGTTTAATTTTAAGTTTTAATTTTTAGAAAACGTGTAGTGCCTTAGAGTTTTTGCTAAAAACTTTTGTTCTAAGAAATTATAGTCCTAGAAGGACTTTTCCTTTTTTTATTTAACTTTACAAATAGCCATATGAAACATGAGCTGTGATTTGTATACTAAGATTATTAAAAAGCTTTATTTTAATAAGTCGTCGTATAAATTTAAACTTATAATAACAAAATTTTTAGTACTTAATAGTTTTTGACATAAAGTAGTCCTAGGAGGACCTTTCCGTTTTTTTTTTTACAAATATCCATATAAAACTTGAGCTGTAGACCAAAACGCTTGTAAAATTGATTTTAATTAAATACGGCTATAGAATTTAATTATTTTAATTATAAACTTGTATTTAAAAAAACTATTATTGTCCTAGAAGGACCTTTTTGTTATATTCTTTTATTTTTACTTTACAAACAACGAGAGCTGTACACCAAGACTGTTAAAACAACTTAATTTATTTAAATACAAAGTCATAATTTTAAGAAAATCTGTACTCTGGTATTGTTTTTATTCTCAAAAACTAAAATGCTTGCTCTTTTTTTACTTTAAAGTTTAAATTTTTAATGTTTTAAATAAATTTTTTTTTCTGGTTTAATTGTCCAAATTTTTTTATTTTTTTACAATACAATCGCATGACGTAAGTACCTTAATTTGTATTTAAAAAAAAAAAAATGTTTTGGTATGTACAAATTTTTTGACGTACGTGTATGGATAAAACAAATCAGTTTTTTTAGTGGCGTATACGTCAAACGCATTCTAAGAAAAAACGAATGTAAATAAAAAACCAAGAGGCACCAGATCCTAGCTTTAGCAAAAAATTAAATTAAACACTTTACCTAAAGTATTAAAAAAACAAAGAGAAAAAGTTATCGGTTAGTTTGACTGTTATTTTATCACAAACTTTAAAATTCAATTTCCCAAAAAAGTAAAATTGGCGTATACGTCAAACCAATAAAACGTCGACGATAATCTTTTTTAAGCATTATTCTCTATAAATTTCACCATTTATTGTATCAGTTGTAAAGAAAGGACTTGATTTTCTACCATAAGAACAAATTGTTTGCCAAAACAGGTACTTTTTTTTTGAAAATTTTGACTTAATTTTCTGTTTAGATTGATCTGGAGCATCACCACGACTACATGCTGTATAAAAGTCTTGTACCGAAAGTTTGCAAAGCAATATGTTTCATCATTCATTATCATGCAATTACATTTTGTTAATTGTTTTTCGTAAAGGCGTCGACTGCGTGTTTTTGCTGATAAATTTTTGGCTTGCATTCCTGTCTGGACATACCTGAGCTTTATAACACTTGAGTCGAGTACTCTTTTTGACATTCTGAACAAAACTTTGCTATTTCTTGATTTCACACGCGACTGCTCGAGTTGAAATGTTTAGTTCCTTTCTAAAAGCTTCTATTACCTTTTCCGCTGCTTTTAGATCACCTTGGCCATGCTCACCACCACTTCCACGCTTTCTTTTAATCGACAACCGTTCATTAAAGATTTTAATAACTTTTCTTACCGTGGAATATATTTATTTAACATTGTTGGCTATCAAACGTATGGAAACACTTTTATTTTTATTATTTTCGTGCAGAATAAGTTTTCTTCGATTATGCTCTGAAGCTATTTTTACAAAACTATATTAAAATTCAAAAATCTTTTTATTGAAATAAAATGAGACGATAATAGCCTACTTAAATCATACATTTTATTTTGTTATTTCTAATAAAAAAAATAAAACGTAAATACACTTTCATACATATTTTGATTTAAGCAAAATAATTTTTACATTTAATAAGTCTTGCTGTTCCTAAAAAAAGTGTTAAGGGTGAATTAGCCAAACGTAAACGTATCTCGGTGTACGAAATTTAATAAGTAAAATAAGAACAGAAGATATTTTGTGTATCTTGTTGTTTCATTCATATTCATTAAACATATAGAATACGTAAAAACACAAAGAAAATCTAATCAAAATATAATTTTGTTGTCCGTTTACGTTTTCTATTTGTTTAATGCATATGAATGAAACAACAAGATGTAGTGTTATTAAAAATAAAACACTAATTGTTCTTGAGCTCTATTGAGCAACTGTTTTATTGTATCTTAAAAAATACTTAATGTTACTTAAACATAAATTATATTAGTATGTGATTTTGCATAGCTTGCAAAATCACACGCTAGTAGGGTTGGTATGTTGTGGACAAACAACATTCCACAAAGTGTGGGTCTCTAGTTACATACAGACGGTATGGTAACGCAGACTTGTCAAACACACTACAAAGATACACAAAATGTCTTCAATTCTTATTTGACTTATTAAATTTCGTGCACCGAGATACGTTTACGTTTACGCTTGGCTAATTCACCCTTTAGATTCTATAACGACCTTAATGACATTTTTTTTTTTATTTTCTATATATTAAAGTGTATGATTTTTGGTTTATTTTAATTTCACCGGCAATTTCTAATTATTCCATAATATTTTTAATTTCTAGGTCCGTCTTAATGTACCCCAACTTGCTTCTGAAGAATATCGCAACTTGTACAATTGGCTTGAGATTGATTTCAATCCTTTGAACTTGTGCAAGCGTGTACAAACTGTTGTGGATGCTATTGAAGCTATACCTGGTGAAAACAATCCATTGGCTCCCTATATCAAACCTTTGAAGGATGTTACCATTATGCGTTTGATACGCCAAATTTCTCAAGTTTATGAGAGCATTGAATTTGCCCGTCTCCTCAATTTGGCTCCGTTCAGCAACATTTTCGATTTGGAAAAATTGCTTGTCGAGTCGGTACGTCACAATGACATGCAGATTCGTATTGACCATCAGAAACGTTGCATTTACTTTGGTACTGATCTTACGGAAAGTCAACGTGAAGATCATACCGATGGTCCCACACTTCAATCTATGCCTTCCGAACAAATTCGTTCGCAATTGGTCAATATGTCGTCGGTATTACATCGTGCCGTCACCGTTGTTTATCCCAACCGTGATCGGGATCAGCGTGCCAAGTTACGCACTTCAATGGTTCAACATTATCACGAAATTAAAGAACGTGAACATCAACGTATTCTCCAACGTCAAAAGATCATTGAAGATCGCAAAGAGTTCATTGAGAAACAAAACAATGCTCGCGAAGAGGAAGAAGCACGTCGTTTGGAAGAAGAGGCTCGCAAAGCCAAATTGGCTGAACAAAAACGACTCGAACAAGAGAATGAAGAACGCGAACGTAAGCGTCATCAAAACGAGATCCAAGCCATTAAGGAAAAGAGCTTAAAAGAAAAGGTTCAACAAATATCTCAAACTGCTCATGGCAAAAAGATGTTGGAAAAACTCGATGCTGAAAGCATTAAGAAATTGGATGCCGAACAAATTGCCCTTAAGGAATCCGAAGAATTGCAACGTGAACGCAAGGAGTTGCAAAACAAACTTAAGTCACAAGAGAAGAAGATTGATTACTTTGAACGTAGCAAGCGCATGAAGGAAATCCCTCTCTTCGAAAAGTATTTGAGCGAAAAAATGGTTAAGGACAAAGAATTTTGGGAAGCCCAAGAGGCTACACGCATAGAAAATGCTATTGCCGAGAGAAAAGATGCTGTCATACAACAGGAACGTCTCAAGCGTATGCATCCCGATCGTGATGTCTTCTTGGAATCTCTAAAGGCGGAACGTGCAACCTTGTACGTAGAGAAACTTAAGCAATTCGAAATTGCTTTAGCCGAAGAGCGCAAGAAGCGTTTGGCTAACGTGTTGAGTTGCGTCGCGAACAACGTCGTGCACAATGGTTGCGTGAAAAGGAAGAGGAACGTATGCGCAAAGAAGACGAAATTCGTCGTGCCAAGGAGGAGGAAGAACGAGTTATTGCCGAGGCTCGTCGCAAGGAACGCGAAGCTGAAGAAGAGAAACGTCGCATTCAATATGAAAAACAACGTACCAAGGAAGAGGAAGTCGAACGTAGAATACAAGAAGAAAGAGATCGCATTGCTCGTGAAGCTGCCCCAGATCGCGAGCGTGAGAAGCCCTCCGATAAAGGTCGTGATGCCTGGCGTGCACGTGGTGGAGATCGTGATCGTGATGCCGGACGTGGTGAGCGCATTGAACGTGGTGATCGCGGAGATCGTGGAGAACGCGGTGGCGATAATACATCTGGCGATTGGCGTCGTGGTGGTCCTGGTGCTGGTGCTCCTGCTGAACGTGGCGAACGTATCGAACGTGAACGCCCATCTGAACGTAAAGAAGGTGGAGAAGGTGGTGCCGATGGTGGTTCATGGCGAGTACGACGTGAACAACAAGAATCATCTGCTCCTGCCCGTTCTGCTCCATCTGCTGCTGTTGGCGGTGGTGCTAGTGCTAGTGGACGTGATGATAAATGGCGCCGTGGTGGTCCCGCAGCTGGTACTGATGATGAACGTCCTCCCAGAGGTGGCGATTTCCGTCGTGGCGGTGATCGTGACCGTGATGAACGTCCTCGTGGTGGTGATTTCCGTCGTGGTGGTGATCGCGATGATCGTCGTGGTGGTGATCGTGACGAGCGTCGTGGTGGCGATCGCGACGAGCGTCGTGGTGGTGATCGCGACGAGCGTCGTGGTGGTGATCGTGACGAACGTCGCGGGGAGGAGCGCCGTGAAGGTGGTCGTCGTGACGAACAAACTACTGGTGGTAATTGGCGTGATGCTCCACGTGCTGGCGCTGATCGTGACAACCGCGATAATCGTCGCCCAGTTGGTGATCGCGATCGTCGTGATCGTGGTGCTCCCGCACCTGGTGGTGCCGGTGGTGGCAAAGATTCTGGCAACTGGCGCACTGAACGTCCTCCTGCTCGTGAAGAGAAAGAAAAACCTCAAAAAAGAGAACCACAACAAGATAAAGGTAAATCTGACATAATTAGTCAAAACTAAAAAGTGTCAACTCTAATAAAATATTTTTCTTTTCAGAAAATAAAGCCGCTGATGATGGCGAATGGACTAGTGTAAGACGTCGTTAATAAAAAAAATTTACTTTTACGCCTATTCAAGTTTATTATAATACGAGCAGAAAAAAAATAAGTCTAAATAAGTCCCCCCCTCCCTCGTGCATTTTTTCTAAACACAAATTTTTTATATACATACCTCTGTTTTTTTTTTAACTGTATTTTATTCTTTTAATTTTAAGCATTAGAGAGAAACATAATTAAAGTTAAATTGACATACAAAATGTATGGAATTTTTACGCTTTTAGTTTTAACTCTAATTCTGTTTCTACTCTTACATTGTGCCCAAAGCGGCAACAAGTAAGGAGTCGTAATATAAAAAAATATTGTATGTGCGTTTAATGATTTAAAAAGGCGCTATCTCAAAAAAATGTTAATAATGATGATGGAATTTGTCTACCATTTTTTTATACTAACTCTTTTTTATAAAATATTAAATATAAACAACAATAGACATTATATGCATTAAACTTACAAACGACAACTCTTTATACTTCAACAATTTATTAAATGTAATGCAATCCATATAACGAAAAGATTGAAACAAAAAAATACATCTTACACAATTATTATATATATTATAGTAAAAAATAAGCGTTTCGAAAAATACATACGCTATACACAAAATTTAATTAAAAACTACATTTAAAATAAATTTATTACAATATAATGAAAATAATGCTCGGAGGAGAAATTGGGTTTTGATTTTATTTATTGTTTTTAGAAGTGTGTAAGTTGCTACCATAAGGACTGATATTGTGGTCATCTTGTCGTCGTACAACTTTATTTTAGTAAAACATTAGTTCACCTTAACGTATAAGTAAATTATACAGTGTTGTAACCCGCGGATCTTAAACTTACAAGGAAACTACACAGTGGTGAATCCGCAGATTTGAAAAGACTTTAAAACTTTTTTTTTAAGAGAAGCAACACTCAGGAAATTCTTCCTATTTATTTATTATTCTTTGGAAAGGGGATAAAGGTGTTCTTTGGAAAGGGGATAAAGGTGTGGAAAGATGAAGGGCTTCAGACACGGCAACATTGTAATTGCGCGATATGATAAGTCTTAGAACAGGTGGGCGCTGCGATATGTATGAGAGATAGAAAACTCATATATATATATTTTTTTCTAAATTGCATGTTCATATATAGTTTGAACTGTATGAACAGAGCATGATTTTTTTATACATATGTTACTAACCTTAAAGTATATCATAAATAAATTTTTGATCAATGGTGATAATCTTAACTTCGAGCTCATATATTAGTTCTCATTTAGTGAGAAAACTAGTTTATATGAATGATGGATGTTTTGCATGGGATTGTTACGTGTTCTGATGATGGGAACCTAGAAAATTCCCGAAATATATCTATCAACACATTCCTGAAAGTGGACAACTAATAAATTTGAAAACAAAAACTCTAGATTATTTGTTAGGACACTATCCTAATAAAGAGATATAGAGTATAGCCTCGAACTTGAATAATTTTCATTGCACAATTAAAGGTCGAAAAAAACATAATTTTTATTTTTAATAAAAATTATATCAAAATTGTATAAATTTCTTTATGCATTTTATGAACTTTTTAGCTGGTATTTATAAAAAACTTCGTAATTTAATGCTATTGAAAAGAAAAACTTCCATAATAATTTAGTTTACAAATACACATTTAATCTTTATTAAATTTAAATATTTTATTTTGTCTTTAATTTTATTTTATTTTATTTATTTTAATTTTATTTTTTTTTTTATTTCATTTTAATTTTATTTTAATTTGATTTTATTTATTTTATACAATTTCAAACCAAGCCCTTGGGGCCAAATATGGCTTATATACAACTCACAAAAAAAATACTACTACATAAATATTTAACACTACATCAAACTAAACTATTTTCAGAAACAAAATTTATGAAGGGCTTATTGTAAAAACATGATACGCCACATTTATTGTTTTATGGATATTTGCTGTTTTCTAGACATCCGTTGATTAATATTTGATAGAGGTCTTGCTTAAACACTTATTACAAGTACCTATAATATAAACGTCCTGCAAAAGTAATATTTTTTGCATTTTTCAACCTTTAAAAGGCGAAAACGCACTAAAAATAAAATGTGGCTTATTAATTTTTTACTATAAGCCCTTCATTGTATTTAAAAGTAAACAAAAATAACAATGTCTAGTAAGAAACGTATATAAATATTTATACAAATGCTCCTCATTTTAACTATATTTAAATTTTTCCCCAATGAGTCCCAGTATATAATTGCGTTCAAATATCTAATCATTATAAAAATAGTTTAATAAACATTGTTTAAATGAAAAGATCGTTGAAGACCATCAATTGATATTGAGGGTTGCTTTAAGATCTTAAAAATACAAAATGTTTTAATAAATATTCCGGACATGTAGCCCGAAAAACTTTATAAAAATGTAATAACAGTTCCATGTGAATAAGACTTTTAAAATTGAATCCGAGAAAGTCTACATAATTTGAAACATGATCACGACATTTAAGGTTGTACACAAAACGAATAATTTGATTGAAAAGAAGGTTGTATCTACGCATAACGAGAATCAATTAAGACTACCAGACATTTAATACATTCTACAAATTCAATGTTAACACCATTTACCATTATATCAAAATTTACGTCAGACATGGGAGATTTAAAAATCAATGCCTTAGTTAGAATTAATACAAAGATTACAATTAGACATCCAATCTAAGATATCTAAACATTAAACTATTTATCACTCGCTCCCTAACTATAATATACCCATAACATCGAAAGTGTATGGGCAGAGATCAATAAAATGTAAATCAATTATATTGACCGTCTGTGCTTGGCTTAATAATGTATGGATATGAAAAAATAATCCTATTATTTGAGCTACTGCAATACGTATACGATTATTGACGCAATGCATTTTACAATCGAATCATTTTAATATCGGCTCGGTTGCCAAACAACACTTTTTTTTAATTAGTGACATCTGTATGTGAAAATAGTTCTATTGGAAATACATGACAGCACGAACTGTAAATTTATTACCGTTTTTCAATACACAGTGACACCGTACGGTAATCTTTTGATCGCCACAATACACCATGGATAATTGTCGAAATTATAAATTCACAGAATAATTTTTTTTTGGAAAAAAAAGTTGAATCCTTAAAAAAATATTGAATGAATTAATGATTTCTTAGAAAATAAAACTACTCAGAAAGGTACCCGACACGAACCCTCTGATTTTAATGAACTTGGATATGTTGTACAGGAGCACAAATAAATGACACGTATTTTGTTTAGCTGCCCGAGTAAAAAGATGTGTTCTGGCCAGATCTGTTTTACACGATCTAAACAGATCTCATAGCATATATCATCAGATCTAAAAAATGTTAACAAATTTGAGATCTGATAAAATCTTTACGGATCTGATATTTCAATTTTAGAGAGGTTCAATAAATTTTAAAATTTTGTAGTTAAATTATTAAAAAATGGCTTATTTTAATTTCCATACGTTTATTCAAAAGATTGAAAAAAATAAATAAATAACAAAGGAAACCCCATACTTTTAAACGTTTCACTTTTTTGGAATTCTGTTTATCTCAAAATTTTACTCAATAATTCGTTAAAGTGTTTGTAAATCCTGATTTTTCCGCCGAGCAACCGCCGTATTCGCCTGTTTCGCGTGATATGGAGATAAATTGAATATCAATTTATTTTCTTGCATTTGAAAATGTACAAAAACGTTATTATTGTCAAATAAGCATTCTCAATAATATATGTTTTTATTATACCACTAGCTGACCCGACAAACATTGTTTTGCCTTCAAATTTTATTTTCAAAAATTTTTGATATTCACACAATTTATATAAAAATAACTAATGTTCTGAAAAATCACTACATATCGACCAAACGAAAATATTTTTAAACAATTTGTTTTCAAACTATTCTCATTGCATGTTCTACAAAACGTATTCAGCCATTTTTTATTGTATACAGCCGTTCTCGAGTTATGGAGTGACAATCAAAATGTACACTTCTTTTTATATATTTAGATTTATCTATTGTCCAAAAAACAGCATGGTTTAAAATTCCAAGAACAATTTATAGTAAATACAAAAAATTAATGAAATTAATTTTTGAAGTTCTTCAAAATTTAAAAAATATACAAACACAATGAAAAATAAACATGAAAATTTGAAGTTTATGTCATAAAAAAGGGCCTAGATCTGGTACCGGATGTGGACAAAGGAATTATGAAATCTTTCAAGGATATGAACAGATCTGGCTCCAGATAGGATCTAATATGAAAATTGGAATATCTTAGAAAATTATCCAATATCCTGATCATATCTGGGAATAAAGGGTACCACAAAGTGCATATCCCATCACATATGATCAGTTCTGGCACCCGATCTAGTTATGTTCAATCATATCTAATTATATTCAATCATATATAGTTAGATATGATCAGATCTAATCTTTTTCACACGGGTGCCCATGTTTGAAGGTAAAATAACTAATATGTTTTTGTATGAAAACATGTTAGAAATTTACGAAAATTAGATTTATTTGTACACAGGATTAAAGTACATAAAAGTGTTTAACATTTTCTAAATGAAAAAATTAAAAAACAGTACTTTTTACAAATTTTTACAGTTGTCAATTGTCAATATTTTTTTAAACACATTGTTAGTTGGTATTACTACATTTGTTAGTAGTTATAAACAACTACATTTTTAGTTATTTCAACTGAAAAGGCAGTTGTTTTAACTGTCGTTTTCAGAAGATTCTATTGTCAAAATTTTTTGAGTTTTAGGGTTTTCCAGGTTTTAAGCAATATACTTAAATTAAGGAAAGTAAAAAAGTTGATTCTTCAGGGATCCAAACGAAAAATCCAATTCCTTCAGCGAATTATACGAACAAGTTAATTCATTCAGAAAGTTCAACAAAAAATTTAATTCTTCCAGGAAAAGTTAATTCCTTATAGGGTATTTACTTAGACAAGTTAATCTCCTAAAAGTGGGATTAACTACCTAATCAAGCACTAAACAAGGCAATCAACCCATTTTTTAATCTTTTTGATTAACAACTTTTTATCTGACTACTAGTTCTAAACGACTGTGTATTTATATAAGTTTGGCAACGCTAACAAAACACACATACAAAAACTGGTAAAAATTAACGTGAAGAGGTTGCAGCAAAAAAATGTTGGCGCTGTCGACAAACATTTTTGTTAACACCGGTAATTCCATTATTCCTCTATCGGCGCCACCTTGGTATTTTTAACTGGCAAAGTTAATCTTTTAGATATCAAGTAAATTACAAAATTAATATGTAAACGAGGAATCTTTTAGCTGTCAAGTTAATCAAAAAATGCATATGTTAACGAGTAAGATTAAAAAGGTGGATTAACGTTAATCAAGTATATTCGTGTATGTGCCAGAAAACGAAACCGCATAAGTAAAACGAGCTTGCAAGATTAGGTGTGCCAGATTCCGATATCGCAATTTATTTGCTCGTTTTAAATCAGTGGTCGGCAGACAGAGAGAGTATGAATGTATTGGTGTTTTACACTGTAAGAAATAAGTTTATCTTTTTATACTAATATAAACTAATATTAGAAAGACGTCATTTTTTTGTAGCATGTAATCTCCGAAATTACTTTTCCGATTTAATAAAATTGTTTACCAATATTAAAAAAGTATAAAAAGACCCGATAGGTCAGTGGTACAAAAAATCAGGCAGTGGCTAACCGAGATATTGTAATTAAATTACTGGCAGAACACTTATTTAAGACTCTTTGCCAGTGTTTCCAAAAAGCGTTTTTCCAGTATTTGCTCACAGAAATAGCACTGTGTTTTCCCAATGCTATCCAGTCAGAACTTGCCAATGGTACAAATGTCTAACCACTGGTGGTGCACTTATATTTTAAAAATGATGATGTTTTGTTTAAAAAAGTTTGCAGTCAGAAGGTTTCGAGTTCGATCCCTGGCATAATTTGTTTTGTGATTTTTTTATACTTTGTAATATTTTTTTATACATAAAATTGATTGATTTTTGTCTCTGGGAAAGCTCTTTTAAGACCAACTTTTCTTACGTTTTCCCAACTTTGGCAAGTTGGTTTTAGCAGTCCTTATGTCAGTGCTAGCATATTTGTGCAACAATAGGTTACACAGCAGTTATCATTCACATACGTTCTAAGCTATCAATTACTTATTATGTCTTATTAGCTCAGTGGGTACGGCTCATTTAATACATTTAAAAAAAATAATACTGATTGCTCCCACTCAACGTTCCACATTTTTAATTTAAACTGTATGAATAACAAAATAAATACTATAATATAATAAAAAACAATAGCTTTTATTTCTGTTAAATTTTTAGAGTGTACTCAATTTCTTCAACAAAGCGACGTATACTCGCTTCATTGAAAGCTAACACGCTAATGATGAAAATAATTGTATTTTTTATTCTCTGAGCAGTGAGTTTTGTTGACGTTCGTGTTCTAAATGTGTAAAAAGCCGAATGTGTTCGGCTCCTGAGTGCTATGGGTGCCGATCACTGTTTTAAATCGAGCAGTTGTACCTTGTCGAATGTAAATAGAATGTGGATTTCTTCTTGTAAAATAATAAAAACAACACTTAGTATTAAAATTTTTTTTTATTTATGTTAAGTCAAAAAGCAATCTTTTAATAGCTTCTTCAATTTAAAACAAGACTTTTAAAAATCTCTTAAAAATCTCTTTAAAATGTTTTTATTTATTTTAAGTCAAAAAGCAATCATTTAATAGCTTTTTTAATTTAAAATAAAAAATAAAAATAATCTGTTCAAATTGCATGTATTTTTAAAAAAGATTTTTTTTTTGATAAAATACAAGAGATGATTAAAATTACGTTTTTAAGCTTTCGACATGTAAATTTATTTTTTGGAACAAAACTTAGAATATACAAAAACTAGCGCTTTAAGAACACCGATTTCCAGATGATGCGTTTTCAAAAAATTTTGCGTTTTGAAATCGACTCGATAGCCAGCACATAGACGATTAATTTCGCAGTCTTAAACGAAACAGTTAATTGCTTCAGGGAATTAAACGGAAATTGCAATTCCTTCAGGGAATTAATTGCATAATTAAATAAATTCCATGGGAACTGTTTTCCTGATCAAAAGTTGATTTAACTAGATTTGAATGAAATCTCTGTTAAATAAAGTTCCTAATTGTAATGCTTAATGTGTTGGTCAGGAAACTCATTCGATGAAGTTTAATTCTTTGAATTTATTCACAAGAAATCCTAGCATTTTCTTATTAAAGAATTCATTCCTTGAATTAACAAATTAACTTTAATTTTAAGAAATTCATTACCAATCTGCGGTTCATAGATTACATAGATCTTACATTCTTCTTTTTTTTTTGGTGTTTTGACCTGACATCGTATTGTTCATTCAGCGAAGAATTTATGGTCGGTACGGTATTTGTTCCAGATGGGGTAAAAGAGATGAACATTTTTTGTTTTCATTCATAATTTTTTGTAATAAGAAATAGCAAATGAATTCGTTGTAATTTCATGTTTTTTACAATTTTTTTTGGAAAAATAAAATTCAAATTGCTTTAGATGTAATAATAATATATATTATTAAACTTTTTATTTTAACATTTACCTTGTTTTCGTTTATTTTAGATATTTGTTCGATGTAAGGTCAAAACACCAAATTTAACATTAAATACATTTTTCATACACATTCAAATATATTTTGTATATACGACGTATGTCCAATACATTCTCATGAGTTACGTGCACTGACAGCTAATGTTGAAAAGAGTTCGAGATCTATGTAATTTTTGCTAAGGTTAAACAACTAAATTCCATTTATATTATTGTTCTCCCTCCAAATGCTTTCCAAAAAATGGACGATGGCAACTCTAAAACATATTTACCACGTGCTTTATATATTTTGACATTCTTTCATTATACCCAAATCGCTAATTCGCCTCAACAGAAATTGGTCAATTGTATATCGAAAAGCCGCATGAACGAATAGCATAACAAAAATGGAATGTCAAAACAATCCAATTCATACAAGTAAAAGTAGCGTTTGTTCGTTTCTCGCGCAGTCCACGTGAAAATTTTCAATTTAATAAGTGCAGTGTGTGAAAATAATAAAATTAAAAGCTTTTATAAACAAAAGAATATATACAAAGTTTATACACAAAATTATAAACTATGAAAGTTGAAAATATTAAATTGATCAGATATTAAAAGAAAATTAAACAAAAACCTAACGTCGTAGTCCCCCACACTAACTTATTGGCTGGTTAGTTGGTGGGTAATATGTGAGGTTATAAAATAGACAAGAAGCCAATAATCAAAGCAAAGTATTGAAATAATACAAGAAGTAGCAGACACGATAGATAATAAGCAAGCAAAAAATAAAACAGCCAACAAAATCACACAACACATACGGTAGACGACACCGCAGAAAGTGAACACGTTTTTTTTTGTGTTGGAAAAAAAAACAAATTTTTTAAAAAGAAAATTCAATTTCAATTAATTGTTTTTAATATTTAAAAAAAAAAAATAAAGAATTAAGTGTATTTACTACAAAGTTAATCAAAGAATTATCAAATTTAAATAAAATTTGTTGGATTTAACAGGTAATTCCAAGAAAATTATATTTCCGTATTAAAAAATGTGGTCATTAAGACTGATGGCGAATTGGCGCTTTTGCTTGAAATAGAATTAAGAAGTGGGTGTCGTCGTATCAACTCGGAAATAGCAATTTATTACATTAATTTCAATACATTATTAAAATTGAAAAAAAATGTTTACAAATATTGTTTTCATGTCAATATATTAAAAATACCGTTAATCCGTCTTGCTGACAACAATTATTCATAAAAAGGTCAATGCGCTTTAATTAACGGTGAAATGCTAGAGAAAAACAACTGTTATAAAAAAAAATTAAAAATTTGCGCATATTAAAACACACGAGTTAAAAAAAAGAAAATGCGCAATAATAAACAAAAAATAGTAGTAAATTTAAAAAAAATTAAAAAATTTTTAACTGCAACGTGTCAGTAAAGTAGTCAGCTTTATTAGTACAAGTGGTGTATCGAGGTTTGGCTTTATAAGATTACGCCCTCTACCCGCCACAGCCACCGCCACCACCACCGCCACCACCACCGCCACTGCCACCAAAAAATGCATACCTAAAGATACTTTAACCATAAAAAGAAAACGATTTATATATTTAAATAACTACTATCAATAAACTTTAAGATATTTTATTATTTTTCTTAATTTGTATCAATCGATTAACAAAATTCAAACATTCTCTTTCGACAAGTTAAATGGAGACGACGAACAAAAAAGCACATGGCATTACTTATTCTTTATTGCCTATTGTTGTTGTTTGAATTTTGTGTGTGTTTTTCTTTTCCTTTTTAAACCGAACATAACAAATAACTTTTTAACCCTACAAAGTTAATGTAGGTCTTTTAGGCACGATTACTGAATATCCAGTTAAAATATAACAAACAGTTAAAGGAGCATATAGACGACATGTATTTGTCATCTGACATGTCAAATTTCCCACTGCAAAATACATACATGTCGTGTGTGACCTTTTTAACTTTGCTTCTGTAAAAGTCAGACGGAAAGTCATCTGACAAAATTTCAATTAGAGCGTGCTCTATTTTCTTCTGACAAACCATCTGACATCAGCTGTTTTAAATATGAAACAAAAAGTTGTCATAAATCCATGCCGTGAGAAACAAACAGCGGCGGTCCCCTATTGACGGGATCATTAGCCGGCTAAAGTTAACATTTTACAATACCAATAAATGTATATACATTTTCCCATTTAATAAAATTATGTACATATACATGTTTATAAAAAGTTTCATAATTATATCCCAAATTGGTATGTCCGCATTTAAAGAAAAATTATTTAAGATGGCTGAACTATTTTGCGGCGCAAAAAAAATTTTTGCTGCGGCAGCATGCCATGTTGAAACCCAGATCGACTTTGGTGTGTGCTAAAACTATAGCAAATTTTGCTTGATTCTGATTCCTCTTTTCTTTTTTTTTTAATTTCGATTTCATTGCAGTTATAATTGAAATTACACTGCACACTACAATTGCATTATCCTTTGATTCCATTTGACTATCACTTTTAAAAAAAAATTATTTTAATAAAATTTTCGCACTGATCAGCTGTTGAAGAAAAAAAAACAGAGACTGTGTCAGAAGCAAAAAACATGTACGTTTGTGACCAAATATTATAAACCTTATGTAAAACAGCAATTTTGACAGACATGCACAATTACATGTGACTTTAAAATTTTACATGTCAGATGACAAATACATGTCGTCTATATGCTCCTTAAATGGAAAATTTATATGCGAAACAACAACAAATGTGTCAGATAAAATCCCAGTTAGTAGCTAACGGGACATTCAGTAATCGGGCCTTTTATTTGAACCCTTTCGCGGACACACGGAAATTAGGAAATGTTAGCAGAATGACACATGCATTTATTTGGCTTATGGTCGTAATTTCAAGCAATATATACCTACTGGTGCTTAGATACCAACCGTGTACACGAACAAAATCGGGTAGGTATCTAAGCACCGGTAGGTATCTATTGCCTGAAATTACGGGCATTAGTCCTGGTTCACACACATCAATTATATATAATTGCGCAATTTTTCTTCAATTCTCCTTTGAAATTGCTTTTGTGTTCAAACAGGAAAAGTTTGTTTCAGCAATTTTCGTATATCAACCTGCAGTGTTGAAAATTGCGGATGACAAAACAAAACGGAATTGGAGTACGGGCAAGTCTGTACCCTCTATCATTTTCTTTCCCTCCCTCTTCTATAAACTTAAGAATTGCGCAAGTAAAATTGCCGTGTGTGAACCAGGTCTTATAAAACCGATAATTGAGTTCGGATTTTCACTCACGAAAATTTCCGTTATAGTTAAACAAAAAAAAAAAATCAAAAATAATCGAATTGGGGCACTAACTTAAATCTGATTGCTTCTGCAGTGGCACACAATATGCTACTACATATAAAACCAATGCAGTTGACGTCGCCTATGTCCGACGTGTTTATATACGATTTTTTTCTATGTCGGCATATACCGACGTGTCCAATTTAAACCATTCGTAGTGTCAGCTTATGCCGACGTGTCCGCGAAAGGGTTAATATCTAATTAAATTGATGAGCAGCGTCTTTGCGCATACGTTCCGGATTTCCCTCCACAAAATAGCTCCTTTCTTGACAACTATTGCCTTTACAATAGAGCCTAGGAAACCAACGATTATTTTCCATTAATAGTTGAGTATGGTTGGCCTCCGCCGGTAAATTAAATAAATTTTTGTTTTTCCTTTAATCCAAAATGACGGGAGCCCTTTTATGCGTCGTATTAAGGTGTCAATGTTGGCACTGCTGCCAGAAAATTCCAAACGTATTTTCAATTATAAATGTTGACATCAGCCAGGTTTTTAACAGGAACACGATGCACGCCGTTCCACAACAACCATAAGTTAACCATTGCGTCCACAATGGAACTGTAGTCTATTGTTTCACCAGAATGTCCCGGTTTACACACGGCAATTTTACTTGCGCAATTTTTCTGCAATTCTCCTCTGAACTTGCTTTTGTGTTCACACAGGAAAAGTTTGTTTCAGCAATTATCGTTTTCTTTAGTTCGTGTTGAAAATTGCGGATGACAAAAAAAAACGGAATTGGAGTACTGGCAAGCCTGTACCCCCTTCCATTCTCTTTTCCTCCCTCTTCTATAAACTCAAGAATTGCGCAAGTAAAATTGCCGTGTGTGAACCGGGACAATCAGCACGACCGAACTAAACACGTCCCGTACAATATTGAACGTGGTTTTACTAATTAGTGCGATATGTTCACTTCAAAGGTTGACAAACGAGGGCCACTTTTTCGTAACACAACTTAAAGTTAAAGAAGGCAACACATTTTTGAGGAAATTTCCAGTATTATTTTTAGATTATAATACAATAATAACCATAAAACGAATCAAGCGGCGAATAGTGGGCTAACAGCCGCCGCTGACCTTTTTGTGGGTATATTAGCCGCCGCCGTTATATGCGGCTGATTTCGGCTAAAAAATGTTAGCCGACTAAATCAGCTAAGCTGACTGGCTGTTCTGATTTCTGTTGCTGAGCTGTTCCCAACGATTCCGTTGCATCCTTGTTATAAGGATGTATGCATGGATTCAAGAGACGTAAAACTGATAGACAGGCTTATGTCAGGATATACCTTTGACAAAGTATACCTCCATAGGATTTGATCTATACAATCAGCTAATTTGATCTATACAATCAGTGTGGAGTTTAGGAATCTGCAGAACACACTATTTTTTTTTAAAGAGAAGCCACACTCTGGAACTTCTTCCTATTTATTAATGTGTTGCTTTCTTTGGAAAGGGGATAGAGGAGAGATTAAAAGTATGGAAAGATAACGGGCTTCAGACACGGCAAAACTGTAATTTCGCGAGATGATAAGTCATACAACAGTTATTACTCGCCACGTGCTGGAGAGTTGGCTATGGTTCATAGCCCTCTCCAACCTCACTTCGGTGGAGTTGCTATGGGAATACCGATGGTAGGCGCTGCGATATGTATGAGGGATAGAAAACTCTTAAATATTATTTTTCTAAATTTATGTTGTCGACGCCGTGTATCGAACTCGGGACCATCTGTGTAACAGTCCAACGCGCTAACCACAAGGAAATAAAACTATTTTTGAGAATTCGTTAATATGTAGTGTCCGACCGAAGTCACTTTTTTTGGCCGAAGCCGAAGCCGTAGCCGAACTTCGGCCAAATTTTTAATATTCGGCCGAAGCCGTAGCCGAAGCCGAACTTTTTAATTTTTTTTTAGTTTGAATAAAATTTAAATTTTTGTTGATTTTGACTACAAAAGCATCATTAAAGTATATTAAAAAATATTCAAACATCAATAAATTTGTAAAAAAGCAAATTTAGAATATTTTTTCAAAAATATTATAAAGTCAGTTCAATTATTTTATTGAAGTTTTCAACAAAAATATGGAAATACCTGAACTTTATTATTTTAACTAAAGTATATGACGAATTTAATTGAAAATTTTGTTTTTTACGTGAAATAAATTTGAAAATTTTGTTTTTTTACGTGAAATAAATCAAAAATGAACTGTTCTTTTTCAAATATACGGTATTCGGCCAAGTTCGGCCAAAATTTGGCCGAACACCGAACTTGGCCGAACATCACTTTTTGGCCGAACTCCGAAGCCGAAGCCGAACGTTCGGTCGGACACTATTAATATGTTAGATTTATTAAAAGGAAAAACTTTGAATGTACAACTCTTTGGTAAAATTTGTCAAAGAAACTAAAATGGATTTTAAAGAAATAAGGAGACAAAATTTTTTTTTGTGTTCATTTAAGATTTTTTTTTTTTTAATATGTTTATTTATAACGAGCTTTTAACCTCCGTATATTTACAAAAATAAAGCAAATCAAACATATTAGCTAGGTTGATACTAGTTTTTCGATCTAGCTAAATATCTCATCAGAACCCGAAGTTTTAGAAAAGCTAGAGCCTCCATAATAGGCAGAACTTTAACAAAAAACCTATTAATCATCAATTTTGCTCCATGCTTGTCGTCTAAGTAATCAAGCACGTGGTTAGGGTCTTTTCCTAACAAGCATCATGACGTTCCTAAACTTTGAAGACAAAAAATGTTCTATTTATATAAAAAATTGTTAGTGTTTACTCTGGCTCAAGTAATATTTTTTTACAGTTTTGTTAGTTTTTTGTTTTTATATACATCAAGATTAGTTTTATGTTATTTTAAATTTATAACGAGCTTTCAACCTCCTTACATTTACAAAAATAAAGCAAATCAAGTAGTATTTCGATCTGGCTAAAGTATTTCGATCTGGCTAAAGATCTAATCAGAACCCGAAGTTTACATTTATGGAGTTTCGTAAATTATACGGTTGTACGTCGGCTACATAAACCAACTGCTTTCGCATATAATTCGGCAGCATTCAATTTTTCATTTCATCACCAGCCTTTGAATTACCGACAGCCATTGCAACTTCAAAATGTCCCTTATATGAGTTAATCTATGGCATCGAAGTATGAAACGCATGCCTTTATTCTGTAGCCTTTGTAACCTATCCTACATATGTTGGCATCCAAGAAACAACAATGTTGAACAGTATTCAAAATGAGGTTTTACCATAGTATTGTATATTCTAATTGCAGTAATTGTAGAAACTTTTCTGCGAACTCGTCTGAAGAAAGCTATTTTTTTTGGAAATTTTTTTGCAAATATAATCAAAGTGCAAATCAAACTTCAGGTTTTTGTCTATTATTACACAAAAGTATTTAATTTCTTTTACTTTCTCAATTGATATCCCTTCTATAATTATATTTTCATCCGTATTGCCATTTATAACCATAGCTTTTGTTTTTATGTATTAAGCTTTAACTTGTTAATTTTGAGATAATTTTCCACTTCTTTTAATTCGCTACATTTTTACCACTTATATAAATAAGGGCATCATCCGCAAACATACATACTTTTGATTTTTTTAATACTTTTTCTAAATCATTGATGTAAATTAAAAACAGTAGAGTTCCCAAAACTGAGCCCTGAGGCACTCCAATATTAACAGTTTCAATTGTAGACATAAATTCACCACACTTCGTCTTTTGCGTTCTGTTTTTTAAATAACTATTAAACCATTTAAGTTCGATTCCTTTTATGCCATATCTATTCAGTTTGTCCAACAAAATTTCTCTATTTATAGTCTCAAATGCACGTTTAAAGTCAAAAAGACACACTTTTTATTGTGTATCTCTGTTTTCCATTGAGTTATAACCAGGATAAGAAGTGATTCACAGCTATGTGTTGTCTAAATCCAGATTGTGTTTCATTTAATAAATTGTTTAATTTAAAGAATTTATTCAACTGATAAAACACAATTTTTTCCAATATTTTGCTTATGATCATCAACATATTAACTGGGCGAATTTCATTAGGATCTTTAGTATTTTTCATTTTCTAAATCAGCACTAACCACGATTCTTTAAGGCATTCAGGAAAAGTACCCGTCTGTAAAGATGGTTCAATAATTTGATGTAAGTTAGTACATACAATATCATAGTTATTTAGTAACATCTTTACTGTAAGGAAATAATTAGTGTCCAACCGAACTCATTTTTTTTTGGCCGAAGCCGAAGCCGAGGCCGAACTTCGGCCATAATATCAATGTTCGGCCGAAACCGAAGCCGAAGCGGAACTTTTTGTTTCAATAAAAAAAAATTTAATTGTTTTTTTTAGATCAATAAATTTAAACCAAAAAGTTATTAAACATAAACAAAAATAAAAATGTATAGGTATATTTTTTTAAAAAATCATATTTGGAAAATAGTTGTACTATTTTATGTACAAAAAAGAATAAAATATTTGTACTATATTTTATAGCCAAAGAAAAATAGTTGGTCGATTTTTAAGTTGATATAGAAAAACAAACTTAAACTTTAATATTTAAAATTTAAAATTAAAAAGTTTTTTTATGGTAATGACAGAAAAGCAATTTTTCCGCATTCACGCCATGTGAATTGCTTTGTCTATCAGAATAAAGATGCCCGGCAGCGCTAAAAAGCTGTTCGCTAGCTACACTAGTTGGTGGGGCTGATAAATATTTTATTGCTACAGCTTTTATATTTGTAAATGGACTTGAATTCCAATACTCAAATATATTTATATTTCGGGACTTAAAGGCTCCGTAATAAACATTTTATTTTCTTTTTCAATAAAATTTTCATTTGGTTGTGCTACTTCTAAGTCTGGTACTGCATCATGTCTATCCCAAATTGATGAACCAGTTAATCTCTTTTTAGGATTACTTACTACTCGAAATTAATTGCAAAATATAAAAGTACCTATACGTTTATTTAAATTATATCGCATTAAACTTGATTATTTGCTTATAAGTCTTGTAGGTTTTTTTCTGGAAATTTTTTTAAACTCTTTGGCTTTTTGAAATTTTTTCACACACATTGATATTTAAATATCATTGTTTTTTTTTTTTGGTATTCCATCATAATCAACGTTGTATTTTTTATGTAGTTTTTTTTGTAAATTCTGAAAAGTAAATATAACCACAGTTGTTATTTATTTGTGCTTTTTATAAATAATCATAAAAAGCTCGGTAGTTCGGCCAAATTCGGACAAAATTTGGCCGAACACCGAACTTGGCCTAACTTCACTTTTTGGCCGAACTCCGAAGCCGAATACTCGGTCGGACACTAGAAATTATGATCCTTTTTACTATTCATAGCTTTCATAGTATTTTTCAACATTAATATGTCAGTAGGCTCGAATTTAAAAATTAGTTGTGGATTTTCTTCAATAATATTATCATATTTAATAAATGGTATACTATCAACAATTTGCTGCACACTTGTAATAAAAAATGAATTTAGTTCATTAGCAGTTTCTTGTTCATCAGAGGCAGTTTTACCATTTATATGTACAATTTCTTGTATTTTTGTATTATAATTTTTAAGTACAAGTGATTTTATTGTTTTCCACATTGTTTTTTGGTCGACACAACTATTCATTTTGGTGTTAATGAAATCATTTTTTGCCATTAGAATTTCTGATTTGTATTTATTTCAAAATGCTCTGTAATTGTGCCAATAAAAATCTTCATTAAACCACACAGCCATTTGGTAAAGTTATATTTTTGTGTCTTTCTTACGTTTTAGATCATTAGTAAACCACTGGTTTGTTTAAAAACTTTTTTATTAATTATTACAAAAAAAAAAAAAAATAGTGGGCGTTGTGGTGTAATGTTTAGTGAGTTCGACTGTAACACAAATGGTCCCGGGTTCGATTCCCGTTGACGACAACATCAATTTTTTAATATGTATGAGTTTTCTATCACTTATACATATGTATCGCTGCGCCCACCTTCGGTGTTCCCATAGCACCTAACCCCACCGAAGTAAAATAATGAAACAAAATGCTTCAATAAATTCGCCAACTCTTCATCACGCGGCGAGCAACAACTGTTCTAAGACTTATTATCTCTCGCAGTTACATCATTTGTACTTTTAACAAATTTATTAGCTATTTCATTACTATTCAACGTTGTAGAGCCACGATTAATTCAAGCCCGAATCAGGTTGGTACGGAAACTAACATTATTATAAACTAGTGTTTTTATTTTCTTTTCCTTTGTAATTTGTGTATCTTTTTTAAAGGTTTACGCATAAGTTCTACATTCCGAAAATGAAGTGAAAGTGAAACTTCCGCTCAATTTGTGTTCCCAATTCCACATAAGTGATTTGAAAAGAAAAATTTAATTTTCATTTTGTTTCTAGTGGAATTAAAGTGATTTGATGTGTTCTATAAAACAATTTCACTACAAAAAAGTAATTGTAAAACGATATTAGTTAACTGAGTGAAAAACCAAACTTTTTAGAAAATAAAATTATTTTGAATATTAAACGTAAAAAAAATCAAACAATGTAAGTAAATGTGATATGTTGTTAATATACGTTTATTTAACTGAAAAGTGTTGAATTTTTTACGTTGAAACACATGAATCCATAATGGAATACAACTCTCATATATGGGCAGGGGCTCCACTGTCTATTCTGAAGCTTCTGGACCGTGTTCAGGGGAGGGCGGTGAAGCTTATCAATGACAGTAGTGTATCCAACTCTATTGATTCATTGGAGCATCGTCGGAATGTGGGTTGTGTGACACTTTTCTATCGATATTACCATGGGAGATGCTCATCTGAGATAAGTGAACTTATTCCACGAGCCCGAGTTTTTATTCGTAATACTCGCTTATCTAGTAGAGCACATCTGTTTGTAGTTGATTGTCCTGTGTTTCGCACAACGCATTACAGAGAAAATTCGTTTTTTAGTCGAACGATTCGTATGTGGAACAAACTTCCCGCAGAAGTCTTCCCTGTTACTTACAATTTAGAAAAATTTAAATCAAATATCCACAAACACTACTCCCTCTTTCCTCCTTCCCATACCTTATTTTCCTGATCAATACAATGCACTGCATGAGTAGGGGGCATCCCCTGAGTATTGGTTAAATTATAAAAAAAAAAAAGAGGTCCCATTTTTAACATTCATGGAAAAAAATCTGGTTTGGCCAAAGGTTTTTAGAGGGGCGACAAAACAGTTGAAGACCAGTTGTGGAAGGACTTAGGAAGTACATTAAACAGCTTAGGACCTCCAGAAAACAATTCAACTGGTTGGAAAAAGGTTTGGGCTGATTGGAAGGCTACCATTCGTAAAAAATTGGCCGAAAATAGAGCAGAGGTAACGGCAACAGGTGGAGGACCCAATAATATCCAACACATATCATCCAAAGAAGATTCTTTACAGTTATATTAGTTTTTTGTTTTTATATACATCGAGATTATTTTTATGTTATTTTCAATTTATAACGAGCTTTCAACCTCCGTATATTTACAAAAAATAAAGCAAATCAAACATATTAGCTAGGTTGATACTAGTATTTCGATCTGGCTAAAGATCTCATCAGAACCCGAAGTTTTAGAAAAGCTAGAGCCTATATAATAGGCAGAACTTTAACAAAAAACCTATTAATAATCAATTTTGCTCCATTCTTGTCTTCTTAGTAATCAACCACGTGGTTAGGTCTTTTCCTAACAAGCATCATGACGTTACTAAACTTTGAAGACCAAAAATGTTCTATTTGTATAAAAAATTTTTAGTGTGTACTCTGGCTCAAGTAGTTGCCAAGTAGTTGCCAAGTAGTTGCCAAACTTTCTGGCCTTTATACAGCAGTCGAAGGTGTTCCAGCAGCTAAATCATTCGGGACAACTAGCAAAGGGTAAACAACCACAAATTCATCTACTGAATTGTCAAACTTAGATGGCACCAGTTCCGACAATGTAGTAAACGTGATTTTACAAAAATTAAATAAAAATGACAAAGGTACTGAAAATATAAAAAATGAGGAACCGCAACCGATTATTTCCCTTTTTGATTTCTCAATTTCTTCGCGACTTCTTTCAAATCTAATCCATTTTGGGCATATGACAGTTTTCAAAACATTACACATATTTGTTAAATTGTTGACGCTGTACTTCTTTCCACTGCTAGATCGAAGTCTTTTGTGATCATTTGTTGGTAAATTCCTTGTCCGAAATAGCGTAGTGATGTGTCCTATTACAAAATAATTGTAATGCTTGTCTTTTTAGCCATTGGTAATAATTCTTCTAAAACCATCATAAATGCATACTTATTTAATCTAAAATACGCAATAAAACTATTTTTTTTTATTAATTTTAAACACTTGCGACTCAGTTTTAATTATTGTCTTACGATTTTTCTGGTAGTTCCAAAGGATTTGAACAGTCACGAAGCCTTTTTCTATTTAGATTTTCCGTTCTTTGTTTTTCCTTTTTAATTAAATACCATTAAATCACAATTGCTAAACTCATTTTATATTATTTTAAAAATAAGTATTTTTTTGTTTAATTTTTATTTTTGTTAAAAAATGCACTCTTCTTTATTGCAATTTCATTTACTTTAAGTGATAATTTGTTTTTTTCCCGCATTTTTTTATGTTGTTGCTAAGAACAAAATGAAAATGAAATCGTCGTGAAAAAACGATTCACTCGTTTTTCAGAACACAGCGGAATTGAAAATGTGGAATTAAAACGATTCCACTTTCACTTCGTAGTGGAATATAGAACCCAGGCCATAGTAATTTCTAAGGATTCATAATCGCTAATTTTCAGTTTAACATTAGTTTTGGCGTTAATATTGAGTATATTTGTGAAAACATAATGAATTAAAGTTGTTATTCTTGTTGGTTGTGTTACAATTTGTTTGAAAAAAAACTATCATTTACTTTTTCTTGTAATCTTATTTTATGCTTACTATTAACGAACCAATCAATATTAAAATCACCCATTACAATATAGTCTTCGCTTGCCTCAATTTTCTCCAGTTCTGTTTCAAAAAAATCAATAAAAATACCTTCCGGCGATTACTGTTTATCTGGTAATCTTTAGACACACACTAAGTAATATTTATGATTTCATTCTTAATTTCGATTTTTAACCACCAAAACATTTTATCTATAGACGTGTACGATCAATTATTTTTATTTGCCAATTATTCTTAATGTAAAAACAAACACCACCTGTATATCTTGACCTGCTATTACACCTTAAAACGTTATAATCTTTTTAACAAAACTATTGTCAAATTTTGAGCAAGTTCCGTCATTTACTTTGTGTTCAAAACATACAACCTCGTAAATTTTTTTTTTAAAAGGGAAAAAAGTGAATTTCGAGTGCTCATTAAACATTATTTATGACGGCCAATTGTTGTCAATACACCCGAAAATGTCGAAAAATCCAAGATATGGAGTTGGCCGATCGAAGAGTAAAAGTGTTCGAGATTATTGATGCCATAGGCATTTCATATGGCAGAGTGGTTTCGATTTTAAATGATCAGTTGGGTTTAAGAAAGCTGTCTGCAAGATGGTTGCCGCGTTTGCTCTCAATTGACCATAAACGTAATCGTGGACAATAAGGTGATGGCAACAGTTTTTTGGGGTGCACGCGGGATAATCCACATCGATTACCTTCAAAAGGGAAAAACAGTAAACGACGAATATTATGACAACTTATGGACCGACTTAACGAGGATTAAAAAAAAACGACCCCATATGGCCAAGAAATGCCTATTTTATGGACCTCGAAAAATCCTATTTTTTGGACGGGATACTAAAATTGGAGAAACGTTGGACTAAGTGTATTGAGCTAAAAGGAGATTATGTTGAAAGAGTATGTTGCAAAAAAACCGTGTTGCATTCAAAAAGTCACTGAATTATTGATCCACCCTCGTACCACCATCGTAAATAAAATGCTCAAGTTGTTCGAATGTTTTGTGTGCATACCTTAAAAAAATGGTTAAAAACGCAATTTTTCGAAAAATTTGGAAAACAAATTTGGAATCAGCGAAACAAAATCTATTAGAAATATATTTCGCGGTTCAAACTAATTTTCCTAGCTTTGTGAGTGTGTGTAATCCATACCCTAATAGATATTAGATAATACTTTTATCTTTGAAATACAATTCATAATTTCTGCAAAACTATTAATAATTCTTAAAAAACCAATTGCGAACATTTTAAATACGTTTGAAAATTTCTGAACAACTTATATTTTTTAAAACAACTTTTATTTTTAAAACGCAATTGACTATTTCTGAAATATGATTAAAACTTCCTGAAAAACAAATGATAATTTTTCATATGCAATGTATAATTTCTGAAATACGATTGATGATTTCTGTAAAAACAATAAATTACCCAGTGTGCCATTTCAGTCCAAAAAGACTCATAAAAGAGTCTTTGGCCCTTCTAAAATCCTAACAATAAGAGGGTGTTTCCGTTTACAGGCGAAGCCTCTTTCTGAGTGTTCTTTTTTGACTCATAAAAGACTCTTAGTTATGAGCCTTCGGAGGGGAAATTTCCCTCTTTTTATGAGTCATTTTTGAGTAATAAAAGAGGGTACTAAAGAGGCATTACTTAAAAATTTAAAATACTCATTTTATTATACTTTCCAAGGGGTTTTAGGCTCATTTATGAGTCCTTTTTGAATAAATTTTTAATCCATTCTAAGCCTTTTTTGTGCGACATTTGGAGCCCTTTCTGGCTGCTCCGAAAATTGCTCTATAAAACTTATTCAGAAATAAAAACGAAATAATGTTAATTTTTTTTATTTTATTTAGAAACTGGATAAATATAATCTTAAATGAAAAGGAGAGTTAAAAAACAATGACAACAATAACATAAAAGTATCAAAAAAACAGAAAAATAACAAGTTAAGTAGTAATTCAAAATTAACCAAATAATAACGATTAAAATAGCATTATATAATAATTCTTAAGAAGTAGAATTGGAGGTTCCTGGTTCTTCACGCACAGTTTGTTTCGATTTTTTAATATAATCAATTCTACCTTTGGCCGTTTGAAACCACTTAATGGTTGTATTTTTAAACTCTTCTTCTCCGTTGTTGAATTTTGATGAGAACGCAGCTAAATAAACAAAACAAAATATTGAATATAACTATTAAACTATATGTTCTATCATACTTACTTCTAATAATTGATGTTATATTCAATAAATGCACTGCAAACTTTTGATTTGCGCCGCTCCAGGAACAATCGGTAGCTACAGAATCACAGATAATTTTGCTCCAAACGGTTCTAACAAATTTTTTGTGGTCCGAAATCTTAATATTCCTTATTTCATTTTCCTATAAAATTTTCAAAATTATAATACAAAGTATAAAAAATAGTGTTTATAAAAAATAGTTTGTATATTATGCTGATTTTGGTATCAAAAATTGTGGTCCTTTTAGTTAAGTTTTCCGATATATACAACTTCTGGTTCTTTACTCAACCCTGGGTTGGTTTGGGGCGCCCAATCAGCTGTATAATGCTTTATTTTCCAGCTGATTTTGAGCCCAAACCAACCCAGGGTTGAGTAAATAAACAGAACTACAATGTGTTAACCATGATAAAGTTTATTGGTTTTAAAAATCAGGATTATCCGCTTGTTTATGAAGTCCAATTCGAAACGATTTTCAAAAACAGGCGCTATAAAATTTTTCAAAATTGATTATAAACTTTACTTACCAAAATTTCATACAATTCTAATGAGTTTTCTATACTTTGTTCAAAGCTTTTAAATTCTAATATTGAACTTAGTGGTTTTTTGGGAAGTACGGCAACACTTGAAGTATTTGGTGTCTGTTTTCTAATTGCCATTATTTCTGTTAAAATTCTAATGTTTACTTTATTGTTTTCCTCTTTTAAATTATGAATTTCTTCTTTTAGTTCTAGCAAAAAGAAATGTTAATTCGAATTTGTCATATTAAAAAATAAATAAATCTACTTCTAATTGAATGCTAACACAGCCGAATAAAGCTGTAAATCTTGTGTGAAAACATACCTTTATTTTGTTCCAAAACACTTTGTAATAACTTCATGATAGTTGTCAGCTTCTCTAAAAATACACAATATTAACAATTTAAAATAGATTTAAATTTTATTTTTTAAACATTAAAAAGCTATATTGATATTTACCATCATCCTTGTTTGGAGGTTCCAATTGCATCAAATTATTATGTTGTTCACTTGAATTTTGAAGAAAATATTCTGTTAAATTGTTCATTTTCTTTATACGGTAATCTTTTCCTCTGTATGGATAATAGGAAAAAAAATAAAATTTAATGTAGTTTTGAATAAAATTACCTTATTTGAAATTTGCTCAATCTTATGTTTTCTGACGTTTTCATCTAAAACTAACTCTGTACAACATTTAATTTCAAAAAGTCGAGATTCTATTGGAATTTCAAAATAATTTGATAAATCCAAAAGTTCTTGGGAATGTACATAAATTTGGCTATTATTTGTTGTAAATCCAATGATTTGAAAAGTCTTTGAATCGGTTATATAAAGGTTGTCTGGATATTTAATAGAATGCAACTTTTTGTTTAAAGTAACAGATACCAAACTATTATTTTCAAAGCTTTTAATAACTGGAGTTTTGTACAAATTACCTAAATGTAAGCTTCTCTCAGACAACCTATTAAATATCTGAACAGCTACATTTACGCCATTTTTCACCATTTTTTTAATTTGGGAAAGGTAGTTTTCAAACTTGAAAGCACTGATCTCGTCTAAAGGAACATGGAAGTGCAATACTTCATCCGCTAAATGTGTTAGGCAGTGAACATTAAATTTAAGAAACGTTTGGTTATATAAATGTGGCAATCCAATGACAAAATTGTTTAGAAGCAATTTAGCGCAAACATTTTTTGTTATACAAATTTTTTTGTCTACAAGAATTCGAAGGCCAAGACTAAGCTGCATGAAATGATAATATCTTTCTTCAGTTAAATACCTTTAAGACAAACAGGCCCTGTATAGAGCAAAAATTGCCTAAATTCGATCGCCTTCCATCTATCAACTTCAGTTACTGATCTCGGTTTTCTTCCAAAATCACTTGTAATAGCACTTTTTAATTTCAAAAGTTGGCTATCTAAACTTGTTATTTGAATTTTTGTTAATGAATAGTCTGTGTTTTTAGTATCAAGCCAGGCTTTTAAAAGCATTTTAACCACGCCTAAACACACCACGTGCATATAATCAAGAGCAAACTGTTTGACAATATCTATAGGTAATAATTCAACTGCCAATGGCTCTATCATATTATGGTGATTCGGATATGTTCTTTGTCGAAATTCTTCATTTGTCCTGCTTTCATGGTGTTGTAGGGGGTATACTATTCGTCTACCTTGACTTTCACCTGGTTGGATGCATTTGTAGCATGCGTTATATCCATTATGATATTTAATACCTAGGACATATGCTCGTGCGGGTGCATCACATACGAAAGATTTGACTCTAACGTTATATTGAACACCACAATAAGAAAACCCATCATTTATTAATGTTACTAATTCTGAAATGAATTCGGTTAAATATTCATTAACATTGACGGGTTTACTATCACCAACGAAAATTCCAGCACAAAACACTAATCTACTATCATTTACGCTGATAAGAATAGGCCACGTTTGTAGCTTGGAACTTTTAGTTAACGGTAAACCATCAATGTTTACATCAATAGCTAGAGAAGAAATATGAATTTCTGAATTTTTTATAAAATCCTGCAAACATTTTTCGATACTATAGTGGATATATTCACCACCATCGAAATTTACAATGTTTGATTTTCTTGGTGTTTTTTTAAGGGTTCTTCCATCGAGTGGCAAATCGCGTATTTCTGGCTTCAAAATTGATAAAAGAGAATTTGTAGCTTGAAGCGAAATGTAATATTTTGTAGCCCAATGTGCTAGGCTATTCCTTATACATCCTTTTGGGAGAGTAAGAGTATTAACGTTTTCGGACGGACAGACAAAATCGTCAACATCAACAAAAGATTGGTGTACTTCATTGACAGAATCATCCACATACTCACCAACAGATTCATCTGTATCTACTATTAGTAATGAAGATTCAGTTGAATCGGTGGACAATTCCGTGCTGAGACGTGGACGTTTGTACAATTGCAAAATCTTTTCCGCCTCACGTCTTTGCTTTTGCCGAGAAGACATTAGTACTTACTTGTATATTAAATGATTTCGTTATACTCAATTTGCAATAAACACTACTTTTTTAGCAACACAATTTAAAATTAACACAATTTCCACAATGTATTTATGAAGACACAAATATTTTCAATTGACAAAAAATTGGGAAAATTGTTTGACAACAATTTATTTCAAAATTATTTGTAGGCTCATATTTTGTTCAAAAATTTTAACCTTTTTGGAGTGTTTAAAATTATATTCTTTTTTTCTACATTTATGACTCTTTTTAGAAATTTAGTTTGAAAATATTTAAAATTTTTTTTATTTTTTTTATAAACATTCAGAAAACACTCCAAAAAATTAGTAGTTTTTGAGTGTGTCATTTTTAATTTCCCCTTAAAAAAAATTTCCCAATTTTTTTTAGATTGAAATTTTAATCATTTATGAATGTTCCAAAAATAATCAGAAATAAGTGCTTTTCTAGAGTAAGTTTTTGAAAGGCTCATAAAAAAGATTCAAATATAAATAATTTAGGCCTCCAATTATGAGCGCTCAGAAATCCCTCATATTTTGGACTCAAAAAGGAGTCATAATTTCTGAGCGCTTAAAAATGTGTACACTGGGTAAATTAATATTTTCTGAAATACAATTGATAAATCTGAAGTGCAATTGATAGTTTCTGAAATTCAATTAAAAATTTTTAAATTAAATTGATAGTTTCCGAAATTCAATTAATAAATCTGAAATACAATTGATTATTTCCGAAATAAAATTATAAATTCTATATACTTTCGTACATCTTATATTTAAAACTTGTGGTACCTTGATTTCCGAAACACGTTTTCAGCTTAATTCTGTAAAAATGAGACTAGTTTTTGACACTTTTTTTTAAATTATTTTAAAAGGTTATTAACAATCTTTGTAAGTAACCTCACCTAAAGGTGAAGACGCTCTAGCAGGGATGGCCATATCTCAAAAAGTAGAAGGAGCTTATCCAAGATTAGGGCACCAATCTCTGCCTTGGAAGATTCTCTAGCAGATTAATGCATCAAACATTTTTGTAGCTATGGTCTGGAAAATTAAGCACTGGCAGAGCACTGTTTAGCAATGGTTTAACAAATAAATTGCTGGCAAAGAACTGATTTACAACGCTCTGCCAACGTTAGTAAAAAGTGCTTTGCCAGTACTTAATTAACAAAATGTACAACAGTAAAAATAATAAAGCACTGGCACAGCTGTGGCTTAGAACGCTGTGCCAACGTTCGTAGAAAGTGCTTTGCCAGTACTTATTCACAAAATTTACAACCGTTAACATAATAAAAACAGTGGCACAGCCCTTGTTCACAATTTCTTTTGATGATTTTGGATAATTAAACGAATCGCTAACTTCATTGAAAATATTGGCTTTTAAATGAATATCATAAACTCTGTATTTGGAACGTTTTGTGCCAAAAATTTCGTTTACTATCATAATGTTGCCATTGTCGAGTAAACAAACATTGTCAGGATGAATGAATGTAATCTGGAAACCAGAAATGTTAACGTTTTAATATTGTGGTTTTGGTACTGGCAAAGTGCTCCTTGCCAGTGCTTTGCCAACGTTTTAAAAAATAAACTTCCAAGCTCTGCCTGTTGTTACCATTCTGGGGTGGCAAAGCACTTATTTTATCATTAAAAAAGCACTTCATTGGTTGTTCTACCAATGCTTTGCCAACGTTTTAAAATTATAGTTTTGGTACTGGCAAAGCGATCATTGCCAGTGCTTTGCCAACGTTTTAAAAAAGGAACGGCCAAGCCCTCCCGGTGTTATCATTTTGGGGTTGGCAAAGCACTTAAATCTTCAGAAATCCATCGCTCTGCCAACGCTCATACCACCGTTGAAAGTACTAGGCCAATGCTTTGCCGTTAGTATTATATCGTTTTCTAATAAAATTGTTCTTTTTTTTTTTTGAATAATTAAGAAAGCTCTACGTGACACCCAAAATGAAGTAGCGTGCCACTAGGGTCATAGTTTTGTCAGCCCTGTTATATTTCGTACAATTTGCATACTGACCCTATTGTATGTCTTTAAAAAAAATGAAATTAATTCTATATTTTGTTGTTGCATTTTTGAAATTGCAGCAATTAATTGTGGATTTTATCGTAAAATAAAGCGTTGTTAATGTATTATTATCTAAAAATAATATTGCAAATTTCCCCACCAAATTTTTTGGGTTTTTTTTTTTAACTTTAAATTGAGTTACAAAAACGTGACCCTATTTTTTTTGTATGTAACTGTATATGTTTTTAACTTTTCAAATTCTCTTCTAAACCCTTAGAGATGGCTTAATTTTTATTTCGAAATTTGAAAGTTCATAATTTTTTACATCCTAGCCAGCAAACGGGCTCAAAAAATATTAACCCTGTAATCGGCAAGACTGCCCTCCATGTGGGGTATTTTAAATTGGCTATAAGTGCTCCAACTGAGTGTTTTATAATAAGAATTTAAGCTATTTCGATAGAAAACCATACTTATAAAATATTTTGTGCAGTAATTTTTTATGTTCATGCCATGGCTTTTGAAAAAAAAAATAAATATTTGGAATTGAACACAATTTTGAAAAATCTTGAAAACATACTTAAGTTGACTAAAAACCGTTGATACAAATTACAAAAACAGATTGAAGCTTAAAATTTAAAAAAAAGTTCTAATTTTTGCCCAAGGACCTACAGGATTTCAAATTGATACCGGTAAAGGACATCGTCTTAACTTGAAAGCGTATAGACGGATTTCAATGAAATTTGCCAGAAATATTATATTAAGTAGTATTAGTAAAGCCTTTAAGTTTAATCAATATATGTTAAAGTTTAGGTGCGTTTTCGCTTAATTTCGCGTTTTTCGAAAAACAATAATTGCCATATACAGTGGTGTTCAAAACATTTGCAACTGAAATCATGATTTAGGTAATTTTAAATTTTTTTGATCAAAAAGATTTGTGGTATAAGTTTTTGTTTTTTTTTATTAAATTCAGTTATAGCATATTATTTTACAAATCCAAAAAATTTATTCATAACTTCTAAAAATATGTTGCAGTGTTCAAAACATTTGTAGCTCTTAAAGTAATTAACAGGAAATACAAACAATGGTTTTAACGCTCAGTATTTTGAAGCGTAGCCATTATTTTTTATAACTTCTGAACCAGAGAACGAAGCCGATCGGCTAATAGCCGCGGCTAAGCCGCCGCCGATCACGTTTCAGGTACTCGAGCCGCCGCCGACCTCAGCGGCTAATTTCGGCTACAAAATATAAGCCGACTATATCAGCTGAGCCGACTATATCAGCTGAGCCGACTATATCAGCTTAGCCGATATTTTTTTATCTAAATTCATTTTAACTAAAAAATCCTATTATTTTAAGAATCCTCCGCCTTCATCCGGCTTTTAGTACCCATCAATCTGGCAACCATAGGTTTTCATTATGAATTCTCTAGCGTTTGCAAAATGTGCCGTTATTTTGCGCTTCACTAGAAAAAGAAAAAGTAAATTTTCCAAATCTTACAATGGCTCAAAAAAAATATAAAAAACTTTTTCATACTACACAAGCTAATCCCACAATTTCATCTGATTCTAACTCAGATGGTTCTACTGATGTACATACATTTATTTCAAAATCTGCCGATATAGCATATTATGACTTGTTTAAAAGAAAAGATGATATAAAAAAAATGGCAGAGGTTCAAGTGAACCTAACCTGTTTATCGGAATGTTGGAAGCATTTTGGTAGTCTATACATAAAAGATAGACACATATTGGAAAACATGAAATTTTGTAAAATTTGCTTAGATTACAAATAAATAAGTGAATTAAATTATAATACATTTTTTACCCATCGGCTTAGTCGATTTTTAGTCGCCGCCGAGTTTTTTTTCGTTTAGCCGTCTCCGCCGAAAATTGTTCGGCTTTAGTCGACTTTCAGCCGCCGCCGGCGACAATTTAATGTCGGCTTCGTTCTCTCTTCTGAACACCTCTGAGGCAATGAGCTTTTTAATATAATCGTGAGAAATTTCATTACACAGCTTCTCCAACTCGACGAAAAGTTCATCACTATTTCGGAATACTTTATTGCCGATATTCCGTTTTACAATCATCCACATGTTCTCAATCGAGTTGAGATCAGGAGATTGAGCCGGCCACGACATGATACCAAACTTTTACAAAGTCAAGCCGAGCTTTTCGGTTTTTTTCCGACACAAACGGTTTTTTTGTACATCTATAATTTCTAGCATCATATTCTCGGGTTCTTCTTTTAATGGTGGGAAGACTGGCATCTATTAAAAGTTCAGTTTTAGCTTCTCTGGGAACTGCTTTGGGATATTTCGTAAAAAAATTCTTGATTTTCCGATCTTGTAGGGGCGCTTGTAGCACAACAATTTCAATTTAATTTAATTTTATTTTTTTTTAAACTTTTTTTCATTCAACGGTCACTATTGTGGGTATTTTGTAATTGCAACTCTGTGGTAATACTGTTCAACTTATATCTTATAAGATACTTATACTTATATAAGATTGAGAGTAATTAGATGTTGAGCATTTGTGTTAAATCTAATAGTGTGTGTGAAATGGACTATAATAGTATTAGTTTTAACTAAACTAATGCTGAATTAGCGTTAAATTTCCAGAATTTTGGTACACTAATCGGGGTATAAATACTTTTTCTTGTCATTAAGTCCATTTTCTGATTGCTGCCACGTTGTCTCCGGAAACCCTCAGCGCAAACCCGACTGCAACAGTTTTTTTTTTTACAAAATCCACAGTAAATTAGTGAAAAAGAGTAAAAAGTATAAAATAATATAAACAAAAAAAAATTCTAATTTACTTTTGGCAAAAACACCCATAAAAAAAATTAAACTTAAAGTAAGGAAAAATTGGAAATTAAAAATTTTTAATTTGTCAGTGAAAAAAAATTCAAAAGAAATCATTCCAAAGTAAGAGTGAAAAAGGAAAAAAAAAAAAATTGAGATAAATCAATAGAAAAAAAAATTTTTTTTTAAAAATTTAATAAGGAAATATTTTTTTTTAACAAGAAAAAAAAAGTCTAAAATAGGAATAAAAAAACCCGAAAATATTGCGACTGTTAAAACGGTATGCTAAAGATTTTTTTTTTGCTAGAATTTCGTAAATGTTTAAAAGAATGAAAAAGTAAAAGTACAAATAAAAATATAATTTTTTTATATAAATAATTTTTGACCATTCACACCAGTCCAGCACACCAGCGAAAGATCTTTCGACGTGGGAGCCGAAAGTAATGTAAGTTTATTTAAATAAATTTTTATTTGCATTTTTTTTAGAAATTCAAAATACCATATACTCATCATTGATTAACAAAAGAAAAAAAAAAAAAAAACCTTTCAAAGTGATAACAGAGTTCTGTTAACAACAGTGAAAAGTAATTTTTAATCAACTTAGTTTAAATTTTATTCGAAGAAATGTGATGAGTGTATGATAATTTTAAATTGTAAAAGTGATACCGCGGAAATAATAATTTCAATCGATCGGTAATAAAATTTCGAGAAATTTGAGTATAATGTTGACCTAGGTAGCTTAAAAATTGATTAAAGAGTTATACGCGATTTTATATTTATCAAAATTATTAAATGTAACAGTGCTTAATATAAATATATAAAAAATACGTTTGCTTACATACGATCAATTACACCGTGCAACATACAATTTTTTTAAAACTCGAATTATGACGGTAATTACTTAAGCGACTTTACATATCCGGTTGGCTTAGCGCTAGCATCTCTGCCCGGCAACCCGATGGTCCTTGGTTCAACTCCCGGTAGCGCACATCGGAATTTTTTTTATTATAAATTTTTAGTTTTTCTACTCACGATATTAAATTTCTTTTGATATTTCGACATTCAATTTTTAAAAAAAAAAAAATTTTCATTAATTCTTTATTGGAATTTTTCTTTGTAAAATTGTTTTTAAATTTATTTTTTTATTGAAATTTTTTTTTGTTCGGGTTGAATATTTTTTTTTAAACCAATTTTATTTTAACTACTAGAGAAAAAAAAATATGTAAAAGAATAATAAAACAATCAACATTTAACAATAAGTACTTAAAAGTATTTAAAAGTACGGAATACACACAACTGTTGGACAGAATTAGGGAAAATCTTGATAAAACTCCAGACCTTAAGATTATAGACGGTTTTCTATAGAGACGGACGGAACACTGTTCTGGTGAACAAGTACAGGACGAACTTGCCTGGAAGCTGTGGATCCCAAGGGATATGATCAGAGAGATTTTGGAAAAGGCTCACGATAGTCATTTGTCATGTCATGGTGGAATAACTAAAACATTAGAGCGCATACGTCGGTTTTATTTTTGGCCAAATCTGGTAAACGACGTCAAAGAATATGTTAATTCTTGTGACGTTTGTAAAGCAGTGACGCGCAAACACTTGTTGAAACAACTAAGACTAATCGTTTTTCACACACACACAACCCGAACGTAAATAAAAATAAAAAGAGAAACCGAAAAAAACCAAATAAATTGTTTAGTTGCTTGCCATCATTGGATGGAGTAGGTTTATGTCGCTTTGTTTAATAAAATAAGTACACAGGTAATATTTGACAACAACCAATTATATTTGAATTAATAAAGCCAAGCGTACTATAATTTTTTTTAATTGTATTTTTCTTCATTCATTATGTGGGATTTTGGTTCGGAAAACGCATTTTTATTTAGCTTGAATATATAAATATAACTTGATTTATTTATTCATTCATAACTTAATTTAAACACACAAAACCTAAAATATTAAAACAATCTATATGTTAAAAAATTTAAAAATCTCTGAACTATAATTGTTTATATTAAAAACAATTACAACGCAGATATTTTGAATTTTGTTGTATTTTATAAGAATTAATATAAAATATTTTTTTTTGCTTTTTGTTTTTTTAATTTATTAATCCATACTTATAACATTATTACATATATCTGTTTGCCCAGTACATTATTGGCAAAGAACTCATGTGCCTATTTTCTTAAAGAACATATACAACAATGTAAACAAAAAAAAAAAAAAAAACAAGCAAAACCAAGTGATTTTGCTCAGTGCAATAGTACCAATACAATCTCATTTTTTTGTAAAATAACTAATACATTCTCATTTCTTTTGTGCCCAATATTGTTGTAAAGGCACTAAACACCCAAATTGTTACTCGACCACCTATGGGAAAAACTTCTACTACTTCTAGATTTTTCCAAAAATTATATGTAGATTTTCTTGGGCCATATCCTCGTTCAAAATCAGGCCACGTTGGAATATTTGTTGTACTAGACCACTTTTCGAAATTTTGTTTTCTGAAAGCTATTAAAAAGTTCACAGTGGTTGTTGTCATCAAATATCTTGAGGAAGAATTATTTCATACCTTCGGCACACCAGAGTCTATTGTTTCAGACAACGGTTCTCAATTTAAATCGGTTCAATTTAATAAGCTTTTACAAAATTATAGCATTAATCACGTGTATACCGCGGTTTATTCGCCCCAAGCAAATGCATCTGAGCGCGTCAATCGTTCAGTTCTATCGGCTATAAGGGCTTATATTAAACACGACCAAAGTAATTGGGATGAGTACCTCAGTAGCATTAGTTGTTCTTTACGATCAGCTGTGCATACTTCTACAGGTACTTCTCCTTATTATATGGCGTTCGGACAACATATGATTACTAACGGTAAGTCATATGCACTTTTGCTGGAACCTGCTTGACGGTAGGGCTGTAAAATTCAATAGAGAGGATTCGTTTGACGTAATTAGGAACCGAGCTGTAAGGAATTTAATTTAATTTTATTTTTCTTTAACTTTTTTTCATTTAACGGTCACTATTGTGGGTATTTTGTAATTGCAACTCTGTGGTAATACTGTTCAACTTATATCGTAAGATTGAGAGTAATTAGATTTTGAGCATTTGTGTTAAATCTAATAGTGTGTGTGAAATGGACTATAATAGTATTAGTTTTAACTAAACTAATGCTAATTAGCGTTAAATTTCCAAAATTTTGGTACACTAATCGGGGTATTAATACTTTTTCATGTCTTATTACTGCATTCAAAGTTTTTCAGGTCTGTGCTCAGGGGCCGAGCAATGGGCCATTTTTAATATCACATATTGAAATTTTTTAAATTCTGTTACTTTCATATGACACTGTGGCCATATTCTAAGAGGGAACGAGATCCGACCTAGTGGATTAGGTAACCACTTGATCCTACTTTATTTCTGCATTCAAAGTTTTTCAGGTCTGTGCTCAGGGGCCGAGCTATGGGCCATTTTTAATATCACATATTGAAATTTTTTAAATTCTGTTAATTTCATATGACACTGTGGCCATATTTTAAGAGGAAACGAGATCCGATCTGGTGGATTAGGTAACCACTTGATCCTACTTTATTTTTGCATTCAAAGTTTTTCAGGTCTGTGCTGCTCAGTGGCCGAGCTATGGGCCATTTTTAATATCACAAATATGTTAATATATTTTTTTCTTAAAAAGGTAAAACAAAGATTCCCCAAAAAGTTTTAAATTTTTTATTTTTCAAATTAATTTTTACATTTACTGAATTTAGTGAAAGCAAAAACTGGATAAAAATTTACACTAATAGGAATACATATTATTAACTTATTCTTTAAATTTATTTTGATTTCAAAGTTGCAGCGAAAATTGTGGCTCATGTTTTTCCGAAAAACAAAAAACGCCCTAACAGGTTAAAAAAAATTTTTTCTTCCTTTTTTTTTAAACCTGTGTTTTTATGTATTTATGACTATTCATTACTAAAAAATTATAATATTCTCTTTTGTGACTTTTTTGAAATAAATTTGTACATTTATGAGATTTTTTTTTCTCAAATGCTGTGTTTTTATGTGCTTATAATAACTCATCAATAAAAATATATAATATTTTAAAACTACGGCTTCTATGAATTAATCGCCACTTTGGGTACCATCGAACCCACTGTGCGTTGTTCGTTCGTGTACTTTACCATGATGAAAATGTTGAGTTTACTGAAAAAAAGGAAAGTAACAGTTAGATGATCAGTGAAATAGTGCGTTCACAAATTAAATTCAAAGTTGTCAAGTATCTATTGAAAAAACCCTTTACCATACATTAGTCGGATTCATGTAAGGATGTATATTAGGGCGGGTCGATTTAAAAATCGCTCAACGTATTCTAGGGATCAAAATAAGAAAGGAACCATACCTCTAAAACGAATTCTGATGTCCCGACTTTTGACCCGTAGGGTCAAATTTTGAAAAATCACACTTTGACCTATTTAGAGTGCCCCAATCGAATCCAACCCAATCAAATATAATTTATACATTCATATGCTACAGCGTCTTCCAGAGATGAAATAGAGACCCTAATCTTGGAAAGACTCCTCCTACTTTCTGAAATATCTCTATCACGAGATTTGTACATTTTGATATAAAAACGCGGCTAAAAAGGCCCTTTTTCAACTTAAATTTTAACCCCTTAACGGTCACCTAGAATGATGATTTATGCATTAATCTGCTAGCGTGTCTCCCGGAGAAGAAGTAGATCCTATAATCTTGGAGAGATTCCTCCTACTTTCTGAAATATCAAAGTGGGCTTTTTCAAAATTTGACCACAAAATTCGGGACATCAGAATTCGGTTTATTTTACAATTTGTATTGTTTTTTATTTCTATATTTTAAACATTTAAAAAAATTAAAATATATAATTGTATCGATTGTTTTTCAAACAATATTATATTTAATATACAACCGAATACTTTTTTAAAAAACAATCGTGGTATTTAAGAAACTACAACAAATGCGGCAACAATTGTAAATGTATATACCTGTAAATAAGCATTGTGTACCTATACAACATATACGAACCTATTATTAATCCCCCAATCATAAATTTAAATGTTTAAAATAAGGATGTAGCTCATTAAGGTATACCTAATTTTTAGTGTCCGACCGAGTATTCGGTCTCGGAGTTCGGAGTGATAGCCGGCCAATTTTTGGCCGAACAAAGTGTATGTGAAGATATTGAGAACATTTTCAGAATAAATTCTTCAATTTCCAGTACAAACACCAGAATTTGTATTAAATTCGTTATAGTTATACTTTAGTATAAATAACAAAGTTCAAGCATTCCCATTTTTTCAAAAGACAACATTAAAATAATTTAATTCAGTATTTTATAAATCGCCACGTTTGGCGAGAAATCGCCACAACCCTGGCCACCATCTAAACAGTTCCATATTCAGTTCTTTTGAACCAGTGCAGTGTTACTGTCACAAAGTCGGTACAGATAAAATTTCTTCAGTGTTATGTCCGCTTTGTAGCAGTCAAGGTACTAAATCCTTTGGCACTAATTGACATGTTTTAATCCACTACTATCGGCTTCGAACCAGTTCAATGACCAGTAAAAAATTTAATTGCAACGGCGCTATTTCCGTCAGTACACTTTAATGTTATGTTACTTTTTCTCCAGTTATATGATATATCTGGTACCAACCAGTCAATGTTTTGTCACAATTACACTATAGTCACGTGATTGGCAATTTTACCTAAATTTACACCTTTTGGTACACCATAATTTTGGTTTCACCAGTTTCGTGACGTGTCCCCAAATAATATATCATAGAATTGTCACTTTCAATGAATCGACCCATCATTTCGCGCAGGGTATGGACAGACACTTTGAAAAAAAATTGCTACTTAGCAGTAATTTATATTTGAATTTTGTCCATTTACTTAGTTGGCATAGGCTATATTATTTTTAAGAAAACATTTCGATTTTTAAATAGTTTTCTTGTACATATTTCCGAAAAAATTTTAATGTTCATAAAAAAATGTTCTACTTATAACTTAGCTAATAAACCTTTTCTCTTCTTTTTTTAAGTGTACACTTTCTGTTGAATATTCAAGGCCGTAATGGATTCAAGACTTTTAAATGTTGTCTATGATGATCCGTTCGACGGCAATTATGTAAAATATGACAATGATGCAGAATTTTGGTCCAGTGGAAGCGAGTAAGTTAAATGATTTAGAGGAAATCAGAAAAGTAAAACTAATAATAATTATTTTACTATTAAAAAAAATAAAAAATTAAAATAGAACAATGGGTATGCAATTAACAGAGACACTGCATGGTATATTGCCAATAGCACCCACAGAAGATTTTCACAAGGATGATAATACAACGTCCATAAATATACAAACTAGCAATAAAAATGTGGTAGGTTTTCCAATAACGAAAACATTGCGAAAAATGGAAACAGCGATAATTTTCTTCATATCATAAATAAATATATAATTTTTTATAGTTTAATTATGAGGACTTTGCTGGACAGCATTTAGCTGGTGGAGCCATAGAAATAGTTACAGTTAATCCAATGGGTGGCTATGCTACCGACAGCGAAGAAGACAGTGATGATGATGACGATAACGATATTGCGGCGGGTGAATTGGAATTTGATCGTCAAAGTCAATACAGTAATGCTACATTTCGTACTAGAACTGATAGTTCATCCATAGGAGACTATGAATCACATACTAGTGATTATGATGATACCGATGATGTTGATGATGATGACGAAGACGAAAAATATGATGAAAATATCATGGCTAATAATGCATTAATGCAAAAATCCCAAATAAATGTTACTACTACTAATGGGATCCATTCATTAATTGATTTACATTCTAGCCTTGTAGCTCCTGATGATTTTATTTTAGATAATTCCTATCATAAAAGTCGTACATTTAGTACGAATACAATAAATTCGGATGTTGATGGTTTTGGTTTACAAATAGATGCCAATAATTTTGATTTAGCTGAATTTATAACAAAAGATGATTTTACATTACAAACTTTAACTGGCACTATTGGCACTCCAACTACGACAATTACAACAAATACCAAAACAAATATTTTACCTAAAAATATTGTTTTAAATAATGTTAGTCATACGCCGCTATCTGTGGTACATGTTATATCTTCAAAACATGACGATTCTGATTCAGATTCTGATGTTATAGTTGATGTTGAAACTGTTGAAGTCGATGAAGGCGATGCGAGTTCGTTAAGAAAAGCTACGGAAATTCTTAAACCAACATGTATTGAAACACAAACACCCCCACAACCTGAGGACGATGTTGCTTATGTTGATAATGTTAAATCAGATCCATCTTGGTGTCCAACGCAACAGGACAATACATTGGATAGTAATAAAATTGAGGTAAGTTTATATCTAAATTTTATTTAAATATTTAAAGAAACCGAGAACGTTTAGATAATTTCTATGATTCTGAAAACTTATATGAGGAATTTCAAAAGTTTTCAACACTTTGAGGCAAAATAACATTCTGTGTATGTATTAGCTGATGCAGAGTGGGGTATTTGAAAAAAAAATAATGGTAATAAATATAATAGAACTTCTAAACTACTGATCCGATCGATCGGTACGAATCAAATTGGAAATTGTAAAATAGGTGTTAATCTTTTGTAATATTGTGATTGGGTCACCCTGTTCTAGTACAGGGTGTACTTACAGGATGTTAAAGTCGACTACCTCGTGTATAAAAAATCTTTTAGAGGGTGTAACTTTTGTAAATGTTGACCGATTTCTAAAATTAGCATTATAGCGAATTTATATCTTAAAAATTTTCAGTAGATTTCTGTTTAAAATTCAATTCGAAATTAGAATCGTTTACAATTGGTATGTCTGGGTACTTTTCCAGTAGAAAATACTCAGTAAATTTTTTTGGGAGAGTAAGACCAATTTACTCTATCGGCTGAAAATATCTCAAAAAGTACGCAGACAGTATCCAGTGAAATCTTGCAAGAAAACAGCTGATCGGTGTGTAAACAATTGAAATAACAAAGCAAAAGAATTTTAGCATATGAGGTATTAATCTGGTAGAGAATCTTCCAAAGAAGAGATTGATACCAAAATCTTGGATAAGCTCCTCCTACTTCCTTAGATATGTCCATCCCACACATTGTTACTTTCGCAAAATACGGCAAAAAAGGCATATTTTGATATTAAAAATTAACCCCTTAAACCCCACCCACAATTATGATTGATGCATTAATCTGCTAGAGAATCTTCCAAAGAAGAGATTGATACCATATTTTCATTTTCATTTCACAAAAATTATTTCATTCAAACAGTAAATAAAACAGCTGTTCAAACTAGTTGCAAAATCTTGCAAGAAGAAATTTCTCCAGCAACATTTTGCAAGTTCTCTAACTTCCAACTGTCAAAAAAATCTCTTTTTGGCACCTCGCTGCAAGAGATTTGGAGTACGCAGACAACATTTTGCAAGATTTTGCAACATTTTGCACAAAATGATGCAAAATATGTGTACGCAGACAGACCTATTAGCAAATTTCACAGCTGATTGGATTTTGATTATACCAAAGAGTATGTCTAAGTAGAGGGGCTACACTTCCCACGTCTCTCAGCAACAGAATACTGAACTCGGGCAAGCAAATGAAAACATTTTTTTACACTAAAAATAATTGCAACATGTGGATAAAAAATTGTTGCTTAAAACACTCACTTTTATTTTGATTATAAAGTACAAAATTATAGCGCACTTTAAATTATTTTTTTATATTCGTTACATTTTCTCAAAATATTAAAAATGGTTTGTTTTTTTTTGTTTTAAATTAACATATTTATTCAAATTTATTAAATTAATATCACAATTCAGTTTAAAATTAAAGAATACAAATAATTGAACTTGTTTAATAACAAAAAGTCTCAAATCAATGGGTTATAATTATAGCACACTTAAAAATTTTAATTCATTTATTGAAATTTTGATCGAAAATGGAACTCAGTATGATGAAATACTTCCTCCTTTTGGCTTTCAAAATATATTTGATCCTGCTTGGAATTGATTTGACCAATTTGGTACAGTCATCTATTGTTACTTAAGACCAGATGTCTTTTATAGCGCTGATCAATTCATTTTTAGTTCTTATTTGGTAGTTTTGAAGGTCACCATCAATAATAGACCACAAGTTTTCTATTGGGTTGATATCTGGCGATGTTGGTGGCCAATCTAATAGGGAAGTACTATAATTTTTCTAAACCATGCCATCGAGAATTTCGCCTTGTGACAGGGGTCATTATCTTGTTAAAAGTAGGCTTGGGTTGATTCAGAGCCAAAAATTTTATCAAAATATGATGGAAGCTCTTCGGAAATTAAATCAATAGAGCTTCTAGCATTTAAACTTCCTTCATAAAAGACTAATAAGCCGGTACCATGGGCTGTAAAACATCCCCATACGGTAACAAAACCACCACCACCTTGTATTCTTAGCTGAAAGCAAAATGGTTGATCCTTTTCCTGCATTGTTCGTCGAACAAATGATCTATTTTTTCCATTGATCAACTCAAAGTGGGATTCGTCGCTAAAAATAAACCTTATTCCAATCCCTTTCAGTACAATTTGCGTCCTTCTTACACCAATTTAATCTTTTTTTCGTTTGAACCTTGTTTCGATAAGGACGTCGTTTCTTGGTGTAGCTTTTTAAACCATGGTTAACCAGTCGGCGACGGTTGTGCTGGCACTTATTGACTTTCCAATGGTAGATGACCATTTAGAAGCAAGTTGGTGACTGCTAACTGAGCGATTTCTTTTTCACATTTAAATCAAATTCCGATCTTGGGCTGGTGTTGCGCGTTTGGAACGTCCTTGACCTGGTTTATTTGCAGGTGGTTTATTGCCAGAAACTTTTTTTCAACATTATATACACATTTTCGAGAAACACCAAGACTGTTTGATATTTCTGTATAGGAAAACTTTTCAGCAAGTAGTGCCTTTATGGAAACTTTTTGCTCCAAAGTAACAGTTTTTCGACCCGTTATTCTAAATGTAAAAAAATCAATACAGCAGTGGAATGATGTAATTACACCACGCGGTTTGAACTTAAACTGAACTGTTTTTAACTAAAGCTGAAGGAATAGAACATATATTAGCTAAATTTCATGAGGAAATGTACCGTTAGTTCATTTATCAATATGTTTCAAGAGAGTGTGCTATACTTTTGACACATCAAATATGGACATAATATCATAATCATCCATTTACATCCATTTATCATCATCATTCCATTACCATTCTTTTAATTCAAATATATTATCTCTATTTTTTTTTTGCTGCATGTATTAGTAGAAGTAAACTAAACAAAAAATAGTAATAAAGGGTTTTCTATGAGTTAATTTGTGCAGGGGAATGCCTGCGAAGGGGAACTCGCAGATCTCGCATCTACATTCTTTCTGACAGTCAGGCTGCACTGAGGGCCTTAATGGCTTATAAGGTGTCGTCCGGGTTGGTCATGGAATGCATTCAGACTCTCAATAGGCTCGGTAGAGGCAACTCTCTAGCCTTGGGGTGGATTCCTGGTCATGAGGGGCATGAGAGCAACGAGAGGGCAGATTGTCTTGCCAACCGCGGGGCCCGAAAGCCCTTTATTGGTCCTGAACCATTCTGTGGAATACCTGCGGGGTATGTTAGGGAAAGGCTCAGGGCATGGAGAGAGTCTGAATTCTCTGGTTACTGGGAAAACTCTCCTGGTCAGCGCCAGGCTAAAAGATCGATCTCTTTTTCCAGTAGGGGGTCGAGGCGACTCTTGTCGCTTGAAAGGGGGGGGGGGGGGTTTGAGGACCCTGGCGTCGTACTTAACTGGACACTGTAATCTCAGATACCATCTGCACAAGAAGGGTCAATCGGACACGGATTTTGCGAGATGGTGTCTGAGACCTCGGAGCATGTTTTCTGCAAATGTCCCAGGCTTTGTGATAGGAGACTTAAGTTTCTAGGTGATCGCTTCATTTAGTATTCCGACATCGCAAACATTTTGCCTAATAGGATAATTGGCTTTATAGGTAGCTTAAATATGTAGGTAACCTTAGGCAGCACAAAAGACCTACATTGGTCGCGGTGCATAGTGCCTTCTGATCTAGTCTAATAAATGAGTTAATTTTCTAAAAAAAAATCATTAAAACGTTATTTTTAAGAGTGCGCTATAATTTTGAGCAGTACTTTATTTTGTTATTTTCTATTAAAATTTAATATATTTTAACTTTATCTTGCTTATTTTATCGTTAAAATTTTAAATAAATAAACATTTTATTATTATTCAAAAACATGATAAAAATTAATTTAAACTTTTAAATTTCTGCAACATGTTTTTATTTGCTCGGAGCGAGTTTACGAACAAATAAAAAGAGGGAAGATTGAGAGGGACTGAGGTGGATAGAAACCCGTTGAATGTACAACAAATTTTTTTTGTAAACAAACAAATAACCAAAACTAAAAATTTTCCAAATACATTTTAATAAATGACGAAACACAAAATAAATGTACATTATGAAATATACAATGTTATTTTTGCTAATGAAAGTGTTTTTATATAGCGATGATCAGTTTAGTGCAACATATTCAAAGTTTTGTAAGGAGTCTTCATTTTGTATGGGAAATCTGTTTGAAATCCCAAATTGTTATTAGATTTCAGTTGAAATCCATTGAAATCTCATTTTAAGTGGATTTGGACCGTAATGTAAATTCGCTATTAACCGAAATATCCACATAATCTTTGGACCTTGTTGTACAAGAACTTGCCTAATACCTAATAAAAGACGAAAGTAGGAGTTATTTTAAAAAAAATTCTATAATAACGGAATAACGCCATTTTGAGCTAACTTCAAGTCGCAATATCTCAAACATCATTAATGCAAATTGAAAAATTAAAAAAATCGTGTACAGAGTGCTAAAATTATGAGTCACACACCTTAATTTTTAAAGAGAATTTCAAAACATTTTCAAAATTTAGGAAACTTTGGTCTCAGGTCACCAAGGGTTATGATTTACGATTTTTATCAAATTCACAGCATATAGTTTTTTTTTATCTAGTGGTAGAATAATCCTCACAATATTTAATGAAAATCGAAATTTTAAATATAATTTCCATATACAAAGTAGTAAAATATTTTTTGTTTGAGTTAAGCTTTTAATATCTTAATGCCTGTAAATGATATTTAAACGATTTTTTCAAACGTTATAGTTCTAAATCAGTGACGCGCAAACACTTGTTGAAACAACGAAGTCTAATCGTTTTTCACACACACACAACCCGAACGTAAATAAAATATAAAGAGAACCGAAAAAAACCAAAAAAAATTGTTTAGTTGCTTGCCAGCATTGGATGGAGTAGGTTTATGTCGCTTTGTTTAATAAAATAAGTACACAGGTAATATTTGACAACAACCAATGATATTTGAATTAATAAAGCCAAGCGTACTATAATTTTTTTTAATTGTATTTTTTTTATTCATTATGTGGGATTTTGGTTGGGAAAACGCATTTTTATTTAGCTTGAATATATAAATATAACTTGATTTATTTATTCATTCATAACTTAATTTTAACACACAAACCTAAAATATTAAAACAATCTATATGTTAAAAAATTTAAAATCTCTGAACTATAATTGTTTATATTAAAAACAATTACAACGCAAGAAGAAGAATTAATATAAAATATTTTTTTTTGCTTTTTGTTTTTTTAATCCATATTTATATATATTTGTTTGCCCAGTACATTGTTGACAAAGAACTCATGTGCCTATTTTCTTAAAGAAAAATTTTTTATTACCTATTAATTTCCTCTTATGTATATTTCTTTTTTTATTCGCCACATAGCTGAAATTTATCACGTAAGGACATAAATAGTAAATTAATACAACAATGGAAACAAACATACAAAAAAAAAAAAAACAACCAAAACCAAGTGATTTTGCTCAGTGCAATAGCACCAATACAATCTCATTTTTTTGTAAAATAACTAATATCTATCTCTTCTAAATCAGAGATGCACAGTAGTGGCTGATATCAGCAAATTAAACTCACACGTATACTTACGCTCTTTTGTTTGATCGTCAATGAACCAATAGGAAATCAGCATGTTGAGTGGGAGAGACAAACTACAGTTGCAGAAAGAATATTTATAAGATTATCAATTTATTTTACACATGGCGTTTTTAACAGACATTTGTAACATTTTGAATGAGTTGAATTTGAAGCTGCAGGGAAAAGATAATAAAATTTCGGATATGTTTAAAATTCTTTCAGATTTTAAAACTCAGCTATTTTTACTTGCAGCTCAAATTGATTCTGAAGACTTTTCGGACTTTCCGAAAACTTCTGTTATTTACGACAAGGAGAAAATCTTGAAAAAGTTGGAACTTTTGGAAGTATCAGAAACGCTTTTTAATAACTTTAATGACAGCTTTAATATTTTGAAAATATTCAGCATTTACTGGATATTTTTCAAAACCCTTTTAAATGCGATATATTAAAGTACGAATTTCCAATCAAAACAGAACTTATTATACTTCAAAGTGAAATAGATTTGCCGAATAATTTTAACAATATAAAATTCTGGAAAAATCAGGATGGTACAGTATATCCTGAAATAAAGAAGATTTCATTGAAGTGTTTATCTTTATTTCCCTCAACGTATCTTTGCGAACAAATATTTTCAGATTTGAATTATATTTGCTCAAAAAAAAAACGCAATAAGCTGAAATCTTCTAGTTTGAGAAATATACTTTTATTGCGTAACTGCAATAAGAGTATCAACATAGAAGATTTCATTACTTTTTAATTGCAAATTAAACAATGATTAATTGAGGGAAAATTTATAAACACTTCGAAGAATCTTTATATTTCGAAATATATCACACCCGCCACACATGGCTTTCGTCACAATCTCGTTGAAGACTAAATAAAATGAATAGCAAATTGTTTTCTTCCAGTGTTATTTCGTCACTCTCACCAATACTACTACCTTGGGCATCTCTGTTCTACATATACACAATTAAAAAAATTAACATCAGTTAAAAAAACTAATTAAATAAAATTTGTTTTTTTTTTGTGAGATCAATACATTTTATTTTCAAAATTAGTAATTTTTTCCCAAAATCTTCCGTTCTGACTTTAATTTAGGCCATATGTCAAGATATTAATTCCAAATATTCAGTAGGCTTAGCTTTCCAAAATAAAAAAAAAAAAGGTCTGAAATCAGCGCGCAATTTTTTAACCAATTTATTTTAAAATATATTTTTTTTTTGTCAAAAGTTTGTCATTTTCGACCAATGCTTGACGTTGGGTACATGTCCAAAAACTAGTGAAGTTATATTTAGAAATTATTTCAAAGACCAATCTTTCAGAAAATATTAAAAATTTCTATTTGGGTTTTAACAAAATTATAAATATAAATACTTTTTTGGCCAATAATGTATATTTTGAGGATTTTTACGACTAAACTATTAAAGCTGATTTTTGTTTTTAGATCGAATAAATAATAAAGTTTTTTTCGTGGATAAACCAAAAAAAAAACTCATGGCAAAAAAACAAAATTTTTATTTTTAAATTTAAATACGATGGCGGATCAATAAGTCCGTGACTTTTTGAATGAAACACAGGATTTTTGGCAAAAAAAAAAATTTTTTTTCAACATAATCTCCTTTTAGCTCAATACACTTAGTCCAACGTTTCTCAAATTTTTGTATCCCTTTAGCATTTGTTTGATCAATAATTTCATCGTTGGAGCTAAATCTCTTTCCACCGATCCATTTCTTAGGTTTGGAAATAGGAAATAGTCATTGGGGGCTAAATTCGGAGAATATGGCGGATGAGGTACCAATTCGTAGCCGAATTCATGGAATTTTGCCATTGAGACTGCACACGTGTGCACCCGTGCATTATCTTGATGAAAAAGAACTTTTGTCTTGCAGACAGCCACACTGCCATATGAAACCACACTGCCATATGAAATGCCTATGGCATCACCAATCTCACGCACTTTTACTCTTCGATCGGCCAACACCATATCGTGGATTTTTTCGACATTTTCGTGTGTATTGACCTCAATCAGCCGTCCAGAACGTTCAGCGTCATTTGTACTTGTGCGACCACAACGAAAGTCAGTAAACCACTTTTTTTTTACCATTGAAATCGATGGTGCAGAGTCTGCATAGTATTTATCAAGCTTTTCCTTGATTTTATTGACGGGTTTTTTTTTCGCAAAAATAATGTTTAATGAGCGCTCTAAATTCACTTTTTTTCAATTTTAAAAAATCCACGAGGTTGTATGAACAGCTGTTAAACGCAAAGTAAATGACGGAACTTGCTCAAAATTTGACAGTAGTCTATTAGCAGGTGGTACTTGATGGGAGCAGTGTTGCATTTCATAAAACTACGTGGTAAGTTCGAAAAGTCACGAACTTATTGATCCGCACTCGAAACTTAAAGTAGAGGAAATAACCTATAACTATAAACAGACTAAACCTTTTAGAAATCTGTCCACATTTACAAATGTTACACCCTCCAAAAGATTTTTTATACACGAAGTAGTCAACTTTGCTAAACTGTAAGTACACCCTGTACTAAAACAGGGTGACCTTATCACAATATTAACACCTCTTTTACAATTTCCAATTTCATTCGTACCAATCGGATCAGTAGTTTAGAAGTTCTATTATATTTATTACCATTATTTTTTTTCAAATACCCCACTGTGCGATGTTTAAGCATGTTAATATAACAAATCCATCCGCGTTTATCATTTACATTTAACTGGTCAAAAAATATGGAGGTTTTAAATTTAAATCAAATTCAATATCCCAGTTACAAATCAACAAATATGATATTGTGATATTATAATCTTCATCCTAAAAACTTGTCCACAGTGTTTTTGATGTGTTATTTTTGTTTTAATAACTAACAAAAATAGTTAATTTACTATTTATAATGGTAAACGAACTACAATAACAGTTAAAAGCAACCATTACCGTTGACAACCCTAATAACTCACATTTAGCTACTGTACAACTGTTCTTTATGTAATTTTTAAGCCAAATTTTCAACTCCATTTACTTTGTTTTTACAGGAAAAACCTCCAATACATAAACAAAATTTTGGTCGTAATTTTTCTATAGTCCCAAGTAAAAAACAATGTGATATATTAAAAGGTAAATCGGCCAAAGGCAAAGCGAAAGCTACAACAAAACCAACAAAGCAACAACAAACTCAGCTAAAAATATTAAAATTGAAAATTCACAATTAAAATCAGAAAATGATTTAAGAAAAACTGGTATTGGGATGGGCGGTAAAAATTTAGCATTACTTAAACATGAACGTGTTAGTATATCAGAACACAGTTCAGAAGATAATGTTACGCCTAAAAAACTTGAAAAGATTATAATGAGACCACAAATAACTCAACAACAACAACAACTACAACAACAACAAATGCCTATTAACACGACCACAAGTGATAAAGAAACCCCTGCACAAAACGATAAGGCACAAGCTGTAAAAAGAAAATTAAATTTAGAAGAATATAAGAAAAGGCGTGGTGAAGCTTGTCTAACAACAGCTGCTACTACACAACAAACTAGTGGCAAATATGAATCCTATAAAATACAAAAATTAGAAATTAATTCTTTAATTGACAAACATATTAAAGCTACCACAACAACACCAACAACAACAACAACGCCCACTAAACATAGTGAAGCGGTTACCTCGATAGTCAAAACTTTAAAAGAACAACAAAATCTTCAACAAAAACCTATAACTGATCCAATAACAGAGGCTAAAAATAAAGTTTTACGAATGCAAGAATTAAAACGGGCTCAACAAATGCGTATTATAGATTCTACAATATCAGCTAAAGTACCAAGGGTTACAAAACTATTGCCATTACGTGAAATAGTCAAAGACACGCCATATTTAAATGAAGAAGACAAAAAGTTAAAATCGACAAAATCCCAAAAGAGCCAGCAAGTTATGAAGAAATTATAATAGTATCAACTAGTTGTAATACCGACATCTCTATGCCGCCAATACCCAATCAAAATATACAACCAGTTAATAATGCCTCAAGATCTTTATTGAAATCGTCAGCATTATTATCGACAATATCAAATTCATTTCAAAAAGTTAAAGCTACAGATAATGTTAAAATATCAACAAGTTCTTTAATCTCCAGCATACAAGATGTTGTAGTTAAAAAAACTCTGCCAGTAGAAGAAATTGAAAATGGTTCTTCCTCAAAGATTCCTCAACAACAGCTGAACATTATGGTGAAAATAAAATAATTATGCATTTACGTAAAGATAGAATACGTAAACGTATGTGTACAATGGCAACACAAACTGAATTACAACCAGAATTTCCTCCATTGCCATTACCCAAACTTAGTATGCAACATAAATCTCGAGAACGTATAAGAAAACAACGTAAACGACAATATCGTAAACATAATGATAAATCTGTATCGTCATCATCTTCCGAATATTTGTCTGATGAGCATACCGACACTAATTCCTCATCTCTAACACGTTCTCGTGAAAATAGTTGTTCATCGTCCGTAGAACGTATGCGTACGTATGATAGTGCCATTGGTACTGGTGGTTATTCCTCAAGAAGTAGTCGTAAACATCGTTCATCCATTTCATCTTCATATTCCGAAACAGCTGATCGTATTGCTCGTGGTCAACGTCGTCAGCGTCGTACAAGTTATACAAACGTTCATCACGTAAACGTTCACGTTCTCCCTATTCGTCATCTTCGTCGTATACTTCCGATTCGGATCGTTCACGTTCACCTCTATATAGACGTAGTTCACGTAGCAGATCAAACTCTCGAACCCGCTCTCGCTCAAGACGTTCGAGATATCGTCAACAATCAAATAATAATAACAATAATAACTTTTTGGATCGTAATGTTTCACAGCCGGCTGTTGAAGAACGTCGTATTGTTTATGTGGGTCGTATTGAACAGGAAACGACCAAAGATATGTTGAGACGTAAATTTTTACCATATGGTACTATTAAGCAGATTAGTATACATTATAAGGATACTGGGTAAGTAAAAATGTTATTTTGAACAGAAACAAAAAAAAAAAAAAATAAAACAAACTTGATTTATTAGACTTAACTTAACCCCAAACCGGCCTAAGCTTTTGTTGCAATGAAATTTATACTACTTGTTCGGTACGAAAAATAAACAATATTCTCCCGAGTAAAAATATTTATATATAATTATATATATTATATGTATTTATATATATTTATATATATTTATATATATTTATATATATTTATATATATTTATATATATTTATATATATTTATATATATTTATATATATTTATATATATTTATATATATTATATATATGTATATATATTTATATATATTTATATATATTTATATATATTATATATAATTATATATAATCATATATAGTACCATATATAATTGGATTGCTTACAAAATTATATATAAATATATATGGTCGAATATGGTTCAAAGGCCTTAGCTGCTAGATCCCACCCTCTCTCATTATCTTATAATTTATAATTATAAGCTAATTTTATAAATAAATAAATAAATATGGTCCAATATATAATTATATCTAATTTTATATAATTATATAACATATATAACCATTTTTCGGATATAATTATATCTAATTATATCAGATTTTATAGAATTATATATAATTGTATGTAATTGTATGTAATTATATCCACCAATTTTCGTACATAATTATATATAATGTGATATGGCTTATATAATTTCTTTCAAGCAGGCTACAAAAATTTTTTTCGTTGCCTATTCTTGGCTACATGGGATAATTTATTTATGTTTATGCATAAATAAATTATCTAAAAATTACAGTCTGTGCTTTTACTTACGAAGATATGGCGACTTCGTTTTTCGAAAAGCCCGAAATTGAGCGAAAACTCACCCAAACTTTAACATATATTGATTAAACTTGAAGACCAAATTTCATAAAAATCCGTCAATACGTTTTTAAGTTGTGTCGATGTTCTTTACAGTTATCCTTTTGCAATCCTGTATGTAATTGGACCAAAGCTAGAGCTTTTTTTTTTTAAAGTTTAAACTTCCATATTACTTTGTGTTTAGTATCAACGGTTTCTAGTGAACATAAATATGTTTTCAAGATTTTTGAAAATTGTGTTCATTTCAAATATTTATTTTTGGGAATTTTACGAAATTTTAACTTTAACGCTTTCTTGCTTCCAAACCGTTCAAAGCCATAAAAAATACTTAACAAAATATTATGTAAATTTAGTTTTCTATCGAAGTAGCTTAAATGCTTATTATAAAAACCTCATTTGACGAACTTATGTCCAATTTAAAATACCCCGCCTTATGCGCTCTCTTGCCGGTTAGAGGGTTAATATTGAAATAAATTTTCCCAAAGAACTGAAAATATCTTTTAATATAGTATACTTAGGCCCGATTACTGAATATGCAGTTAATATTTAACGAACAGTTAAATTGAAAATTTATATGGCAAGCAACTACAAATGAGTCAGTTAGAGCCAGTTTTTGGGAGGACGATCAAACTTAGTTTTACAGCTGTTTAGTTAAACTTAAATAAGATATAAACTGCTTTTAAACCTCCATGCTGTTTTTCAGTGATGGTTTAAAAATTTCAAATTAAATAAGATTACCATATTTTACACCAAAAAGAGTAATGCCATTTTCAAAAGAAATATGGTAGCACATACGAATGTCAAAATAAAAAACCAACAAAACAACGCGCATAGAAAAAAAATGTTTGTTTATTTTGTGCCCAACAATTAAATATTTCTTTTGTTTAATATTGGTTGTAATTAAATATAAAATGGACTCTAAAATAAATGTAAAAATATAAGCCGATGGTTTGGACGAGCGGAAGCGCTGATAAATAAAAACACATTTTCAAAAATTTCGTATATATTGTTTTTTTTTTTTGGACTTTTAGTTAACAGCTGCTTTATTTATGTATAATTTTCATTCACAGCTGTTGTGATTTGACAACTCAAAACTTAGTTTAAACGGCCAACGATGGCCGGTTAAACTACAATTAAAATATAATAAACTTGATCTCAAAAACAGCATTTTAAGTTTAAACTTCGTTAAAACTATAAACAAGGTTGAACTACATCCCAAAAACTAGCTCTTAAAGTCCCAGTTAGTAGCTAACGGGGCATTGTGAAAATTAGGCTCAATGTTTTTCAATAAATAACGAAAGTATAGTTTGTCTACTACTAGATAACTTTTTAGGAGTATTTGAAATATAAATATTTAAAATAATTTTTTACCTTCACATCTTAAACTAATAAAACTCTTAAATTTTTATATTGATTATATAAAAAATTTGATTATATAAAAAATTTGATTATATAAAAAATATGGTCATCTAAAGTTGTCTTAAAAGGCAAGGATTAATTCCGTATTTGTTAAACAATAACTTTTGCGGCCAGACACCTTGCGAAATTAAAATTTAATTGGAAATTTGTTGAATTGGTGTCACTTATTCGAATTGAATTAAATTGCTAATTAAAATAAATGTTCATTATTTATTTAAGTATCAAACCAGCTTAGAAACGGTAATGACATGAACATTATTTTTCCGATAATCAGTAATGACACCAGCTTTCTCTATTGCTTTAATACAAATAATAAGGACTAAAAGAAATACAAATAAAAAGGAATACAAATAATAAGGAATACAAATAATAAGTACCCAGGTAGAAAAATACAAACGCGCAAAGGGTTGGCAAAGTACTGTATATGGTGGTACAAGCCAAGCGTTGGCAGAACGTCCGTTTTAAAAAATTAAAATTTGGGCCAACCTAACGATGATAACGTCAATTCGTTTGTTTTTTTATATTTATTGATCCTAAAAATGCGTTTTTATTGTTATTACAATTTTTAAATGCATTTTGCACTTTTTAACTTGGGCATGCTAGAATTAACGTACAATAACACCAACCATAAAATAAGATAACGGTATAACTTAAAATATCGATAACCTTAAAATAACCTAACAAAATATTCATAAAATACCCTGGTTTAAACTAAAAAGTGTATGAGTAACAAAAAAAACTTTTTCCAACAAAATTTTATTTGCAATATGATTTTATGAAAATTAAGCTAAATTTATGTTTGTTTAAAATTTAGAAAATATTAACGATATTTTCCATTTCAAATAAATTTAATTTTTTTGCATAACTACCCAGCCAGAAAAATACGATCGACAAAGCATTGGCCCAGTGCTTTCAATGGTGGTATGAGAGTTGGCAGAGCGCTGGATTTCTGAAGATTTATGTGCTTTGCCAACCCCAAAATGACACCGGGCAGGGCTTGGCCGTTCCTTTTTTACAGCGTTGGCAAAGCACTGGGTAAACGAAATCGCCAACGTTGGCGAAACACTGGCAAAACCTAATAATATGTGATCTAAAAATAGACTTTCCAAAATAAAATTTAAAAAGAAGTTAACTTAAAAAGGTTTTGGTAATGCCGGGACTCGAACTCTGGCCGCCAGATTGCCAGCCAAGCGCTCTACCCACTGAACTAGCGAGACACATAATATTTTGATAGCTTAAAACGTAACCGAGTGATAACAGGTGGCTAACTGTTGGTTGCGCTAGTTTGCCAGCACTGGCATATCGTTTGTTGGCATTAACTTGCCAACGCTGGAAAAAAAGTTGGTATAAGAAAAGATTTTTTACAAACATAAAAAGTACAATTTTAATATTTTTTTTAACAAAAAGTAGTAAATTTTTTAAATCAATTCTTTTAAAACCACGTTTGGCCAGTGCTTTAATTTTTGGATGTTGTAAATTTTATAAATCAAGTACTGGCAAAACACATTTTGACAACGTTGGGAAAGCGTTGTTAATAAGGGCTTAGATTAGATTATAGTGGCACTATGCACCGCGACCAGAAATTGGTATTTTGTGCTGCCAGCGAATACACCCTATAGGTTCAGGCTCCCTACGAAGTCAATTATCCTACCAGGTGAACAGTTCCAAACGTCCGATGGCGTCACTATTCGATCACCAGAATAACGCACCCTCCTGTCGGAGAGCCTCGGACATTTGCAGAGAACATGCTCAGAGGTCTCGGGTTCCAATTCACAAAACCTGCACGTATCCGTAGAGGGCTTTGCCAGTTCATTAATTTGAATTTCTGCCAATGGTACTAAAAATAAACTGATTTACAGTGCTTAATTTTTCCGACCACTGGCAATTTCTGGCTGGGTACTAGTGAATTAAGTAAGACAAGTCCTGGTGAAGCACTTTTTTTTAGAACGTTGGTAGAACACTTTAAGCCAATGTTTTGCCAGCAGTATTTTTTCATACACAGTCGTACATTTTGTGAAACATGTACATTTAACAGGGTGTTGGTAAAACGCTGCAACCCAACGTTCTGCCAGTAGTATTTTTTCATTTACAGTAGTAAATTTCGTCAAGAAAGTTCCGGCAAAGCGCTTTCTATAAACTCTGACAGAGCACATGCAAACGATGTTTTTCAGCAGTATTTTTCCATATACGGTCTTAAATTTTGTAAAAAAAAGTACTGGCAAAGACCTTTTTGAAGACGTTGGCAAAATGACTTTTATCATTACAGTGCACTCGCGAAAATATGGACACCCTAAAATATGAACACTCCAAAATATGAACATTTTTTTTCTTCCATTGACTACTCTAAAATATGAACAACTTAGTGCCAAAGCTTTAAAATACAGCTTATTTTTGTATTTTTAACGTATTTTTTGCAAAATAACTTTTAAATTTTGTTTGCTTTTTCAAAAATTAATTGTTTTTTTTTTTAATTCAATAAACAATAAATAAAAAATTTAACATAAGAAACTTTTATTTTATTGGAAAAACGTTTTTAAAGTAAATTAGATGACATTCGCAAATATGAACAATCTTGCAAAAGTGAACTGGCTTGGTTTTAATTAGTTCATATTATCGCGAGTGCACTGTATTTTAAATATGTGGTTACATTACTGCTTACTAGTATAGAAAAAAATAATGAGTTCAAAAATCTCGTTAGATAAAAACACAAATCTCCTGCTTGTACAAATGTCATTACTTTCAGCTTACAAAAAATCAAAAATAAGAACCCAGGTAATAAAATACAATCGGCACAATGTTGGCATAGTGTCGGCGACGGTCGGTTATGCGTTGGCAGAACGTGTAATTAACAATCTTGACAGTAGTATCCTGGTACCCGATTGATAACAGTGGCCAACCGTTGGTTTAAGCGAACTTGCCACCATTGGCATAACGTTGGTAATTCCAAAAATTTGGTGCTTTTAAAACAGCACAAATGAAATTAATTTTGAGAATTATGTTTAGTACAACACATTTAAGAAGCAGCAATACATCATATAATAACGAATAACGAAATGAAATATAACGTATTAAAAAAATGCTATTAATTCGTTGTAATATTGGTAAAAACAATACTGGCAAAGAATTTTGCGGGCCGTACTGGCAAAACACGTGCTTTGCAACAAAATTTCACACGTTGGCAAAATGTTGATAAAACTATGAAATAGGTGGTCTAAAAATAGATTTCTGAAAATAATTTTTAATTTTATAATTTTTTTGGTTTCGCCGGGATTCGAGCCCTGGCCGCCAAATTGTCAGCCGACACTCTAACTACTGAGCTAACGACACATATAAGCATAGCTTTTCCAGAAACAAAAAAAAAATATTAAAAAGTATCAAAAAATTATGCCAGAATTCGGGATCGAACTATGCAATTAACAACTTCTTGTACTGATTTAATAATTGCTGGTGATTTCAACTCAGATTTATTAGAAACTACTGATCTGTCTGATTCAATGTTACAAATTGGTCTTTCATCTGTTAATTGTAACTTACCTACTCATTTCACCAACACTGCGAGTACTCTAATTGATCTCTTCTTTGTTAATGATGTGTCCAAAGTGCTGCTATATGATCAACTGGCGGCATCATGCTTTTCTAGACATGATTTAATTTTTATAACTTATGATTTTCATTTGAAACATAAAGTCGAAACTTTTTCGTATCGTGATTTTAAAAATATCAATTATCAATTTTTGGCTGAAATTTTTTATAATATTGACTGGGATTCTATTTTTTACATGCCGTCTGTTAATGACCAGCTGTGCTTTTTGGAAACTAATCTTCTACATATATATGACCTTGTTGTCCTCATAAAAACAAGAACAACAAAGAAAACTACTAGACCTTGGTTTACAGTGTCTATTAAACTTTAAATTGAAAAAGAGATAGAGCTTACTCGCGTTGGAAACGATTTAAGACACCTGAGCTCAAAGAAGAATTTTGTAAAGGTAGAATTGAAGTAAATCGTCAAATTAGAAAGGCTAAATCGGAATATTATGCTAAACGTTTTAGTAACGCAATTGATGGAAAAAGTAAATGGAAAACCATACGTGAAATTGGTATTGGGAAGATCAAAAATAATAACATTATCTGCAAATATAGTGCAGATGAACTCAATGATGTTTTTACAAGAATACCTATTCCTGCTCTTGGACAGCACAACTATAATTTTGATAATAACCATAACCGCAGTGACAGTTTTGAATTTTGCTGTGTAAATGAATCTGAGGTTTTACAAAATATTATTTCGATTAAGTCTAATGCTATTGGCTATGATAACATCAACCCAAAATTTCTTATAATCCTACTTCCTCAGCTGTTACCATTCATCACTCATTTATTTAACACCATCCTCATGACTAGTGTCTTTCCAACTAACTGGAAACATGCAAAAATAATACCAGTTTCAAAGTCTAATTCTGAGTTCATGCCGATAGCAATTTTACCATTTCTGTCCAAAGTCTTTGAGAAAATAATACATAAACAGATAAGTGACCACATAGCACAATATAATCTGCTCACCAGCAAGCAATCCGGATTTCGACAGAAACACAGTTGCATCACAGCTTTAATTGACGTTACTGAAGATATACGTTGTTCTATTGATGGTGGGAATTTGACACTTTTGGTTCTTTTAGATCACTTAAAAGCTTTTGATTCTGTTGACCATTCATTACTTTGTTCAAAGCTCTATTATCAATTCTCATTCTGTGACACATCAGTATCATTAATTAAATCGTACCTTGATAATCGTTCTCAATCTGTGTTCTTAATTGATTCTTATTCTGGAGCTTTATCTGTTACCCGGGGAGTACCACAAGGTTCAATTCTGGGCCCACTTTTATTTTCTTTGTACGTTAATGACTTACCTGATAATGTATCCCATAGTAAAATTCATTTATATGCCGATGACGTGCAGCTATACATCAACATATCGCTTAAAACTATAAATGAAAATGTATGCAAGCTTAATTCTGATCTTGACAGTATTTATTGCTGGGCATCACGAAATTGTATATGCCTGAACCCACAAAAATCTAAATGTTTAATAATCCGTAAAAAATCTTTAAAACAAAATATTAACGTTGACATTCGTATTAACAATGAAATAATTGAAATCGTAACTTCAGCAAAGAATTTGGGCATTGGGATAATCACGTTAATATTGTAGTAGGTAAAACGTACTCAATGCTTCGTACTCTGTGGGCAACGCACTTTTGCACTCCAGTTAATATTAGAATGCAAATTGCTAAAACTTATTTAATGCCGGTACTTCTTTATGGATGCGAAGTTTATGCTAATTGTGATTCCACTAGTAAGCAAAAGTTAAATACTCTTTTCAATAACATTGCTAGATATGTATTTGGTCTTCACACTATTGATAGAATTGCAACCTTAAGTAAAAAACTTTACAACTTGACTTTTAATAATCTGGTCAACATCAGGACTCTTACGCTTCTGCACAAAATCGTGTATACAAAAGTACCGTCATATTTATATAATCGGATAACTTTTGCAAGGTCCGACAGGGGGAATAAGGTTATACCTATTGCACACAGAAGTAAGATAACGGAATGGCAATTTTACTATAACGCGTTCTATCTATGGAACAGACTTTCGAATAGGGCACAAACAAGCAGCAACGTAAACACTTTTAAAACCGAAATAACAAAACATTTGAACAATAATACAACGTAACTACACACTTTAAACTAACATTAATAATTAATTTGCACTATTGTTAAATATTGTTAAACTTTGTAATTTTTTAAAACTGTTTTTAATTTTTAATTTTTAATTTTTTTTATTTTTTTATTTTTAAAATTTGTCATATTTTCTTTTTTTTTTTTATTTTTTAAATGTATTATATTGTATTACTATAACTTCTTCTAGTTCCATACTATAATTAAAAGATGTATGTCTTGTTGTATGGAAATACAGATAAATAAATAATATAAATAAATAAAACTACAATCGGATCGAATAAATATCAAATATACAATTGTACAATAAACACTAGATTTTTCATTTAAATTTTATTTATACAAGCTTTTTTCTTTTTACAAAGCCCTCAGATAATTTTTTTTGAAACTGGAACATTTTGGACCTTGACCCCATATAACACATAAAACCCGATTTTTACAAAAAAATAAAAAAGTTGATACAAAATAGGCATTTTTAGCGTTATGTTAGAAAAAAAGAAACTAAATTTTTTGAATCCCAAACATAGTTTGAACCTAATCCTAACATTGGTGGCGGGTATCGAATATTCGACCCTTACATACTATAATTTGTTTACTTATCCTCAGTATTTCTGGTCCGACCATTAAATCAGCATCAGGTCCCTTCTCGGAATATGATCCAAATTATACTCCGTTTAGGGTATGACCGATATTAATTTCTGTTAATTATATATTGTTTATCGGTTTTTTTATAAAAAATATTTTCAGTTTTTAAAACAATTCATTTATTTTATAAAATTCTTTTTAGCATGAAATATGGTTTTGTAACCTTTGAACGTTCCCAAGATGCTTTTCAAGCGATTGATACGAGTACACGAGATCCTCAAATAAATATGTATGATGTTAGTTTCGGTGGTCGACGTGCATTCTGTAGAGCATCTTATGCGGATTTAGGTAAATTTAACTAGAATTTTGTATAAAAAAATAAACTAAATGAAATTTAAATTTTAGATAATGCTGGTATAAATACCTATCAATCGTATGTATTCCCACAACCAGTACAACAGCCTAGAGAAGAAGATTCCTTTGAGGCTTTATTACAAAAAATGAAAGCTAAATTAAATGCTAATAAACCTACAACATCTGCATCGTCAGCTCCTGCAGCCGCAGCTGTAGATATAAATACAACAACTGCAACAAATAATAAAATTTGACGAATATGCAGCACAAGTTGTAAAAGAAATTGTTGTTTAACTACACACAATAATTCATTTAAAGAAATTTCATATTTTAACTTACAATTTGTTACAATTAATCTAAAAATGCCTTATTTTTATTTTATATAGAAAGACTATCTTAAAAAAAAACAATATTTTTTAATTTAATTTACAATTTTCTACTTGCAATTTATTAATTTCTATACAATAGAAACTAAATCAACACTAAAAATATATAAAAAAAAACAATGATTGCCAAAAAATATTGTTAAAAAAGAACAACATTGTAATATTATTCTTTTTTTTTATTTTTATTATGTATGTTTTTCTTTTTTCTTTTAAGTTTTAATATATTTAAGTTTTTTTATAACTAAAAAGAATATTTTTAAATCGTATAAAAAGGGGGAAAACTAAAAATTAAAAGAAAATTAAGAAAATACTTAAAAAAAAATAAATAAAAAAAAAATTAAGAAATTGTTAAATGTTATTAGGAAAGACAAAAGAACTTTTATATAAAAAGAAGATTTTAAAATTGTAAATGCAAAATATTTTTCCCCTGGCCATATTTAAAGATATTTTTTTTTGTTGTTTTATGGTATAAACATGTGATATTACAAAAACAAAAACTATTAACAAAATACAACAAGTCATTTATTAAGAAATAAGTTCTAAAACTTAAAAGAATAAAAAGAGAAATAAGGAACCCACACCCCCGTTTAGCCCTCAAACACACACACACAAACGCATACACAAACACTTATTAAGGTCACACACTTTAACACATTCAATAGACTTTTAAATAAATCTTTTGATACAATAGTTTAAACATATTTTTATATAACTACAGCAGTTGCAATTGAATATTTTTGAAAATTTTATTCCATGATAGATCGGCCAAAATCTGAACGGGTTTCATTTAAATTTCTTTATGTTTTGTACACTTGTTCTCTAGGATGTCTATTAGTCACTACCGTTTTCAGTTTTTGTAAATTTTGTAAACTCGCGTTTTTATTGCAGTTTTTCAGTTTAAAAAAAATTCAAAACATTTTAAAAGTAGTGAATTTTGAAAAATCATATTTGATTAAGTAAGTGGACTATTTTAAAGATTTAAAAAACATATGAAAGCTTCAATTGTCTACTTTACGATTTGTAATTAAAAGGCAAACACGATTTGTAATTAAAAGGCGAAAATACAAATAAATTTTTGATTACATTTTGCACTTTTTTCCCCTCCTTCGATTTTTGAGAAGTTCTAATTTTTGAAAAATTTATTATTTTTAGAATAAATAACAACTTTTTAGCATTTTTGGGACCAGAATTCTAACTATTTTTAATAATTTTTTCAAAAATAGCTTACTACACTTTTTCATAAAAAAAATTTTTTTATGTTTTTTTTTTTAAGTATTGACTGAAAACATATAAAATCAACCACTCGTTTTTCTTCACCCCCTCTGATTTCAAGCAAACTTGATATATGAGATGTACATCCTATAACTATCTCCACGTACAAATGTAGGATAGCTAATCACAGCGGATCTTGAAATATCGCGTTTTAAAATATGAAAAATATTAGAGAATGTTAAAACGTAGTCATACATAATATTTCACATCTTTTTAACGTGTTAAACTACGATAGTCATTGATACCACATTTTAACGCTACTTTTTTTTTTTTTTTTATTAATTAATAATCATATACAGGTATCCCTCGATTTACGCGGCACGTTGGGACCGGAAGAAACCGCGTAATTCAAAACCGCATAAATAAAGGTTCTATATCAATACAAAATTCTGTTTTGGGACCAGCAATATAATAAACCGCGCAAATTGGAACACTAACTTCATACAAAATTCAAATTTGGGACCGAAAATCCGTGTTAAAAGAAAAACTCATTAATATAATTTAAATTAAATTTATTTTATTTGTATTTTTCAATAGTTATAACAAAATATTATTTGTAAAAATAGTATATTTAAACTAGCTTTGAAAAAAAAATTCAAAATTTATAAATTAACAAAAAATAACAAAAATTTTATGAAAAAAACTTCATTCCGGCTTTTTAAATCAACAGAACATAAATTAATAAAAACAAAACAAAAAATAAATAAAAGATATAAAATATTATACATATTGCTAATCTTCACAGATTTCGTCATAGTTAAAATCTTCAGTATCTTCGTCAAAGACTACTTTTTCAGAGTCTTTGTCATAGTTAACGTCTTCAGAATTTTGGTTACAATTAACGTCTTCGTCCACTTTAAAGAAGTCTGTTATGCGCTTTTGCGTTTTTTTGCTGTTCCTGTTGTTTTAAAAGTTCTTCGTATGATGCCAACGATTTTTTTTATTGAACACTGAAATAAATCTGATCGATTACAAGGGTCAATATCAGTGGAAAATGTTATCAAATCCTGAGCCATTTGTATAAAAGTTTTTAACTTAGAAGAATAAAAATCTGGATTATCCTCACTATCACTTTCGTCTTCAGTTGATTCATCGGTGTCCGTGGCTAATTCAATGAGATCTTGTGCTGTCAATTCTGGAACATCATTTATCATCTCCAATATATCCTCATCCACAATGTTTTCAAATAATTCAGATGTTTCAATTACTTGTAGTGTTTGAGCAACTTCCGCTGTTAACGGAGTAACAACAATATCATTAGGAAAACCAAAACCACAGCAAATTGTTTATTTTTTATTACCTTTAAAGTTTTTTTACGCTGCAAATTAAATTTAACCTCTTCTTTTTTGCAAACAGCTGATAATGTTTAAAAAATGGTGTAATGCGCGCAATTAGAGGGTTGCCACTATTTTTAAATCGCGTTATACTAAAAACGCGTAAAAAAAACGCGTTATACAGAAAAATGGTCACTATTATAAAATCGCGTTATATCGAAACCGCGCAAATAAAGTACCGCGTAAATCGAGGGATACCTGTAATTACAAATTATATACTATTTCCCTAACCGAGCACTAGCTATTATGGCTTTCCGCGCTATGTAGCGAAAACAGACCAGTGCCTCTGGTGGGAATCGAACCCACGACCCCTGCACTGATAAGCCAGCACGCTACCAACTAGCCTAACGGGGCGCACAACGCTACTTAAATTGTGGTTTTACTAGAATACACAAATTATTCACTTCTTCTCTACGGTAAAATGCATTGTTTTCTAAAACCGCGGTTCAAAATGCTATATTTCAGATTTTTTAAAGAACCATGTCCATGCTCATTTAAAATGCATTTTTGAAAAAGAAACGTTAGACAATTATAGCCTTCAGACGCTTGTTAAACTATTGCAATAGCCAATATACTTCAGAAGTTAATGCTAATCAAAATTCAGTGTGTTTTGAGTTTTATGATATAACAAAAAATTATTTTAAAAAAAAAAACTTTAAAATACTAAAAAAAAGTTCTTTTTATATGGAAAAATGTAGAAATCATTAAAAATAAGTAGCATTCTGGTGCCAAAAATGTCAAAGTTGTTGTGTTTATTAAGAAAATTATAAATTTTTCAAAAATAATTGCAAAATGCAATCAAAAATTGCATTTGCATTATGAATGCATTTTCACAAGAAATTGGTAATTTTTTAATTACAAGCTGTAAATTAGACAATTTTATATTTTATATGGTTTTTAAATTTTTGAAATCGTCCATCTACTTTATTTTATAGCATTTTTTGGATTTTTTTTATAAAATTAATAAAAGGGTATAAAAACGCGAGTTAACACAATTTTAAGGATCTGAAACCCGTTGTGAGTGATAGACATCCTAGAGTATACGTTTGCCAAATTTTAACAAAATCAAAGGGCTGGAGGTAAAAATATCAACGTTTTTGAACGTTCTCTCATGGAATAGACGATATGTATTAAACCACATTCAATCATTTTAAATTTGTTAATATGATTAGTTTAGAAATCAAATTGAATAGATTTGTAGAAATTTACTAAAAAAATAATTAATATGATTAATTTATTAATCAAATTGAATAATTTTTCATCAATATATAAATATAAGTAATCAACAATTCAAAAAGTGATTAAAAAATGAATTGAAACAATTAATAAATTACACTACTCAACAAATTTAAGGCGTTAGGTAATAAAGCCCAAAAATCGAAAAGTCATGTAGCCCAAGAGGCTAGCATACTGCCAAAGAGTTTAGAAAATAAAGAGATTGCGTTACTCTCAGTTACAGAGAACAATTATATAACATGTGGCTGCAAATAGGAAATTGATTTTTTTCGCGACTTTAAATTGATATTTGTTAATATTGCTGCTGATAGATTTTAACATATTTGTAATGGTTTGAGCTAAATTTTTTCTAATTTAGCTTTAGTTTTACTTAAAAATTGACCGTTTCCTGTTTGCAGGCACAAGGGTGAGATCATTGCATACCCATTGATATTGCTCAAAAGTGGGTATACAAAAAAAAAACATTGACCAAATGCCAAGTCACATTGCCTAAAAGTTTTGTTTTTGGTTTCTGTCATGCTAAGTAAGAATATTTAAAAATTTTTGAAATCGGACTAAAGGGTTTCGAGATATTTTATGATTTTAACTAAAAATGGAGTTTTTCCTCCATTCTACAAATTTTTTAAAAATTATCATACATTTTTTTATTTTTGCACTAGCAAAACAGACAAAACTACTTTTCATTTGAGCATAATTGTAGCAATATTGGTTAAATGATGTCTTGTAATTTACAGACAAATATCTAGGAAAAACACAAAATTTACATTTTTATGCTTTTCAATTTTATACATGTGAGCATTGGAGGAATATTAACTTTAACTTTTGGTTTTCATTTGTTATTGCTTTAATTGTTGTAGCGCAATGTTAATAGTCTTGTGGTGTGAAATTTGAGAAAAATCGTATTACTTAACCCTAGGCGACCTGCGCAAAAAGCCCCTGATATGTGGATACAAAATTAAAACTAATTTTAAAAAATATATTTTGTGATACATCATCTCTAATTTCAGAGATAATTATGACCGTAATTATGGTCAAATGTTTCGTGTAGTATTTGAGTGTAAAAACAAATGTTTCGTGTAGTATTTAAGTGTAAAAGAACAATTACTTAATCTTAAAAATGCTCAATTTAACGTTTGTTCTATCCACCTGAGTCCCTCTTAATCTTCCCTCTTTTTATTTGTTCATAAACTCCCACCGAGCAAAAATGAAAACATGTTGCAGAAATTTTAAAGTTTAAATTAATTTTTATCATGTTTTTGAATAATAATTTAATAAAATGTTTATTTATTTAAAATTTTAGCAAGATAAAATTAAAATATATTAAATTTTAATAGAAAATAACAAAATATAATCAAAAGTGAGTGTTTTAAGCAACAATTTGTTATCAACATGTTGCAATTATGTTTTCATTTGCATGCCCGAGTTCAATATTTTGTTGCTGAGAGGCATCTGAAGTGTAGTCTCTCTACTCTTTAGCTCAACAGATTAATCATAATTTTACACAATCCGGCTATTTAATAAAACGTTCAAATTTAAATATTTTTAAAAAATTTTCGAAAATAAAATTGTAACTGCTTAATAGAAACTTCAATATTGAAGTTTAAAAACTCGTTTTACTTTATTTCATATAAAAAAAAAAAAACTAAAAAGAAAAACAAGTAGAAAATTTATTTTAATTTTAATTTAATTTATATATTTAATACCTATAAGGCTTAATTAATTAAACACAAAACATCCAAAGCAAAAACTTATAAAAATTTACGTTTATTTAAGAAAAAACAAAAATCTCTTTAACATGGTTTTTGTGTATTTCCAAAATGTGTGGTAAACGTAAAATATTTTACAAAAAAAAAAAAAACGTGCTTATATTAAAAAAGAATCTAAAATGCTTTGAGTAATAAATTAAGTTAAGTTTTTGTCATCTTCAAACTTAGTTTATTATTTATTTGATAAAAAGCATACAAAAAAAAACACACATATTAACATCTTGATTTGATAACTTGAATTTTGTTAAACTTTTTAGGAATATTTTTGTTTGTTAATACATTTTCCTTTCAAGTCTTAACACGAATTAAACTGTTGATAATAAAACCTTGATATTAGTTTGTAATTAATTAGATTTTTCTTTTCTTTTTTTGTAATAATTTTTATTTTTAAATTGTATTGCTGCTACTACTCCCCCATAATAAAATCCAATTGAAACTACATTTTTCTATTTTTTTTTTTCATCTATTTCAATTTTGTATGAATATTTGTTTTGTAATTTAAATCTAATAAATTTTAAACAATAGCTTGTTATGCGTTTTTCTTTTTTCAATAACTTTAAATATGTGAATGTTATAATACAATTCAAATAAGAAAAAAAGTTAGAAATCTTTAAGAAAATGTTATCTTTTTTATTATGTTTCCTTCATTTTTATATATATTGTAAAACTGTGTAATTTTCTATAAATAAAATTTTGCATATGATTTTAAAATCGTTGGTGTTTTTTTTTTTTTTAATATAAACTGATGTTTTAGATTTGAAAAAGGTAACATCAATTAAATATTGTGTGTTAGAACGACTCACCTTACAATTTTTGTTTTCTGAAGATTCCCAAAATATTTTGTGTCTTTTAAAGAGGGGCACAAACATATTCGTTTTTATATCGTCACTATAGTACATGCTTCAGCGCACCTGACAATACCGTAATTATCGTATCTAATGCACACGACAAGAGATAAAAATGCAGTGACGTTCCGTCTAAGGTGCGGAGGTGTTCTCTGAACACCCTAAACTATTTTCATAATTATGTCTATTTTTTATTTTTATAATTTTTTCCTTCAAAAATATTAACGCACATATCGCACACCTAGTTCAAAACTGACTCAACTCAAAATTTTTAATTTTTCAGAAATCGAAAAAAAAAAAAATATTTGCAACTTTATACTTAGCAATATGCCAAAATCGACTTTTTGCGAAAAAGAACTTTTTTATTGTTGAAAATGGTTCTTTAGAGTGTCAGAAGCAACTTTTGTTCCGCGACTTTTTTATAATTCCGTTATTTACAAAATTACCGTTATTTTTAGGTTCTTGAAGAAAATCAAAATTTTGACCGTTAAATTTCCAGAATTCGACCAAATGTTGTTTGGCAACTTTGTACAAAATCATATGGCGAGTACTTTTGCAGAACATATGAACTCAAAATATTTGCAAATACAATTGAAACATAAAGAAAGAAAGAAAGTTAACAACAACAAAATACACTGATCTTTTTTTTATAGATAAAGAAGTGAATTGTGCATAGTATAGTTTAAGCATATAATCCCGAAAAATAAAAATTTTGAGTTGAGTCACTTTTGAACTAGGTGTGAGATATACACTATTTATTCATTGTTTTAATCTATGTATATACAGTTGGTTGTGTAAACTTTTAACAAAACCACCTGTACAAACACATGCAACAAAAAACGAATACAACGCATAGTGTTCTCAACTACGTGATGTACATCAACATTGTTGCTATTAACTCAAATCAAAATGTATGCATGTTGTTCAACAGAACGCAAAGAACCAATTGCCTTCGCAAAATGAAATGTATATAAAGAAAGTTGCAAAAGAAATATATCGCAAAAGTGACTCATCTCAAAATTTTAATTTTTCGGGATTATATGCTTAAAATATGCACACTTCACTTGTTTATCTATAAAAAAAATATCAGTGTATTTTGTTGCTGTTAACTGTTGCTAAAGAAAAGTTATATCTGTCTTTATGTTTCAATTGGTATAAAGTTGCAAATATTTATTTTCGATTTCTGAAAAATTAAAAATTTTGAGTTGAGTCACTTTTGTACTAGGTGTGCGATATGTTAAAATAGTTCTCCATGAAGTATAGAACCAGTGGGTTTTTATCACCCCTCAGTCACTCTCAATCTGCACTCTTTTTTTATTTGTTCGTAAACTCGCACCGAGCTAATGAAAACATGTTGCAGATATTTAAAAGTTTAAATTAATTTTTATCATTTTTTTGAATAATAATTTAATAAAATGTTTATTTATTCAAAAAAATAACTATAAAATAAGCAAGATAAAATTAAAATGCATTAAATTTTAATAGGAAATAAAAAAATATAATCAAAATTGAAGTGAGTGTTTTAAGCAACAATTTGTTATCAACATGTTGCAATTATTTTTTAGTGTAAAAAAAAATGTTTTTATTTGCTTGCTCGAGTTCGGTATTTTGTTGCTGATAGGCGTGAGAAGTGTAGTCTCTCTATTTGTATATACTCTTTGCTGTGACGATATATATTGTCTTGATGGTCATTTAAATTATCTTGCGCTACCCTTTAGTGCAGTGAACGGCATAACACATACTATTACATTTACGCTTGTGTGTGTAGCAGCAAAAACCGAAGTTCAATTTTTTATGTTTTTTATATGCGTAGCGGGATCTTGCTTCAACAAGTGTTTAACAACAATTCAGTGAGATTTTTTTAACACAATTAGAACCAACTAAACGCTGGGGTTGGAATTTAAGAGGATGTCCTTCACTGCTTTATTGTCTAGCAATGTGACGCCTTGAGCTGGACCATTTTTAAACAAAGGTATTTTTTTTAGTTTTTCAACGACTTGTAATTTAACTACCCGAGTAAAAATAACATTATATAATCTTGTATAATGCAATCCAGTTTTGTGCAATTTAATATACTTAAGTATAACATCATGTATATTAAGATATAATTTTACTTGGCTTTGTAATTTTTCGTAGAACGGCATATTTAATTGTATTTTACCATATGTTATACCATATGTTATAAGACGGGCAATACATACATAATTGGATTGACAGAATTAAAATAATATATGGGATTAAACAACACAAAGTATTGCAGCATGTAAAAAAATAAAAAAAAATTTAGTTGTGGAAAAGTGACGTTTTCGTTTTGAAATCCATAACATCCTACTCAAAATTTTAATAACAATTCGAAAATTGTTATTGAAAATATACACAGGTAGAAAAATACGAACAGGCCGGTGTTGAAGACGGTAGTACATGTTATGGCAATGTGTCGGATTTTTAACTGTTACAGTACTGGCAGAGTGTCGAAATGGCATCACCAATATACGATAGGCTGTAGTTATTTTCAAAAGTTATCGCAGCAATGGAATTTAGTAGTTTTGCCAGTACTTAAATAAGATAATTCAGTATGACTCCAGTACATAATTCTACTTTTACAAGTCTTAGTTCATAAAAAGTTGCGATTTTATTTTAAGTGAAAATAAATTTCAATATAAACAACATTTAGGAAATTATACAAATTTTTATTTATTAATATAGATTTATATCATCTTCTGCACTGTCGTTTCCACGTCATTATAGCCGATATTTGATATAAAAATCGTCAACTAAAATCCAAAAGGCATTAACTACACTTTTTAGTTTTCTTTTTACAGGAGAGACAAAAACATTATATATAAAAAACTACAAAAAGCTTAGTATCCGCATTTTAGAATTAACTGTGCTTAGGAAACAAAGATTTGATTCTGAGAAAAAAATCAATGTAGTTACGGCCTTTTGTACTTGATTTTTCGGAAACCAAAAGACCGTAACTCTCATACAAAAATTTATGCAAAAAATAAAACAAAAGTTTAAGATCAAAAATACTGCTTTTCGCCAGTAATTATAACTTGTAGTCAACTTATGTATTTTTTTAATCTATTTATTCAAAGCATTTTTTAAATAAAACGCATTTTAACTATTTAAAAACTGTGGAGAAAAATTGATTAAATTAATTAATTTATTTCCAGAAAATAAAATTAAATGAAATTTTTTAAACAAAAAACAATATAAATTGTATGAGAGTTACGGCCTTTTTGGTTAATGAATATATTGAAATTGCAGTTACGGCCTTTTGAATTTTGTTAATAAAGTTGGTATTTTTGGACGTAAACGTTTAAAAAATTGTGGTAAGGTAAGTAAATATTGAGTTTTTTGTTAGGGTAGATGCAAAACCACTGCAAAACTTTAGGCCTTCACATAGTTTTGGAATTCTGCGATATAAAAATAGCGGGTTATTTACAAACTTCACATACAAATTTTTTAAATTTTATACACTTTTTTTGCCCAGTAAAAAATAAAAATGGGGTCGAATGGTAATAAGAAGCCGCATTTTTTAGAAAACTGTATAGTTGTTCAATCAAAACTACTAATTGCATAAAATAATTCGCTAAAATATTTAATCATCCTGATTACGGTTGTCGTAGTCGTAGTGAAAATTTATCGTTTTTAAAAAACGGTATTACGTTTGTCGAAAACTACGAATGTACAACACTGCTAGAAAATCTATTACAATTTCCGTATTACGGTTGTCGTTTTCGACTGTCAAAATGTATAAAAACAGTCGTCTATTTTATTTCTCACGACAGATTTAAAAAATTCTTAAAAAATGCAAATTTCAATGAAATTTTAATTAAATTTAAATAGAATAAAAATTATATCACCGAAGCTGGTTGCGAAATTGGAGGACGTTTTAGGGTAAAAAACATAATTGGCAAAATCTCAAACAAGTGCAGTTTAGAAACATAACTACGATTACTTCAAAACTTTTACCCCAAAAACAAATTTTTGAGCTGATTTCAAGAAACAAAATATTTGTAGTCGCCGGCGCCCCCTTGCGGCTGGGCTGGGCATTAAAGTTGAAAAAGTTTTTTTAAGTATCTCAAAAAGTACAAGTCCGTTTATAACAATATGCATGTCGTATGAAAGCTCTTTTCAATTGCTTTTCAATGGTGTACAATATGTCAATATAACTTAACAAATAAAGGCCGGTTTAAAATTTTCTTATTTTTACTTTAGTTTTTTAGATAAATGTGCTTTTTATTTAAAAATTGGCCTGTGTAAGTACTTAATAAGTTTATAGAAATAGATAGATGGATTTATAAGCTTTCTTTTGAGGTACAATATGACCACATATCTCTTGAAACAAAAAAAAATATCAAAGGTTAAATTTAAACAATGTGGTTTTTTTTTTTTAACCTTTAATCTCTTTTTTATTTTAAAAGATATGGTAGTCCATTATACCTTTAATGAAAGCTTGTGAAATTTTCTTTAATTTTTTGTACAGTTTTTATATGCTTATACAGGCGATTTTTTTAATAAGGTGAAATTTTTACAAAAAAAAAAACACAAATAAATATAAGGAAATTTTGAATTGGGCTGTAATGGGTTAAATTCTAGGGTCATATAGATATATATTTTAGATAGATATTTTAATAAGTTTTGATATAACATGTATATTGTAATTATCTTACGTGTACTTTTTAAGATAATTTAAAAATTTTTTTCCGAATTTAATGCCTCGTCCAGCCACAAGGGGGCTCTGGCGACAAATTTTTTTTTGCTTCTTAAAATCAGCTCAAAAAGTACTATGCGAGGTAAAAGTTTGGACATGATCGGAGTTATTTTGCTAAACAACACTTAGCCGTTTTCTTCGAATATCATTCGTCTCAGCCATAGGCACTCATATTTTTCATCTGAAGTTAAAAAAATAAGTCTAAACTTAGCATTTTTTTATATTTTTGATAATTTAACAACAAAATTAAAAATTTCTTATTGCCGCCAATCAGCTGCTTTTGACAGATCGTCATAGAGTGCTTCATAATATTAATAAATTTAACAAATTTGTCAACACTCTGTTGTTTTCAATCTATTACAAAAACCTTTTAGTCGAAAAATTTACGACTTCGACTAGAGTCGAAATACGACTACGACAACCGTAATCAGGCCCAATGATTTAAGTTTGTTTTGCAGGCATTAAAATTTGGCAAGAGGTTTTTAAAAATTCTTATTAGAAAACAAATTTAGATTTTTTATTTTGTACTGACTTCAAGTCAGAACAAATTACCGCCCTATATATAGCGCATACTTTTTTGTGCTTAATTAATGAACATTCTTATTATTGATTGTTTTATTTTGTTTTGTCTTATTTTATTTGTTTGAATATATTTTTCTAATTTAATTTGTTAACTTTTTGTTCAATAAACTGGGACTAAATTTATGCCTTTTTGTACCGATTGATTGAATTCGTTAAATCGGAGTTTGTAAAATCTATTATTCTTTAAACCAGAATTCCACTGCATATTAAATAACCAAATTTAAATTAAATGCCTAATTTAAACAACGTCGTAAATATAAAGAAAACGGTACTGGTAATGCACTTATTGACTAGCACGGGTTTATTGAGAAATACAGTGTTGTTCCAGTATGTACTATTTTTTTTATATATTTTAAGGCAGTTTAGGGCAGTGCTATTCTAGGGCAATTTCTACCTGGGTATATTAAAATAACATAGCAAGACAAAATCATAACTTTTAAAAATTAATAAGGCTATGACCACCAATTCTATATATTTCAGGCACACTGTTTTCAATGGCGTACTTTATCTTTCGATATATAGTAGAGTTTTTCCAAAAATTTACTTTAAAGTTTATCGCATGTAAATGCAGTTTTTCAAATAAATTATTCAATAATTAAATAGAAACAAGAGAAAACTTGGTAAAATGTTACTAGTTTTCGCATAGCTTTTGTATATTAACTTTATTAGTTGAAATGCTCCTAATTACTTGCCAACGATTTGTTTGTGTTTACTATTCAATATAAGTATTTTAAAGCCTACTGGGCTACGGTGCGTATGATTTATATTAAATTTCTTTTAATATCACTCATACGCTTAGGAGCACTTTAAAAAAATATGTTAAAAGCATGTGCTTGCAATTATTCTCCAAAATTTTGTATAACCACACTTAGAATATTCTTACAGTAACCAACTATATTTTTGTTAGAATTATTTATTTGCTACACTCAGGGAAAAAAGTTTCAGCATATTGATGATATTGTTTCATAAATCGTTTATCATCAATAATTTATCATATTTATGAAGTTTTAATAAATATAATGAAGAATTTCATAACAATTTACGACAAATGTTTCATGAACCGCCATCATTTCATAAAAAACTTTCATAAATTTTGTGAAAATATTTTTTTTTCTATTTAGGGGAAAATAGTAAAATTTAGTAATAAAAAATTTTAATTTTTATTTTTCATTTGAAGTATAGAAAGTATCATTTGCAATTAATTTTTTAAAAAACTTAAAATCTACGAGAAATTGTTTAAAATTCTGAAACATCAATTGAATGTTATTTAAATTGTTCTTAATTTTAAATAGAATTTTTTGAACATTATTTAAAAATACTGAATTTTAATTGATGTTTTTTAAATATAAAATTATATTTTTTAATTTTTGTCTTTTGTAAATTTTATATTTGAGGTAAACATTTGATTGTTGAAACTGTAGATAAAACCCACTTTTTAGTGGCTCATTCTTATTTTTCCAAATTTTTACCGTTTAAGGCGAATTTTGTCCCTAAACTAGCAATGACCTTAAGAGTTGGTCATGCAGCAGAAAGAGCCTATTAGGAAGAGGTGTTTCATCAAGAAAACAATTATTTAAATATGCAAAACGAGTCAAAAATTGTACATGACAGCATAGCTTTCCGAGATGTTTAACACGTCAAATTAAAAAATTTAAAATCCCAGTATTTTCTCCTAGAAAATCCCTTGATTTATAAATCCCATGAATTTCGGGATCGGGACTTCGGCATCGGTACACCCAGCAACATGTGCCACATAATGCAACTGTCAATGCATGCTATGCCGCTCATACATGTTTGACAACGACATAAGAAGACACTGTTGAACTAATTGAAATCAAGTCTACACAGAAAAAAATATGGGCCAAAAATATCTAATTAATCGATTGTTTGAATATGAATGGCAATTTAAACAATTTTTTTAATTCATTCAATTAAAAAATTTATTGAATTTTTTAATATATCCATTCAGTATTGACAACATGTAAACAAAATTTTTAAAAATTTGGCAAACTATTTTTTTATATTTTATTTAGATTAAATAATCAAACAAAGGTTTAATTATATCAATATATTATTTAATTTGTAAATAAAAAGAAAAAAAAAATCGCAAATGATTAACTTTTAATAAGTTGAATAGTTTACCGATTTCAAATACACCCAAATCGTAGTTATTTCACTAGAGTTTGCAACACTCTTTTTGTTGAGATATTCGTGTACGCACGAAAACTTAATTTAGTTTCGTGTTTTATCTGTGGTAATAAAAGTGCACATGTCGATTTAAATAAACCTTATCGAAAAAGGACAATTAAACTATTATTTTTGTAAATAATTAAATTTTCAATAAGTATAAGTGTCATTAAACTATCATTTTAAAGTTGTGTGTGATTTTTTTAAGAAAGCAATTCAATTACAAGAAAAAGTTCAAGACAAGACAAGCAAAACAAAAATTTTGTCTTTACTTTTATTTGTTTTCTTTAATACATTTTTATATTAAAAAGCTTTAATTTTATTAGAAATAAAATGTCAATTTAATTTACAAACCCACATTTCTTTTTTTATTTAATGCGGGGCATATAACAAAAATAAAAAAATACAAGTTTTCTATTAAAACTACCATTGTTTTCTTCTCAAGTTTTAATTAAAGTTTTAATCAATTTAACTACACTTTTTAATTGAGGTTGTAAAGAAAAATAATAACTCTTTTAATTGATATTATTATTATATTAATTGAAAGAGTTTTAATAAACTGTTTGCAAATTTTTTTAGTTAATACTATCATTTCAGTGGTAGGTGCAAAATCAATTAAAATATTAATTGATTCAATAAAATTTTTAATTGAAACCCGTTTTTAGTTTTTTCTGTTTATGCATAGTGTTTACAGTGATTTTGCACACATCAACATAGAAAATGTAGAGTCTGTTGATGGGTTATAGTCGATTGGGATGAAATGCGGATATGTGGATATAAAGAATAAAGAATCAAAAATTAAGAGACCCATATTTTTTTTAGATGCCTAATCTCACATTTAGGGGCTAAAAAGTGGGATCAAAAAAGACCCAATTTTCTGTGTTTTAGGTTTTTTCTTATTTTTTCCAAATTAACTATATATAAATTTTAAGGTGACCCTCATTGTATGGGAAAATTGATTCAAAATCGTAGACCAGTTAGATGTTAGAATAAAAAAAGTTTGTTCTCGATTTTTTTATTATTTCTTATTATAGTACCCGTTATTTAGACAATTAAAAGATCTTATTAGATTTTTTATAATTAGTACGTAGGTTATTTGTACCACATGTTATATACCATTTTAAAGGAAATTTTATAAACAAAATTTTAAATTTTAATAAAGATTTGATTTAACTAAAATAACAAGACTATATTGTGAAAAATATTCAATATGACAACTATTATTTAAATACTACGTTTTTCCTCCCTTAAAAAGAGATATACATTATACATTTAATAATTTTTTGATACAAAATGCTTAGCTTTTATCACTTTTATGTTTGTTAAATGTGTTATATGCCGTTGGAAAGCTTATTGAAATTCACGTATTAATATCAGATTTTTAATATATCGATAAAAAAACAAGAAAAATCTGTAAAAACGCACTATTATTATTGAAATTATTTGTACACTCAAAAAAAAAAGTTAGCAAAGTCAGCAAAAATGTTTGTTAGGTCTTGCAAAAAAGTTGCTAATGTCAGCAAAATCTTTTTTAAAAATTAAAAAAACATTGCTAAATGTTAATAAAATTTTTCTGAATAGTAGTAGACTAAAAAAAAATTTAAAAAAATTTTAACAAAAATTATATTTTAGTTAATTTATTTGCTGAAAATCTGGAAAAATGTTTCAGTTGCTTGTGATTCTTTTAAAAATAATTTACAAAACGTTAGAAAATAAAAAAATGTTCATACTCCCTCATTGATGCCGTAAATTAATTTAATATCTGAAAATATATAAAAATAATTATATATAACATAAAGCAAATTATGTTTAAACTACTAACAGCAATGGTTGCTTAAATATACAATCCTTTTTTGCAATACGAAAAAGGAAGCATAAAATATGACCTAAGATGTGTGTCCTTGTCTTTCGCTATAGTCTGTCTACGTGAACGTATATTTGCTTGCAATTTTACCATACTACATTAATAATCAGTTTAAAGATTTAGTTTGAAAATATACATTTAATTTTTATTAAACTTAAATATTTTATTTTATTTTATCTTTAATTTAATTTATAGACAATTACACTGACAATCCGGTGACAACACAAAATTAAAGTTTTTTAAATCCACATATGCATTATCGTTACCGCCCTTTTGTATGAAAAACAGATACAAAAATCTTCCATTGTTGATTTTTTTATATGTCTTACAAGAGTTGTACTTTTTAGTATCAGTTTTCCCGTTCTACTAAATCTTGACATGCCGCGACATCTACTTGGTTCTGCGTATATCTTTTAATTTGGTTGTCGTCCGCACTATTATTGTCCTTATCAGCACAATTTATTTTAGCAAAATTAATTAGTAAACCATTAGTGAAATATTAGGTAACTATTAGTTCAAAACATTCAAGTGTTGAATAAGCATAACTAAAATTTTAGCTGAAAACACAATTTCAGCATAAAATTAGCAGAGAAATGATTCACAAGACGTTTTACTAACTGTTCTACTAACTTAAATTTTGAGTGTACGTAGAAGAACAAAAAATTAAGTTTGATACCTATATTGCCTATATTTTGGCCATAGAGTTGCCACTATGTGGCAAAATATAGTGCTTCAGGAAACTTGGTCAAAAATCCAAACGCGCACGAATATCGAAAAAAGAAAAAATACATGTCCACCAAAACTTAATAAAGAATAATATATGTGAGTTTGGACCAGATCCAAATATACCTCCTAGTACAAAATCCCCAACATTTATGCGTTGTTTCGAATACCACGAAAAGTTGAGCATGCTAGGACATGTTTCTTTATACTGGTGATGCGCATTTCAAGTACTTTTCATTAGATACCAAATTTATAAATATTTTCTTTGAAAGAAATATGAAAAAACAGAAATTGATGTCTTCTTTGACCCCACTTTTAAAACCCTAAATGTAAGATTGGGCAGCTAAAAAAATATAGGTCTCTTAATTTTTTATTCTTTATAACATATCTAAATTTCATCGCAATCGGAGGGAACCCATGAATGGACGTTCCTTGTAAGTGCTACCAACTGCTGGTCGTAAAATCTTCAAAAAATCTTTTTCGAATTACATCAGAATTTATGCAGAATTTATTGATCACATTGTAGAGATTTTGAAATCACGAAAATCCCGGAATTTTTGATATTGGGATCGTCCCCCCTAGTGAGTAGGGTGGCCTAGGAAAACAAATTTACAAACATTGGAGAAAAAATCGTCAAAATTTAAATTTAGAGGTTTTTTTTCAATTTAATCATTTTTTTCTATTTTAGATATTTTTTTTAATGTTTGCTTATTTTTTTATTTTAGCGTATTTTATTAAAATTTTTGTCGATTTTTGTCAAATATTAGCAATTTTTTAAATCTTTCAGATTAATTTTTTAATTTTTGATAATTATTTTCACTTTTATAAATTTTTTAAATTGTGGCGGTTTTTTATATTTTGGCGATTTTTTTAAAATTTTAATTTCTTCTATTTGTTCTCACTATAGATTATACAGGAAATTTTGTGTGCACCTAATTCAATTTCAATTAAACATTTTATTTTCAGTAGTGTTTTCTGTGCAATGTAATTGTTATCCGGTGCGTTTTAAAAGCGTCAAAATAAAATAATTTTATTATTTTATATTTAAAAAGTGAAAGGTAAAGTAAGACTTCGCGTATATTAAGCGGAATCTATTCTATTGTTAATAAATGTAAGAAAAGATGAAGCAAATGTTGTGGGGGATCAGCGCTAGAGGAAGTGCCGCCCTTTCGACCTAAGCGACTAAGTCATCTTCAGCCTCATTCTAATACACCACCCACAATAAACTCAAGGTTTTGATCAGGTATATATATCAACTAACCACAGAAAATCGATAATTTTAATTGAGTTCACGAACAACATGAGTTATATTCGTCTTTTCTTACAGTTTTGCCAACAGCTTTAAATCTTAAAGATTTTATTTGGCAGGGTTGTCCAAAGAAAAATTTTGATACCGATATTGTTTCCCACCATAATGCGTTTTTTTAAAACAAGTTCAAATTTCCAAAAAAAAAAAACTGATACTCGTTTTAACTTAAATCAACTAAAGATTAAAATATCTCAGTTTGATATTTGAATCACGAAAATCTCCGTACCAACAACTTAAAAAATTTGAATTCACAATAACCAAAAAAGACAAATTAGACAACTTTGCTTTTTTGCTTTTTTGTCCATTTTTACTCATATTTGCCATTTTGGAAATTTTAATTTTAGGGCTTAAAACCAGAATTTTCTTAAGATTTTTGATCTTAAAAATTGCCTTTTTATATGTTCTTCGCTTGAAATGCCAATATTTTTTTTTTTTTGACATAAACATCAATGGATTTCGCATTTTTTGTCTTCACTGATAATAACATTGAAATTTAAATGTGTATGTTGGACAGTATCAGATTAGTTAAACACATCTGTCGTATTTTTTTATTACCAGGTCATGTATTATGTTTTTTCCTGGTCATGTATTATGTTTCTTATTGAATAATGGTGGTGATATTTATTCGTTTCAAAACAATTGACGAATTCTGGCATCGATTTGTTAGACCATTAATTGCATATTTTGACCATAAAAGCATATTTTTGATAAAAAAGCATATTTTTGTACTTTTAAGAGCAAAAGCCTATTTTAGAGCACATTTCCCCTTTTTTTTATTTTTCGTTTTTAAAAACATTAATTACATGTGAGATTTTATTTGTTCGGTTTTAGATCATGACAAATTTTTCTCTAAATTAACAGAGAAATTATAATTTTTATATGATAATTTACTTTGACTATTAGAAAAAAAAACACAGAAAAAGTTATTAGAGTCTAGCATGAATGGAATGCATTTTCTGACCCACTACGGTCTTCATCAACATTCTTCGTGCCATTTAGTGTTAATCGTAAATATCTTCTATTTAACTCACACGTTAAAGAAATTGGGTAACGTTAAATCCCACATTACTCTGTGTGTTGAGTTAGAATGAAATTTACCACGAACGATTTCTATTTATAGTGTGTTTGTTTTTTCTCTAGTCATTATCATCGTTTAATGTATATGCTCGACATATGTATTAACAAAAAAATCTTTAATGTTTGTTGATATGCTTTGCTTATGTAGAAGGATAGTATATGATGACATTAGAGAAAAGAATTGCCATTTAAAAGTTTTAACTGAAAGTTAAACTGGCAATTATGATAATGACTAGAGAAAAAACAAACACACTATAAATAGAAATCGTTCGTGGTAAATTTCATTCTAACTCAACACACAGAGTAATGTGGGATTTAACGTTACCCAATTTCTTTAACGTGTGAGTTAAATAGAAGATATTTACGATTAACACTAAATGGCAAGAAGAATGTTGATGAAGACCGTAGTGGGTCAGAAAATTCATTCCATTCATGTTAGTGTCTAATAACTTTTTCTGTGTTTTTTTTTTCTAATAGTCAAAGTAAATTATCATATAAAAATTATAATTTTTCTGTTAATTTAGAGAAAAATTTGTCATGATCTAAAACCGAACAAATAAAATCTCACACATAAATTTATAGATCAACGATAAAATTCAACATTAATTACATTTTAATTTATTTTGTCGGTATTTAGTCAGTAGATCGGCTAATTTAGCTTTTTATACCAAACGTATGATTTCAGTTTAAGCCTTGATTGTGTTTTCACTATAATACGAAACGTTTTGTTACAGTTTTATAAAATTACAAAATTGTATTGTTTAATATTGCCCTGCTCATTATAAGTTTTATAAGGCCTACTGGGCTACGGTACGTATGATTTATATTTATTTTATTTTAATATCACTCATACGCTAAGGAGGACTTTAGAAAAAAATATTAAAAGCAAGTGCTTGCTCCAAAATTTTTTATAACCACACTTAGAATATTCTTACAGTAACTATATGTAGGTCACTCGGGTAGTAAACAGTAGTAATTATTTTAACTGCTATTGTAATAATTTTTTGTAAGATAATGAAAAACGACTAATTTAGACAGTCATTTCAAAAAGTAACTATCCAAAAATACTGTAATTTCAGTAACAGTTGTTTGGAGTAGTTATTTTAGTATTTAAATATATAACTACACTCATAATAATCTATAGGTAAATTACACGAAAACCGTTGTTCATTTTACGAAAGTTTTGGTTATTTTGACATTACGAAAAAATTTGTAGAATATACAAATCACATTTCGTAAAGTTTTGTAAAAACTTTTTTTAAATAAAAATGTGGTGCATACCGTACGGGTTTATTTTAAAATTAAAAAAAAAAAATGTAATGGTGCCGCACCAGAATCGAACTCACGATTTCAGTGACGTCCTGTGGGGTTACCGCGTAATTCGAATCGAAAATCAAAATTTTTCGAAAAGAACTTCCGAATCGAAAGTAAATGCGTACTGTGTAATTCATTCGGAACGACTACAGAGTTGTATTCATAATAAAGAGGGAACAAACTGAAGAAAACGTGGCAGCACTATTATCAAATGTCAAAATTACAAAAAATCCCAAAACAACCAAAATTTGAAATCAAAAAAGATTTCAAAGAGACTAACTAAAAAAACAAGAAATTGCCCTACAAGAAATGGATGACCGAAACTAACACATGCAAATCTTGCATCTTCCTCTAACTTATGAATTTATAAATTAGAGGGAGATGCAAAATCACACGTACACAAAGTTTCCATCACTTTTTTCATATTGTCCTTAAGAAAATGATAGAAACTTTGTTCTACGCGCTGATGGATATTTCCATCAGCAGTTCCGGTCATTTGACCGGTCATATGACCGTCACTGTTCTTGCTGGGTGTTTTTACGTTTTAAAACATAAAAATGGATTGCGTTTATTTGTGGTTTGATGAAGATGACGATAATTCCTCTTCAATTGATAGCAAATTGGACGTTTGCTGTTACAATGGAGTAAGAGAACAGTATCTGCTTGGACCACCTCCGGTTCCAGAATGCTGCTTTGAGTCTTCTAATCGGCCCAAACCTATTGGAAAAATATGTTTTAAAATATATTATTAAAAACGCTCATTACACAAACTTACTTTTTTCCAGCCATTGACATCACATTCGGGTGGTCCGAAAGCATTCAAATCCGAACACAACTTTGCCACAAATTATTTGACTTATTCTTAGCATCTGGGACTTTTAGATGCCCTTTTGCCAAGTCTGAATGCTTGACCATGAATTCGACAATTGCCTCATATTGTTTTTTATTTGTGTATAAATTTCTTTTTGGAGCTTGCCTTTATAAATTGAAAACACAAATATTATTACTTTTAATATAACATGTTTATTGGGTAATTTAATAAATATTTTGTATAAATAAACAATATTATTAAGTTTTCTTTATTTGTTAATCAATTTTTATTTTTTAAATGTGTAAATACTTACATTTTTAATATTTTTTCAATTGTCACTAGCAAAATAGCTTTCGAACACTTTTCCGAACGTTTTTATCGCAAAAACAGTTCATCTTCGTAATACAGAGTTGCGTTTTCGAAAGGGATTTTTTTGTTCGAAAAGGGAGAAAAAAATGTCCGTACTTTCGAGAAAAAAGTACGAAAATCGTATTACGCGGTACAATTTGTTCGTATTCGTAAATTTTTCTTTTCGAATCGAGTTACGCGGTAACCCCCCTGCTGTGTTGAAGTAGACCCCTCTACCATTTGCACCAAAGTAGCTGATGCAATACAACAAACTAAAAAGGAACTTAAGTCGAAAATATTACGAAATTTTTATGAAAACTAGAAAAATGTGCTACAAATATTTAATAAAAAAGGTAAAATGGCAATTAAATATTTTTATTATGTTTATTGAACTAAATAAAATAATATAATTTTTTTATAAATATATCAAATAATATATTAAAAAACAAAATAAAAAAATAATAAAATAATATTAATAAAAAACTTAAATAACAATTTCAAACTAATTGCATTTTATTATTAAATATTTTATCTTTTTAAATATTTGTTTTATTGAATTTCATACTAAACCCGGCAAATAAAGTGGAAGTAGTGTTTTCGGGTCCTCTTTAACTTGTTTTAGGATCCTCTTTATTAAACAAAATACAAAATATCCATTTATATCAAAACGCAAAAATAGTAATAATGAAATAAAAAATAAAACATAGAAATTTAAAAAACATTAATTAACAAAAAAAAAATATAGAAACTAAAAAAAAAAATTGTCCTGGCCAGGAGTTGAACTCGCAACCTTCTGATTGCAAATCCGATCTCTAACCACATCAACATCCATATGTAATATTTGTAACATTACAAATTTTTGTACAATGTACTAAAAAAATATTACGAAATCATGTTTGTATTTTTTACGAAATTTGTAAATTTATATAATTTGTTTTATACAAAAGTTTTGTAATATAAACAAAATGTTTGTACATTCTACGAAAAAAAATTTACGAAAAATATATTTGTATTTTTAAGCATGGATTATTATGAGTGTACAAACACAGTAAAGTTGCAGAAAACAGTTAATTTTTGTCAATTTTTTAGAAAGAGAGGATTATATCGAGTTTTTAAAAATTCTCGTTTAGTTTATATTTGTTATTATTGATATGTTCATAGTTTGCAAATAATAATTAAAAAATTTCATTGCTGATATTTATGAAGTGTTACATTGGGTACTTTCTTAGGAATTTTTACGATGAAACGAAGTTTTTAATTATTTAGCATACACTTTTCGTTATTTCTATTTCCTTTGGTTTTCCAATAAAAATATATTTAGCACAGGTTGTGAACATAGTTATTAAGAAAATATAAAGGTTTCATTAAAGAATTTCCAAAGGGGATGGGACGGAAACAATGGGTAAATTTCAAATGAAATTTTATCTCAACCTTATAGATTAAAAATGTTGCAATAACTTATCGACATATTAGCTTAAACCTCAAAATCCGGAATATCTCTTTTGAATTGAATAAAAATAAAATGACTACATAATCATTAAATACTGTTGAAGGCGTTAAACTTTAAAATCAAAATTGGCATTTGCTTGCACAAAGTTTATACACTGACTGTTAAAATCATTAATAAGCTGGTAAAAAAAAAACTATTCAATGCAGTATATATAAATTGTGATTTTTTTATAATTATAATAATGACAGGGTGATTTTTTAAGAGCTTTCGGATTTTATTTAAAAAAAAACTTATAAAATTTAGAGAAATGTATGAAATCTTTATTTGAGTCGATAGAACGATGTATAATTCAATCTTTAAAAATGATTTCATGTAAATGTTGACCGCGGCTACGCCTCAAATGGTTCATAAACTGAGTCCAGTTTTGGCACACTCTCTCCAACATATTGGCCGGTATCTCACGAATAAATTCTTCAATATTGGCTTCCAATGCATCAACCGTTGCGGTCTTGTCCTTTTAGACATGAGCCTTAACATAGCCGTCTCAGAAGGTCGCTCAAACTGACCGCAAATTGGAAGAAGTGCACTATGCTCTTTCTTAACTGATCATGAAATGTTACACAAAAACAGCTGAGCTGCCAAAAACAAGCGTTTTTCGTTTGTAAGTCGATTCATGGTTAAATTATTGACCTAACTGAACATGTTTAACAGTAAAATGTTACACGAAAACAGCTGATCTGCCAAAAACAGTGTTGCCAAAAAGAAAGCTTCTAAAAAATCATTAGACCAGGTCGTGTAAATAACGATTCTACGGTATCTTGTTTATGATCACCTTTATCTTCCAGATGGCAGCGTCAGATATAAAGAAAATTTTGTTATTGTACACTTTGATGTACTTCTTAGTATTAAACATATAAAGGACACAATGAACCAAAATCCTCCCACTTCTAATGTAATTAGTTAAATAAATGGAAGAAGTTACAAGATTTCAAGAGTTTAATTCCGCCTGAATATTATTTTTTCTGCGATAATCTATCAAAGACAAACTCCAAAAAAGCACAAAAAAGTTAAAGCACAATGGAATTTTTTTATTATTAAAAAAAAAATAGTATTAAATGTGTTAACTTCAATAAAAAATTAAACAAATTTACGGAATTCATAAATTTATTCAATATATTATTTTTTTTTATTACTCTACAAAACCCTCTATCTAATAATAATTTGTTTACTCGTCGATTTTTCTCAAATGCAATATCCTCTATATTTCAAAAAATTCAAAATAATGCAAAATTTTAAAAATAAATTAAACGCGAGATTCAGTAGTCACTTTAAAAAAATATTGTTGAACATAGAATTTTTTTTTAGCGAAATAAACAGTTTTTAGGCTCTCCTGTAAAGTTATGTGTTTTAAGATAGAGGATATTGAATATATATACACCATTTTTTTTTCTCAAAATCACAAAAAATTCAAATATCTTGGAAACCGTTTAAAATTTATTAAAGCGTTATTCTACAATCTTAAGGGTAATAAAATTTTGATTCAGAACTCATGGAGAAGCCCTGAATGGTGTAGTTATAAGGCATTAAATATTGTATGTCTTTTATTTTTAAATTTGTATTCACTCATAATAATCTATAGGTAAAATACACGAAACTCGTTGTTCATTTTACGAAAGTTTTGGTTATTTTGACATTACGAAAAAAATTGTAGAATATACAAATCACATTTCGTAAAGTTTTGTAAAAACTTTTTTAAAATAAAAATGTGGTGCATACCTTACGGGTTTATTTTAAAATTAAAAAAAAAAAAATGTAATGGTGCCACACCAGAATCGAACTCACGATTTCAGTGACGTCCTGCTGGTATGAAGTAGACCCCTCTACCATTTGCACCAAAGTAGCTGATGCAATACAACAAACTAAAAAGGAACTTAAGTCGAAAATATTATGAAATTTTTATGAAAACTAGAAAATTATGCTACAAATATTTAATAAAAAAGGTAAAATGGCAATTAAATATTTTTATTATGTTTATTGAACTAAATAAAATAATATAATTTTTTTATAAATATATCAAATAATGTATTAAAAAACAAAATAAAAAAATAATAATAACAAAAAACTAAAATAACAATTTCAAACTAATTGCATTTTATTATTAAATATTTTATCTTTTTTAATATTTGTTTTATTGAATTTCATACTAAACCCGGCAAATAAAGTGTAGTGTGTTTTCGGGTCCTCTTTAACTTGTTTTAGGATCCTCTTTATTAAACAAAATACAAAATATCCATTTATATCAAAACACAAAAATAGTAATAATGAAATAAAAAAATAAAAAAATAAAACATAGAAATTTAAAAAACATTAATAAACAAAAAAAATATAAAAACTAAAAAAAAAAAAATGTCCTGGCCAGGAGTTGAACTCGCAACCTACTGATTGCAAATCCGACCTCTAACCACATCAACATCCATATGTAATATTTGTAACATTACAAATTTTTGTACAATGTACTAAAAAAATATTACGAAATCATGTTTGTATTTTTTACGAAATTTGTAAATTTATATAATTTGTTTTATACAAAAGTTTTGTAATATAAACAAAATGTTTGTACATTCTACGGAAAAAAATTTACGAAAAATATATTTGTATTTTTAAGCATGAATTATTATGAGTGTTGAAATTTCCATACAAAATATTAGAAAAAATTAAAATTTTTGGCGACCTTAAAATGTCATTCGATTTTGCTAAAATTTGAAACATAGGGTAGTGTTGTTTATACAAAACGGACCAACTATGAAGATCACAAATCGGACTATGTCTAATTTCTTCACTGATAATAATCCATGCATAAAAATACAAAAAATGTCAAAATAACAAAAATTTTCGTAAAATACACGAAAATTGGTTCATTTTGCAAAAGATTTCGTAGTTTTGACATTATTTTCGTATTTTTAGAATGGATTATTATGAGTGTTTACACGATTTTGAAAAACCTTACACACAAACAAATCGTTGCCAAGTAACTAACTAGGAGCATTTCAACTAATACAGTTTTTTCACATAAATTATTCAATAATTAAGTAGAAATAAGAAAAAACTTGATAAAACGTTAGTAGTTTTCACATAAGCTTTATTAGTTGAAATGCTCCTAATTACTTGGCAATAATGTTTCTGTGTGTACTATTCATTATAAATTTTTTTAAGGCCTACGGGGCTACGGCGCGTATGATTTATATTCAATATCTTTTAATATCACTCATACGCTTAGGAGGACTTTAAAAAATATATTCACTCAGGCAAAAAATTTCATCATATTGATGATATTGTTTCATAAATCGTTTGTCATCAAAATTAAAACTTCATAAATATGAAGAAGAAGAGTTTCATAAAAATGTATGACAAATGTTTCATAGACCTTCATCATTTTTTTGTGAAAATATTTTCTTTGCTATTTAGGGGAATATAGTGAAATTTAGAAATAAAAATGGAGCGAAATTAATGATTAATAGGTTTTTTGTTTAGGCTCTGCCTTTTCTGGGGGCTCTAGCTTTTCTAAAACTTCGGGTTGTGATGAGATCTTCAGCCAAATCGAAATACTAGTATCAACCTAGCTAATATGTTTGATATGCTTTATTTTTGTGAATATACAGAGGTTCAAAGCTGGTTATAGATTAAAAATACCATCAAAATAATCTCGATGTATATAAAAACAAAAAGCTAATAAAACTGTAAAAAAACATTACTTGAACAAGAGTAAAAAATAATTATTTTTAATATAAATAGAGTTTAGAAAACGGTATGTTTTCAAAAAAAGTGGTAATAAGTATAGAACTTCTATACTACTGGCCCAATTCATATAAAAATTTTAGGAGTTTTAGGAGAGGACCTAGGAATATTGTCATTTGAGACACCTTACTATGACACCAAAGTTGACCACCTCGCATATAGAATATCTTGAACTGCTTGCTGCTTTGTCAAATGTCAAACGATTTGAAAAAAAATTTGACTGAGATAATCTCCTATACAAGATAAATAAAAAGCATGCTTATGGTGGTAAGATATCTCTTATAACTAAAAAGATATTTGATGTTAAAAATTAAAATGTTAATTTTTTGCTTTGACTTTTTTTTTGTTTTTGGCCAATATCTTTTTTGTTACTAAACCAAACCAAATCAAAAAAAAAATTTGTAAGATTACTAACACATTCAGAAACAAACTTCAGAAAAGAGTTTTAAATTATCTTGAATAGTCTAGCGGTGAAAAATGCTGAAACTCAATGTCTTAAAACAACTCTTAAAAATCGCAACTTTCTCCGAAAATGTACCTTAATTCATTTACGTTTTTCTCAGAACTTTGTTAATTATTATTATTTTTTAACCGTTTCTAAAAAAATGGACTTTAAGTAATGTTGTGAATGTAATTTTATTTATAAATGCTTCGTGGTATGCATTCTTTATTGCTTTATTGCCTCATTGCAAGCACTATTCACTGCTTCAAAGAAGGCATTTTGGGAAGCATACAAATGTAGTTACTGCTTACAAAATCTAGGTTATTTTTTGCTGGGAATATAAATGTCTCGTATGTATCAATGTTTTTTGAATTGAGAGAAACGTTGAACAGGGTTTGGAAAACTATACTGAAAATATATGACATGCAAAGTTTCACGTTGAAGAGTCTTCACCTAAAGAATTGATGGCCATTTAAAAGTCGGCAAATTAAAAAAATTACTTGAAACTTGCCAGAGTTTTTTCATTCATTTAATTTTTGTTTCCATAGTTTTTAACTTTCAGATCCCAACCAATACAAAATGGAGTCACTAGATCTGGGAGATTTATTCACTAAAAAATAAGTTTTCATATCGCTGTTTGGTGAAAAGTTGTACGGTGATTTACAAGTGAAACCAAAATTTTCCGAATTTTAAACTTTTTCAGTTTTTCCCATATGGTTTTTGCGCCGTTTATTGGAATTTAATTTTGAAAACAGTATTTAAAAAAATGTGTAATTTTATAAAGTTTAAGGTATACCAAGTTGATGTCAGCGCACCAATAACGGGATACGGACATCACAAATTTAAAAGGAATTCGCATACATTTTTTTGAAAATGTTTTTTGCGTCTGATATTCAGAATTATATTTGAAACTGGCTAGGGTATTGCGTGAACTGAGTATCTTAGTATATTGCACCTCCAAGTCAAACGCTAAAATTTTATGAACTTTTTAAAAATTTTGTTAAATTAAATCTTTTTTCGTATTTTTTTTTTTTTTTATAAAAAACATGGCTTGAGAACATAAAGGCTCCGCCAAATAACTTTTTTTTTTCTGAACTTCTGAACCAATTGGACTTTGTATGACGTCATACCAAGGTCTTTATGCAAAATTCGTCTCAATGATGTCTCCGAAATGCGCTTCACGCCCACTTTCTGCCACAGCAGCAATATTCTTGGGTGTACGCACTGTTTTTGGCTTTTCACGCTTTGTTTTATCGATGAGGATGCCAGGTTCTTTCAATTTTTTCACAAGATAACGAACATACGGACCATATTCGTTCAGCGGAAGGATAAAACTAATTATCTGTCAAATCAGACATGAGCTGAGTGTTACCATTCACGAAATAAGCACTAGTTGAAAAAAAAAACGTTAGATGGCGGACCCTTTATTTAGGTAACTAGAGTCAATCTTCATGGCGGACATAACTGATAAAGTACAAAGGTAGTTTTTTTCCAAACACATTTCGCTTTGTGACAACTAAATCACTGTATGAACTTCGTCAAAATGTACATCAAATACAAGATTTTAATAAGCTTAATACTAAAATCGATAAGTCATCAACAAATTTTAAAGACTTTAAATTTTATGGAGCAAAACAAAATTTTCATAACCTCTAAAAGCATCCTTATATAAAAACTTTAATTTTTCAAATGGTAAAGTATTTGATATGATTTCCTTGAAAAAAGTAAACCCAACAAAATATAATTATTTATTTTTATTTATTGTTGATTTCCTGCACAACAAGACTAAGCTTTTAATTATAGTACAGGATTTTATATGTGTACAAATATTTGCCAGATTTAATTGAATTAAATTAAACTAAAGATTAATATTAAATACATATAATTAACATTTTATAATAAGATTATAAATTTAAAGATAAAAATATATAAAAAATTTAAATAAACAAAATAAAATGAATTAAATTTAACGTTACCCAATATCTTTAACATGTGAGTTAAATAGATGATATTTACGATTAACACTAAATGGCACGAAGAATGTTGATGAAGACCGTAGTGGGTCAGAAAATGCATTCCATTCATGCTAGTGTCTAATAACTTTTTCTGTGTTTTTTTTTATTTTTTCTAATAGTCAAAGTAAATTATCATATAAAAATTATAATTTTTCTGTTACTTTAGAGAAAAATTTGTCATGATCTGAAACCGAACAAATAAAATCTCACACAAAAATATTTAAAAAGATCATTCCTAAAAGACATTGCGTTGCTGTTTGTTTGTTAATGAAAAATTGCCATTCAGAAACCAGGCATCGAAATTTTGGAATAATGATCTTTTTACCATTTGAAGATCTAGCAAATCTTATTTTCTCAAGTAGGTATTTCGGCTTTTCGATAAAAATTACTTTATGAAAAAACAAAAGAACTCTTATCTTAAGAAGGCTTTTAAAAGAAACACCATAGAGAGTCTTCGAAAATGTTGAAATTTGGTCACGCTTTTTGAGTCCATGAATATATCGTATAATGTTATTATATAAGACTTTAAGTTTTTTCGTACGAAAATTAATATGAGTCTTAATATAATTATTTAAGTCTGCATTAGTTTAGTTAGTCCGGTTTTTTGACTTTAAAACTTAATTAAAATCCGAAATATTTACAGACATAATTACCGTCAAAGACGGGGTTTGCTTTTACGTTATTAATCCTTTAAGACTTTAGCCACTTGCAAAAAGTTTACAACTCTATAATTTTTTAGCAAATTCCTTTCCATTCGGACATTTTGTTTTATTAATAAAATTCTCTTGAAATTACCCTAAAAAATAAGTTGTTCGAAAAAAAAGACTTTGAAAACTTTGAAAACTTTTTACATTGAAAAAAATCTAAAACTAAATTAAAAACTCCAATATTGTTCCTATATTTTTTTTTTTGTATAAGGTGTAGAAATTTAAGAACCAGAAAGAAATCAATTGAAGAGCTTATTGTAAAAACTTGATAAGCCACATTTATTTTATTGCAGGTTTTATCTGTTTTCTAGTCACCTATTTATGAGTATTTGATAAAAGCCTTGTTTGTACACTTAATACAAGTACCTAGAGAATAAAAGTCATACAAAAGTCATACTTTATGCATTAAATTAACACTTTGAAGGCAAAAACTAGTAAAAATTAGTATGTGGCTTATCAAGTTTTAACAATAAGCCCTTCAATTCAAAAGACAAAAATTGGGGTAAATTTTGTGTATAAAATTATACAGAAAATGATTAATTATACTATTGTATTGATGTAATACATATTTATAAACAAAATATGATTGACAAATTTTCTAGTGTGACTCTGAATGGGGTAATATACATGCAATTGAATTATTTTAAATATTGGTGAACAAATTATTATTCACTATTTTTCTCCTTTTTCATACATATATCAGACTTTTTTTAAGATCGGAGGGAGTCCATCGGGGCTATGCTTCATGTCTTGTATTAACAAATTCGTAAATTTTCCAAAGAAACGTTTAAGCTCACTAGTGTGATTGTAGTCTAAAATAAATAATGATAAACAAAAAATATTCAATTGGAAAATTTAAAAATATACCTGACATCTCCCAGGTTTTACTTAAACTATATTATGTATCTCCAATTCACTTGGATTTATATTTTGGACTATTTCAGATGCTTTTCAAGCGTTCTTTTGTATTTACCCTTAATTTTTAATGTTTTTGTCAATATTACCATTTCCTTTAATAACTTTTTTAAATTAAAATACTTAAGCTGCTTATTTTAAAAATGTAGCATTTCAGGAAGCGCTGATCGAAATTTGTTTATATTTAGTTAAAAAAAATTTGAAAATCTGAGTCAAATTGGACCACGTTAACACATGGTGCATATCGATCAAAAGTGGAGGCTTAAATTTATTTCGAAAATTAAAAAAAATGAATCTCTGTGTGCTGAACACGAGTCGCTGTAATGGATTTTGAGATATCGTAATGTATATCGTAAAAAACTAATGAAAACTATGTTACCAGATGCGTGCGTAGCAAACCAAATTCAAATAAAAATATTGCACTGTATCAACATTTTGGAAAAGACACACTACGGCACACGTAAACTTAAGTTTTGGTCGTAGTGGTATCTCCATTTTAAAAGATAATGTAAAAATAAACAATAAAATTATTCTCAAAAAAATATAAATTATACTTCTGTTCGAATTTAAACTCACTTTCAATTAATAGTACGTATTAACAGTTTAATTAAAAATAAATTTGGTATAAACAAACTTTTCGGTTTTCATAATGTAAAGGGTCCGCCAAATAACTTTTTTGTTTAGAAAATGCTTTTAAAAAAAAACTACTGAATATTTTCTCAAATTTCTTTTTTTATTTGAAAGTACAATCCTTCCGGTTAATAATGGAAAATAATTTCATTCAAATGGCTGCCTCGGCTGGCCATGCAGTAGCCTACACGATCGGTCCAATTTTTAAGCACATTATCGATTGTGTGCAGCTGTATTTCACCAATGGCTTCACGAATATTGTCCTTTAAAGCGTCAATTGTCTCTGGCTTGTTGGCGTAACACTTATCTTTGACGGCACCCCACAAACAATAGTCCAACGGTGTCAAATCGCAGCTCCGAGGTGGCCAAACGACATCAGCTCTGCGTCTGATAATGCGATCTTCAAAAACAGGGCAATTATCGCACACATTCTGCAACATTACCATGATTTTCAAAGTAATGTCGCAATATTTCCCAGCGTTATTCAAGCGTATACACAACCATATTCGTTCAGCGGAAGGATAAAACTAATTATCTGTCAAATCAGACATGAGCTAAGTGTTACCATTCACGAAATAAGCACTAGTTGAAAAAAAAACGTTAGATGGCGGACCCTTTATAATATCTACATAGAAACAAATACAAAATTTTAAAAAAATCGCCAAAATTAACAAATCGATTTTTTTTTGATTTTGGCGATTTTTTTTCAATTTTAGCAATTCTGTTATAATTTTAGAGATTTTTTTAGAATTTCGACGTTTTTTTAATTCTGGCAATTTTTTCAATTTCTGCCAATTTTGAGGATTATTTTTTTTTAAATTTTGGCAATTTTTTTTCAAATTCGGTAGGTTTTCGAATGATTTCGATTTTTTTAAATGTTGGCCAATTTTTTTTTACAATTGTGGTGATTTTTTTAAAATTTTGTAATTTTGGCGATTTTTTTTTTAATTTAATTTCTGTTTTAACAGTATCTACTTAAAATTAGTTTGAAATAAAAAACAATATGCAATTAAATTTTGAATAGATATGAATAAAACTCTAATTGAAAATAATATTAATAAAATAGTTATATTTTATTTTAATTGGACCGAATTCAATTAAACTTTTAACTGAATCAACAAATATTTTAACTGAAACTCAGATTTAGTTTTTTTTTTAGCTTTTTTGTTGAAAGTCAACTCTAACAATAATAGCCTTCCATTTGCAGGCGATAATTTCTTATGAAATTTGAAGATTCGAACCATGTAATACTGAACTAACAGGCATTTCCTGTTTGATCCAACTCAAAAATAAATATTTTTTTTATTAAATTTATCAATAACATTGTTACTTCAATAACATTGTTACTTCCAAACGAATTGTATTAAGTTTTTAAATTTGTCAAATCATGGTAGGGGGTGGCTGGCTCCAGCCCCGTTGCCCCCCCCCCCCCCTAGCTACGTGCCTGCCATAATATGGATATACACTATTGGACAAAATAAAGTGCAATTTTATTACTCTTGTGTTTAGTTAAAAAAAAACATTATTGAAAATAGCATTGAATATTCCAAATATGACTAAATTTATTCAATTTATACACAATACGATATAAAAAACTACAAATCATATATGTTTGACTTTAGATTTCTCTAAATACGAACCAAAAATTAAAAGGTGTACAGTTTTGTTGGACAAAATAAAGTTCAAATTTTATAAATTGTTTTTAAAAACTTAAAATAAGTTAAAAGTAAATACTGTTTTTTTCTTTTATCACATATTTTGTATTAAAAATGACTTCTACAAGAATTTTTGAAACATATAAAGTCAAGTTTTTAAAAATATTTGTTGCCATTGCATCTATTTGACATTCATTTTATTAAAATATATGAGAATAATAACATTAGCTATGGGCGAAAAAGTGTACATAAATTCTAAATAAATGTTCTGAGCTGAGAAGTCCAGTTAAAAGTTAGTTTTTACTCTTAAAATAGCAAATTTAGAACATTTCTCGTGAGGTTACGATCAGTGTCGTATTGGAGATTTAAGACAGCTAAGCACTCTTTATCATCCGAACTGTAAAGTTTTCTTTCCCAAAATTATTTAAAAAGGATTTCCAATAATTTTTAAGTATTTATCAGCTCAACTCTAATCGGAAGAACCGCTTCTGCAGACGAAACTGGTCCCCCAAGCCATAAAATTACTGCAAAATGCTTACAGAAGATTTCGTATTTACATAATACAAAGATTTAATGGAGAAAACATCTTTATTTTTACTTTTAATAGTTAGAGTTTGTTTAAAATCAACAAAATCGCTTTCAATAAATCAAAATCATAGTCCGATAAGTTCCATTAAGTATGGATTTCTATAAGGCCACATGTGCTTATAGTTGTTATGCAGGAAGTAATATTATTCGGGTGCAATTTTCGTCTGCAGTAGCGGAGTTTCCGGTGAGAGTTAACTTGAAAGTTACTTAAAAATAAAAAGTAATCATTTTAAAATCATTTAAAACAGAAACTTTGCCAATTCGGTTGAGAAAATGTGCTCAAACTATCCAAACCTTCAATAGGGTACCGGCCGCAGCCTCATGAAAGTCACTATTTTAAGGGTAAACACAAATTTTAAACTGGCTTTTTTTAGCTCAAGTTTACGTAATGCTAATTCAATATATTTCAGTCATTGTTGATGTTAAAATTCCTATATAATATGGGCCAAGTAACAATAATGCTTTCGATATGATGAACTCCAAACAGAAGGCAATAGCCACAAATATTTTTAAAACATGATTTTATATGTTCCAAAAATACTTGTAGAAGTCATATTTAATACAAAATATGTAATAAAACACCAAAACAGATTAACTTTTAACTTATTTTAAGATTTTAAATACAATTTATAAAATTTGCACTTTACTTTGTCCAACTAAATTCCGTAGCTTCTTCATTTTTGGTCGGCATGTATAAAAATATAAAATCAAATATATATGATTTGTAGTTTTTGTACAGAATTTTGTATAAAATAAATAAATTTAGCCATATTTTTACTATTCAATATTATTTTCAATAGTTTTTTCTTCCCGAAACACAGCAGTAATAAAATTGCACTTTATTTTGTCCAATAGTATATTTTATGGCGCATATAACCATATATCATTTCATCTTGTATTTGTTTTTCGAAAATTTTATATTTGTATTATGTGATATTAATATCTAAATATATTCATACTCGTATGACCGTAGATGTATGATATATAACTACCCTATGGGGAATGGGACCTTCGTGCCAGAGACCGGTCCTCTGCTAAGCCCTACCCTATGTAAACAACTGGCAGCTTTAACATGGGCTTGTCATAGGAGGGGGTCATTTGTCGTGTTTTAAACCACATAGTGGCATGCCACAAGGCTAACCAAAGATGGGCATAAAGATAGGCATAAAAATAAACGAAAACTAAACAGCTTCCAATGGGTAAAGTTCTGGCCAACTGGCTTTTTCTTGTTAATAAGCATTCTGGTTAAGTGGTATCTCCTACCTTTACCAGTCACATGATTGGTAATTTTAAGACAATTGACACTGCTTAACCCACTTCAGTATTAAATTATACCAGTCCTGTGATAAGTCCTTCTTTAACAAGTCACTTTTAGGTCAATTGACTCCTCATTCCCCATAGGGTACATATCGTATATAATTATTAATTAGCATGATTTCATATTTAATTTTGTATAGCCTAATACAATGTTACGTTTAATAACATATGGTATTATATTAAAAATTTGTTTTACATCGAATCTGTTGAATTTTGTAAAAATTGAAATTGTGGTAAAATTTTTGTTGTTTTTGTTTTTCTTTGATATTTCAAATGGTAAATTGTGCTTCAAGACAATTTTTTCACTCTAAGCTATATCTAAAATTATATACACTCAAATAATCAAATACATTTTTAATAAAATTTGATAATTTTGAATTCAATTATTTTTTCATTGAAATTTTATTTTTTAATGAAGAAAAAAGGGCTGATTTTCATTGCATTTTTAAGGCTTAAGGTCTTGAAACTAGTTGCTGTAGTGAACAAGATATTGGCTTTTATCAACAGAATATATGACTTCAATATTTTTTACTCCGGTTTTATTCTAGTTTTAAACCGGTATAAAACTAAAAAATCCGTAACCGTAACCTTAAACCATAAGCGTTATTCGTTTCGACGTCCATCCTTGCGTTTAAACAAAAATACCAAGCAATTGTAGAGACAAAGTTTAGATTTAAAATATAGATTTTAGATGCTTCGTATTTTTATTATAAGTTATTAAGGTAATTCCTAAATATATAATTTTTAAATTTTATAACTTGTTGAAATTCATGAAGTCTCTTAACAAAGTATTAAGAGCTAACCAGCGCATGCCCTTTAAATATTTCTCCACATATTTGATAAAAACATAGAAACTCCACCGACGAATTCAATAACATGTTAATAAACAAATTTAATAAGTCTCAGTTATTTCGTGACATTCAAAGTGCTAACAACATCATTTTTTTCTTAAAAAAAGGATATTCGTTATAGTAATTTTGAATATTAAATTTGTGTATAAAACTTAAATTCGAGTGGAATAACCTGTGAAAGTAAATGATTGCTTCTACTTTAATTTAACTTGTATATTTAAACGTTAACAAGGTTACAGCCAGTGTTGCCAGAAGATATTTTGAAAATTCTCTACGTGTGTTATAAAAATTTCAACATTTTCCTTACGCCCAAAAAATTTGTTCCCTACATTTTTCCCTACACCATAACTTTGTAACTTCAAAAAAGGAACTTTGATCGGTACATTAAGTATTCGATCGAGTTTCCATAATAAAAGAAAGTTTTACAAAAATAAGCTACAGTCTTCTTTAATGATCCGGTACAATCTTAGAAATAAGATTGTTTTAATGGAATTTGGCATAAAATACAAGCTGTTTATTCTGTTAAAAATGTAATAGAATAAACAGCTTTAATACGTGTTTTGTCAAACGCGTGATTAGCATTTAGCCATATATTAGTTAACCAAAGTTATTAAATTTTTTAAAATAATTCAGTGCAACATTTTTGAAGTCATTGATCGAGTGCAAATTCTTTCCCGTTTGGAACCAATTTGTCACTACGACAAATTGATAATCTATATGAACAACTTCGTATAGTAGCATACACACAAAATCATTGTGGGACGAAACATTGGTAAAGTATAGTAAGATTATTGTGGATATGGATAGAAGACAACTTTATATGAATAGAAGACAACTCTGAATGGTAATAAAACCTTATTACGGGTCACAACACCTTAGGTAAGCATAGCATATGGTTAAGATTGGTAAAAAAAACACGACGATACATGCGTTATGGTCCAGGGAAGCTGTGAAAGATAGCTATCACGTGCAGATGGTCCAGGGAAGCTGTGGAAGATAGCTATCACGTTTTGTATGAATGACCTGGACTTTCGTTTAAAATATTAAACATTTTGGGTTCTTATATCTTTCTGGACCTTTGTGATGACTTGTGACTTATATCAGGACTTTAAATTTGAAGGCATGATTGGGTGCATTGTTTTCGAGGAGGAAGAAGGGACAACGGGTACTCATAAGGACCGTTTTGCGTCTCTATGGGCGTGTGGGTAGAAACATCATTGCGGGAGCAGCCTGTGTAAAACCGAACCCAAACAGAACCAAACCAACCGAACCCCGAACCGAACCGAACCGAACCTAACGAACCGAACCAACGAACCCGAACGAACCGAACCGAAACGAACCGAACCGAACCGAAACCGAACCGAACCGAACCGACCGAACCGAACCGAACCGAACCGAACCGAACCGAACCTAACCGAACCGAACCTAACCTAACCTAACCGAACCGAACCGAACCGAACCGAACCGAACCGAACCGAACCGAACCCGAACCGAACCGAACCGAACCGAACCTAAACCTAACCGAACCGAACCGAACCGAACCGAACCGAACCGAACCGAACCGAACCTAACCTAACCGAACCTAACCGAACCGAACCTAACCGAACCTAACCTAACCTAACCGAACCGAACCTAACCGAACCTAACCGAACCTAACCTAACCTAAACCTAACCTAAACTAACCTAACCTAACCTAACCTAACCTAACCTACACATAACCTAACCTAACCTAACCTAACCTAACCTAACCTAACCTAACCAAACCTTCTTTATAATTCAAAAATGTTACTTTTTTATGCAGATATTTAAAAGAAATTACGTTTTTTAATGTTAAAAAATATTGGGACATTTTTGGCCCCAAGTGCACAAAAGGGTTAATTTAGGTGTTTTTCTTTTTAAATAACAAATACCAACTACGAAAAATTATTTAGTCAACTTTACGAAGATACCACACGATTTTTCGTTATCAATTTTATGAAATCTTCAAAATTTCCAAAAAATTTACCTTTGACCTTGTGTTTTGACCTTTGGAGTGGGTCGATTTTGACAAAATTTTAAGAATATACTTCTTGTAGCTTGTGTTATCAAACCCCAAATAGCATTATTTGGTACTTGTTAAAAGTAGAAAAATTTTACCCTTATATTAAATTTTGTGCAAAAAAAGCCATTTTCCTCGAAATCCGGCGAATTTAAATAGGTGCCCTAACTAAATTAACCGGGGGATATGTCTAATTTTTGGTAGTTTAATTTAGAATTTTATGCTTAATAAAACCTTAGTGTGCAAAATTATTTTTTTCCATTTTTGTTGAACAAAATTTTTTAAAATTTGATTTTGGAGATTTGAAAAATACCCTAAAAATATTTTTGGTTTTTGACGTCACCTTAGGACAGGTTAACGACATCCAAAAAATAATATATTTCATATCTCACAGTTAATGAGTCCACTAAGTAAAAAAAAATATTTCGGTAATTAATTTCGAAAACGTTTAGAATGTGGGCTCGATATTTGTGATTGTAATTCTTCACCGATTTTGGATTTTTATATCTTTTTGAAAACGTTTTTGTGTCTTTATTTCGATTAATTTATAATATGGCACAAAAATTGCTTCAATATTACTTCTTTTTTGAAAAAATGCAAAAAAGTCATTTTTTCCCCATACAAAACACACTGTCAAGTTTCAATCGATTTCCGACTCGACTTTTCTTTGTCCGATCGGCACCAAACTTCATATTAAATGTTTTTATGTACAAAGGAACCAAGCTAGCCCATTCGTTGACTTTAGAACTCACTTTCATTTTTTTGAACACCTCTAATGGTCATATATAGATATATATATATTTCATATGATCAGATATACAAGTATATAAAACAATGGCGTAAAGTATCATCACGCCAAATCAAAAAAATTGCATAAACTAAGTATACGATATGACTATATATCGTAAAATATTGCCACACATGTAAGAATATATAATGAATACAACTTGATGTATATTAGAGCACCGATAAAGTATATGGAATGTGCATAATTGTTTTTTTATCGGTCCCCTCACATTTTCAGTTAAGACGAGAGTAAAAAAAGAATTTTAGACAAAAAGTGTAGTTTTAAGTTTTAAACAGGCCAGGCAGTTTGAACTTTTGGCCTCAAAAATAGGACAAAAAACCTTTGTAGCTATTTTTGCTTATAACTCCTAAAATAAAATTTTTACGGGATTAACCTTCATAGCTTAATTTTTAAGGAATTAAAAAGCGAAGATTTTTCTTTAACATTGTTTTGACCTAAGTCTTACCGGTCGTGGTGTTATGCTTGGTTAAAGTTAAAATGTAAGTAAGAACTTTTCTTCATAAAATTCTCGTAAATATTCGAATGGGGAAAACTTGAACTCTTTGCATAGTTTAACAGGGTGTTTAATGTAGTTTTACAAAAAAATAATTTTTGATAAAATATATGGACCATTCCATGAGAAAACACAAATCCTACTATGAAGCAACATTTTCTTTTTTTTTAATTTCAACTTATTTGCTTTCAAAATTATTTTTTTTTTGCTTTAGTACTCTTTGCCTTAGTACTATAAATTTAATGTATTAATATAACAAGTTATATAAAATAAAAATTAAATATGTTTTTTATTAGATTGCTAAAATAATATTGAATATTATTCCGTGAAAATATTTGTAAAATATGGATAGAAATGCTATTGAAACATTCCAATTTAGTTGGTAAGTTTTTGGTAAGACTTTATGTAATTTGTAAGATAGTCAAAGGGTTATGAAGATAGTTATTTTTTAAAGAGTAACAAATAATTAAATCGTTTCAGCTTATCAACTGCAAAATTTGCTAAGATTTAATATATTCGTGGTTCGAATTTATTTAAAGCATTGGTTTTTGTGTCAATTGGCGCCAAAAGCACCATCCAACGACTTGAGTCTTTTAAAAGAATTAGAAGAATATAAACTTGTTGACAAAGACGTTGCAGATGCTGTACAAAATAAACTACTTAAGCACCTTTGGTACTTAAATGAAGCAAATATTGCATTGGCCTTCTTCGACGGTGATGTAGACGTTGAAATGAAAAGAAAAATGGCTTATAATTTAAAAAAATCTGGACATCCGGATCAACCGAAACGAGCAAATATAGCTGCAATGGATCTCATGTCAATTGAGTTATGTGATTTTGTAACCAACAACACCTATTTATTTTTTAATAATTTGTTAAATGAGGAAATAACAGGAATTAGTCAAAAGTTTTTGTTGGCTGATCCGATAACTTGGGAAGAAAATAAGAGCTACAATTCATCGAAAGCAATAGTCACACAATTATTAGTTGTAAATGATATTGTGGAAAGAGGATGTGCTTTAATTACACGATTTAATGCTGTTCTAACGCATCAGGAAGACCAGAAGCAATTCATTCTGCATGCTATGGACCAGAACTACAACGATCTGTCAACAAAGAATTTTTCTAAAAATTAAATTTTAGAATATTTAAAAAAATCCAAAGACCCAAAATAATTATTATCATGTTTGAGAAATACTTTATAATTAATTAAGGGGAGAATTTTATTGATTTTAATGCTTTAGTTTATTATTTATGCTTTAGTTTAGTATATTGCTGTATTATTTATAAATTGTATTAACTATTAAAATATGAAATCAACTAATTAATGTAAAACAATAAAACTTATACTGAATTTAATTTTAAACATTCTTTTTTTGTAATTTAAGTGTTCTTAAAGGAAACCGTCATTTATTTTCAGATTTTATAATAAATTAGTTTTAAAGAAGTAGTATTAAATGCATTAAATTTATAAAAAATTATCAATTAAGTTAAAATCGTAAAAAAAATTTTGCTTCAATGTAGGATTTGGGTTGATTTCATGGAATGGTCGACATATTTTTTTCCAAAATTATTTTTTAGTTAAACAACATTAAATACCCTATTAAATTACGCAAAGACCTGAAGTTTTTCCCCATTCGAATATTTACGAGCATTTCTTAAAAAAAGGTCTTACTCAAATTTTAACTTTAACCACGCATACCCCACGATCTGTCATTTTTCGGTCAAAACAATGTGAGAGAAAAATCTTCGCATTTTCATTTTTCAACAATTTTGTTGTGAAGGTTAATCTCGTAAAAATTGTACTTTAAGAGTTACAAGCATATTTATCTATTAAGCTTTTCCACCCCTTTCTGAGGTCAAAAGTTCAAACTGCTTCGCCTGTTTAAAACCTAAAACTTAAATTTTTCGCTAAACATTATTTTTTACTTCCGACTTAACTTAAAATGAGCGGGGAGCGAGAAAAAAAACAAATATGCACATATGGGTGCTCTAATGTATATGAATATAAAGAAACTTTTTTCTTCGGGCTGAATCAAAGTGTTTTTCTTTACATTAAGTGATTTTTGCATAGGTAAAGTCCTCAAAATCTGATAATTGTTCGTAGGAAAAGGTCCTCTGAATCTAACAAATTTTTCTTTTTTCTGATTTGACAGATAATTAGTTTTATCCTTCCGCTGAACGAATATGGTTGTGTATACGCTTGAACAACGCTGGGAAATATTGCGACATTACTTTGAAAATCATGGTAATGTTGCAGAATATGTGCGAAAATTCAAATCAGCCGCAGAGCTGATGTCGTTTGGCCACCTCGGAGCTGCGATTTGACACCGTTGGACTATTATTTGAAGGGTGCCGTCAAAGATAAGTGTTACGCCAACAAGCCAGAGACAATTGACGCTTTAAAGGACAATACTCATGAAGCCATTGGTGAAATACAGCTGCACACAATCGATAATTCGATAATGTGCTTACAAATTGGACCGATCGTGTAGGCTACTGCATGGCCAGCCGAGGCAGCCATTTGAATGAAATTATTTTCCATTATTAACCGGAAGGATTGTACTTTCAAATAAAAAAAGAAATTTGAGAAAATATTCAGTAGTTTTTTTTTATAGCATTTTCAAAAAAAAAGTTATTTGGCGGACCCTTTAGTTGTTAGTTTAAAGAAATAATAAATATTCATAATCACCAATATAGTGAATTTTTATCGTTGATCTATAAACTTATGTGTGAGATTTTATTTGTTCGGTTTGAGATCATGACAAATTTTTCTCTAAATTAACAGAAAAATTAAAATTTTTATATGATAATTTACTTTGACTATTAGAAAAAAAAAAACACAGAAAAAGTTATTAGACACTAGCATGAATGGAATGCATTTTCTGACCCACTACGGTCTTCATCAACATTCTTCGTGCCATTTTAGTGTTAATCGTAAATATCATCTATTTAACTCACATGTTAACGAAATTGGGTAACGTTACATCCGACATTACTCTGTGTGTTGAGTTAGAATGAAATTAACCACGAACGATTTCTATTTATAGTGTGTTTGTTTTTTCTCTAGTCATTATCATAGTTGCCAGTTTAACTTTCAGTTAAAACTTTAAATGGCAGTTCTTTTCTCTAATGTCATCATATACTATCCTTCTACATAAGCAAAGCATGTCAACAAACATTAAAGATTTTTTTGTTAATACATATGTCGAGCATATACATTAAACGATTTTTCACTGTACCTGGTGAGTGGTTTAATAGTGAATTTTTATCGTTGATCTTTAAATTTATGTGTGAGATTTTATTTGTTCGGTTTTAAATATATTTTCATCAATACTTTCCTAAATTTTCTTTCAGTTTCTTTGAGAAAAACTTACAATTCCTTTAAAAAACTATAAACTCCCACTTTTTACCATCCAAATTGTAAGCTTGGCCGATGAAAAAATGCGTATTCATTAATTTTCATTTCCCTATAACATATACAATTTTATTAATTTCGAGATCCGTTAATTAAAATAATATAATTTTTGCTACAAAGTTAATTTGTTAAAATTTTAAAAAATATTAAAATAACAGCAGTCAAAACTATTTTACAAGCGAATCCTTAATTAGATGCTTAAAGTTAACTAACCATGGTTTATTAAAGGTAATTATTGTACATTATCTTAAGATAAATATGAAATTGCATTTCAAAAACCACTATAAAGAATATTTTTTTAAAAGAAATTGTTTTATTAAATTTTTAGAATTTGTCCAGTAGCAGTTTGTCATTAGAAATGTCAAGGATTAAGTATTTATTCGACATAAAAAATACACTCAAAAAAAAAGTCAGCAAAATTTTAGTCAGGAGGGTGCTAGCAAAAAAAATTGCTAATGTCAGCAAAATCTTTTGCTGAAAATCAGCGAGCTGACTACTTACATCAATGGTAGTCTAAATGATGCTTTCTTTTAAAGCACGCAACTGCCGAATATAATTATAGAAACGAAACGAAAAAATAAACAAAAACAAACGAAACGAAAAAAACAACCCTTTTTTGCAATAAGAAAAAGGAACCATACTAAGATGTGTGTCTTTGTCTTTCGCGTTACTCTGTCTACATGTCTGTATATGTTTGTTTGCAATTTGACCACACTAGATTATTAATCTATTAACATTTATTTTAGAAATACATATTAAATTTAAATAGTTTATTTTGTCTTTTATTTTATTAATAGACAATAATTTCCACAAGCCGGTGACAACGCAAAATTTAAGTTGTTTTAATCCTCAATTTTGTTCTATGTATGAAAAACAGATACAAAAGTCTTCCATGGTTGATATTTTTATATGTCTTATTAGAGTTGTACTTTTTAGTATCATTTTCCTCTTCTCTACTACACTCATAAAAAAAAGTTTGTAAAGTCAGCAAAAAATTTTGCTGAGTCAGCAAAATTTTAGTCAGGAGGATGCTAGCAAAAAAGTTGCTAATGTCAGCAAAATCTTTTGCTGAAAATCAGCGAGCTGATTTTTAGCAACAAAATTTGTAGATTCAGCAAAAGTTTTGCTAACACTTAGTAGATTAGAAATAAAAAAGCGTTGGTAAAAATTAATAAATTTTTTGCTGAATTTTAGTAGACTGAAAAAAACGCAAAAAATTTGTAGAAAAATTGTAATTTAGTTAATTTATTTGCTGAAAATTATAAAACATATTTTTGTGATTCTTTTAAAAATAATTTACTATAATAACGAAATATAACAATTTTAATTTTCCCACATTGACGACATGAATTAATTTAATATCTGAAAATATATAGAAATAAATATATATAACATAGCAAAAATTTTCTTTCAACTACTTACATCAATGGTTGTCTTAATGATGCTATGACGAAACTGCCGAAGATAATTCTAGAAACGAAACGAAAAAATAAACAAAACAAACGAAACGAAAAAAACAACCCTTTTTTTGCAATAAGAAAAAGAAACCATACAAATCTACCTAAGATGTGTGTTTTTGTCTTTCTCTTTACTCTGTCTACATGTCTGTATATGTTTTTTCATGGTTGATTTTTTTACTTGTCTTGTTAGAGTTGTACTTTTTAATATCATTTTCCTCTTCTCTACTACATCTTGACATGCCGCGACATCTGCTTATCAGCACAATTTTTTTTAGCAAAATTAATTAGTAAAACATTAGTATATTAGTAAAGCATTAGTATAAAACAGTTAAGTGCTGAATAAGTATAACAAAAATTTTAGCTGAAAACACGATTTTAGCAAAAATATTTGCTAAAAAATAGTATAGCTGATTTACAAGACGTTTTACTAACTTTTCTACTAACTTATTTTTTTGAGTGTACATCTTGACATGCCGCGACATCTGCTTCATTCTCCGTGTATCTCTCAATCTGGTTGTCACTATTAATGTGCTTATCAGCACAATTTTTTTAGCAAAATTAATTAGTAAAACATTAGTATATTAGTAAAGCATTAGTATAAAACAGTTAAGTGCTGAATAAGTATAACAAAAATTTTAGCTGAAAAGACGATTTTAGCAAAAAAATTTGCTAAAAAATAGTATACCTGATTTACAAGACGTTTTACTAACTTTTGTACTAACTTATTTTTTTGAGTGTACCAAACTAATTATCCATATAAATTGCAATAATAATGAATTTGCTCATTAATTTAGCTTTATTTTCATCTAAAACTAATTTTGGCTGGTTTTCGGTTTGTAACAGTTAAACAATTTAAGGCAGAATTAGTTTGTACGTTCTGTTCTGTTACGAATCAGCTGTTTTGTTTCTGTTCAATTGAAAGTCTGTATGTGTGGTTAGTTTTCACTTTTCCGTTCTGTTCTGTTGCGGACAAATCTATTGAAAATAGAATTCAACGTTAAGTGACAGCCTAAAGTGCGTATGTATTGGTTTGTTGTGAAATATTTTTCTCAATATGTGAATCAGGGATGATAAAGTTGGTACTATAGTACTTTTTATGGTACTATTTGAACCTCAGATGTACCATGATACTAATATGACTCATTTAGTACGATTTACAAATTGTTCTATGTATGAATTTCTTGGTCCCTTTAAAATTCAATAATTATTAATTCGATTTGCAGTCCCATATGAACAATGAATTAATTCTAAACCAAAAGCTGTGAATTCAATCACATGATTTCACTGAGTGCGACTGATTACAGATGATTATATTAGAGTGTTATTAATCGATTGAATTCAATCTCTAAGTGTAAATAATAAAAATCTTATAAAAATGTGAAATTGAATTTGTTTACTACCAATCACAATTTGTTTACTACCAATCACAAAATTTTTTTAAATCAATATCGGGTAATTTTCTTAGTACGCACTGCTCGTTTTTACATAGCTTTATGTACATTATTCCGAAATCTTTGGTATTGAAAATGAGCAAAATCGGTCCAAAAGTAATGAGTGACAATGTTAAAGTACCTCTAAATTTTCCATACAAATTGGTATATAATGTACTGTATATTATTAGAATTCATTGTAGTGTCTAAAATATAACGTCATATTTTTCCACCAGACTAAGAGGTGAATAATATTTAAAATTCACCGCAAATTCTTTTTTCTCCACAAAAACTTTTTTTTCACCTCAAAAATAGTTTTGTTACCTCAAAAATGTGTTTCACGACACAATTTATTTCTTTACATCCAAAAAAGTTTTTCACCTCAAAATTTTGTTTTCACCTCTTCTTAACATATTTTTTTTTAATATATTTTTGTTGTTTCATTTGTAATTGTTCATTTTGGAGGGTACAAAGATTTGTTTGTTAATTTATATTTAAATTTTTTTTATACATGTGATGCCGAAAAAGTACTATTTTATATGCAGGTTGGTACTATTTTAAAATCGCATTTATCATCCCTGATTTGAATATTTTTGGTTTGAATTTCTTTTACTTTTTAAAACAGCTGATTTCTCTCACAGAAAAAGTAATTACAAAATATTACCTACAGAACAGAACGCAACAGAAAGGCAACAGCCTTTATAGACCACTAGAAAGGTGTTGAAATAAGCTTTCATATGATATGCATATCGAACATTTTCCCTGCAGTAATATAATAATAAAATAAAATCAACTTTCAACTTTAAGGCCACGTTCACCTAAAATGGGGCGTCGCCGGCAAAAATAAAGTGCACCAATCGATTCAGCATACGCGAATTAGTCGGTATACAAAATTTCATGCTATTTGGTGAAGATTCACAAATGCCCCTTCAATTTGTTTGCCGGGTTGTGCTTCAAAATTAATATAAATAGAAGCTCAAATTGAAAATTTCCTCAGTATTCCTTTGGAAATTGTTGTGTTCGGATCGTAAGTAAAAAAAATAAAAAATAAATATTGTGTTTGAAAAAAAAAATGTGTTTGTGAAAAAAAAGTGATAGAAAATTTTTGGAAAAAAATGATAGAAAATTTTCACAAAAAAAAAAAATTTGAAATTTTTGGAAATAAAATGATAGAAAATTTTTGGAAAAAAAAATGATAGAAAATTTTTTGAAAATATAGAAAAAGTGATAGAAAATTTTTGGAAAAAAATAATTTTTTGATAGAAATAGAAAAAGTGATGGAAAAAAAGTTTTTAAAAATTATTATAAATGCCAAATAAAAAATTGAAAATTGTTAAATAAAATTGAAAATTTGTGAAAAAACTATTGAAAATATTTCATAGAAAATTGTGGTGAAAATTTTTGACATTTGTAATAACAAATGTATTGATATTTTGTGACAAATTAAAATTGTCAATTATAAAAATATTTTGAAATTTTTAAGAAAATTTATTTTGTTTTTTTTTGAAAATTTTGTGAAAATTTTAAGAAAAAAAAAACAATTAAATAAGATTTTTTTAAAAAATTGTCAATTGATGATGAATTATTAGAAAAATATTTTAATTTTTTAAAATTTTTTTTAAATTTTTGAAAATTTTTTAAATTTTTTTTAAATTTTTATAATTTTTTTTTATCTTTGCAGATTAAAAACGTTATATAACGAGAAAATAAATACAAAATAAAAAGAAAAGAAGAAAATTAGAAGAAAATTTAAATAAAAATATGTAAGTTTGAAAAATTATTTGGCTTTAAATTAAATTTTAATTTATATTAAATAAAATTAAAAATAATTAATTAACAAAAATTAAACTATTTAATTAATAAAATTAAATAATTTAATTTACAAAATTAAAAAATTTAATTATTAAAACTATATTTATTAATAAAATTAATTTAATTAATATAAAATTGATTAATAAAATTAATTTAATTAATAAAATTAATTTAACTAATAAAATTAATTTAATTAATAAAATTTATTTAATTAATAAATTTAAATTAAGTAATAAAATTAATTTAATATTATAATTAATATATTAAAATATATATTTTAAATTTAGAATCCATTACATACAATGAATACTGAATTACAATGTCATTTTTAAAACAGCAATGGAATTTTATTGTTATTTGCATTATTGCACTGAAATGGAATATTACAATTCTGCCAAAAATTGAAATACATGTGCCATTTTTCAAAAACCGCTGTAAAACTACTTGCTTCATATCTTTGTGGTAGAAGTCAATCAGTTCATTTTGGTTCTAATAAATCAAACAGCTGCTTAATGACGAGAGGTGTACCACAGGGCTCGATACTTGGTCCACTGTTATATTCAATATACTCCAACGACTTGCCGTCCAAACTCAATTACTGTGGTATACAGATGTATGCAGATGACGTTCAGCTTTACATTAGCTGTTTGCCATCTGGTATTTCTGATTGTATTGGCAAATTAAATCACGATCTCAATAACGTATTTAGATGGGCGTCAGTAAATGGTCTTTGTCTCAATGCGAGGCAATCGAAGGCAATGATAACACAAGGCAACAATTTTGAAAAAATTTTAGGGGCTTTGAAAACCACTATACAATTTTGATGTATTGTGGTCCCAGTAGTACAAATATGGTTCAATTTTGAAATTCTATGGAGAGGTTTTTTTTTAAAAAATTTTTAACTAAAATTATAAATTTTTTTAGACGTTTCTCCACATAATTAATAATAACTAAAAAAAAATTAGTCCGATATTATTCAAATAAATTTAGAAAAATTGAAATTTACATAGCCTTTAATCCGTTAATATATTGCGTTTCAATCGGCTCAGTAGTTTTGGAGTTATAATAAAAAATTGAGGGAAAAAATATTTTTTTTACGTGAAAATAGCAAATTTTTTTGTTTTAAAAAAATCATAAAAAATCGAAAACGTCAAAAATCGTTCAGATTTATTACTTTATCGCAAAGCCACATGTAATAGGAACAAAATGAGATATCGATCATAAAAATCGATTGATTTTTTTCGAATTTATTCACAATTAAGTGAATTCGCTCATTTTCTCCAAATTTTAGTTTTTTGTCTGATATACATAAAATTGAGTAGTTAATGTTCTTCTTTCGATTGATTGAATTTTGAAAACATTTTCCCCATGCTATGTACAAATTTTCACATCAAAAATGCATTACATAGTAACATTCGTGTATTTTTTGGCAAAACCCTACCTAGAATATACTGATTCTATTCTTCGGAAAGACATTTGTGTTGGATGAGCTTAAATGTAAATAAATAAATAAATTAAATAGTAGAAAATTTATATTTTATTATTCACATTTATTATAATAAATAAAACAAGAAAATAAATAAATAAATATGTATTATAAACTACAAACTCTGAAATTTTCTTTTAGTCGATTTTCTACTATTGTTGAATAACGAAGTGTTACTCTGAATACTCCAGCAAAAATCAGCCATCATGTGTGCATCCCAGCGATCCTGGTATCGTTCCTCCATTGTCCGGATATCTTGGTGGAATCGTTCGCCCTGTTCTTCACTCAAGTCTCCTAGATTTTCAGGAAAACGATCTAAGTGACTGTGCAGGTAGTGTACTTTGATGCTCATGTTGCATCCAAGATTCTGGAAGTGAGTTAACATCTCTTCAACGTGCGCAACGTAATCATCACCCTTGTTATTTCCTAAGAAATTTTGAATAACCCATACAAACGAATCCCATGCATTCTTCTCAATTTCTGACATTGAACTGCCAAATTCAGTATCGTTCACCAATTTGCGAATTTGTGGGCCATCAAATATGCCTGCTTTCAGCTTTTCCATACTTAGATTGGGAAACTTCCTTGAAATATACTGGAAACATTCACTATCTTTGTTAAGTGCTTTAACATATTGTTTCATCAGACCAAGTTTAATGTGAAGAGGGGGTAATATGATGCGATCTCGGGGCACTAGAGCCACATTTATAACATTTGGCGTACCTGGAACTAGTGTTTCCCTAGAAGGCCATTGTTTTCTCTTCCAATGTTCTGTTTTAGCTCTGCTGTCCCATAAACATATAAAACAAGGATATTTTGTAAAGCCGCTTTGTTGGCCTAAGAGGAAATTTACCATCTTAAGATCAACACAAATTACCCACTTATGTTCATCATACTTTATCTTCTTCATGACCAATGCAATTACAGAGTATTCTTCTTTTACTTTGGTTGAATGTGCGATCGGCAAGGAGTGAAATTTATTTCCATTATGCAAAAGGACACACTTCAAGCTGCGTTTTGATGAGTCGATAAATAAACGCCATTCGTTTGAATCATATCTCTGTAAGCCCATGGCAGTCATCAAACCAGAAATATCTGTGCAGTACACAAAGTCATCCTCTTCAGCAAAATAATGAAGTAAGTCTTTTTCTCGAGTACGGTAATACGAAACTTTAGTTTCTTTAGTTATGAGACCTGTTTCTTTCATCCGGGACGCAAGTAATTCAGAAGATCTTTTCGACAATCCAAGGTCCTAATTACATCATTAAGCTGATCTTGATTCCATGGTCTCGGCGAGAAATGTTTGTGTGGGATGAACTCGTCATTTTCAGCTGTAGATGGTAGTGCTGGATCTGACATATCTGATTGGTAAGACATACTTGAGGTTGAGTGTCCTGGTGAAGATGAAAGCACATGACTACAGCTTGCACCCCGATCTTGAGCATATTCTATTTCTTGTGAATGTAGAACTGCAAGTGTAAACCCATCAGCAGACCTCGTGGGGTAAGACCATCGCATATATTTTCCAAAACCGCTTTTTGTACTTAAACAAAAATAACACTCGGATGCGTGGTTCGCTGTTTCTCTCCATAGCATAGGCTTCAAAATTTCCAAGTGTCGTCTGTAAAATGAAAAAAAAAAATTGAAATCAGGAATATGAAGAATTCAAATTTTAATTAAGAAATATTGTAATTATAAAATATTCCAAATCTATTAATTTATACTTACTTTACGTTAGAAGACTTCATAGATAAATTCAATCGACATGGAATGCATATAGTACTCGGTGTCCAATGCTGGTTCAAATTGTGCGGATAGATATTATAGCAATCTTGATATGACTTTTGCAATGAAGTTAAGAAGCACTTCCGTTTTTTCCCGGTGATATATTGGCCGCACACATAACAAAATAAATCTGGATCGTTTTTACATAAAAATGTTCTGGCTTTCTGGCTCATTTTTATTAATATTTGAAAATTGTTTTTAACTTCTAAGCTGTATGACTCTAATTTTTGTGTAGGTATTAAATGATGTTTGCGTTATCGCAAACACTTCTTGAATGAAATAAAAAGGGTCAAGGAGATCTTATAAATACTGATACTATAATTTGGGATAACCCTTTGTGTGGATACAGTTTGTGTGTGCTGCAAATTTTTTATTATTCCCAAGAATCCTAAAAAACATTAAGGACTTTTATGAAAAAAAAAAAAAATTATCCGTTACAGGTAGCTAACGGAAAATAAGAGCACTTCAGCGTACACGCACATTTATGAGCGTTTTATTACTATCCTACCGCAATCGTAAAAATTAAACAATCTTTTGTTTATTACTTATTTTTTTTTAATTATTAGAATCATAAAAATGTCATAGAGGTTTTTCCCAAAGGGGTTTTGCCAAAATGCGTGTCGTAAAATGCACCTGAGTTTTTATGTTCTGCATTTTCATTATATAGTAGGTACAATTTTCTACAGTGCTTGTAAATATGCGATACCTTCAATTAATTGTAAATAAAAATGTAAAGCATGCATCGATTTTTATGATCCATATCTAGTTTAATTCGCATGATATGTAGCTTTACTACAAAAAAATAAAAAGTAATATTTTTTGCAGTTTTCGATTTTTTCCAGATTTTTGTTTTTTCAAATTTTTTTTTTTTTTTAGCATTTTTTTTTTTTTTTTTGCTAACAATTTGTTTCATAACTTTGAAACTATTGATCGCATTAAAAAAATTTGTACACGTTCTTTAAAGATATTGTAAACCTTAATTTTTGTAAATTTAATTTGACAAAATCGGACTAGTTGTTTTTGAGTTATGACAACATAAGTGGAGAAATGGCTCAAAATATTGTCAATTTAAAAAAAAAATTTTTTTAAAAAAAAATTATCCATAGAATTGAAAAATTTTACCATTTTGGTACTTAGGCAGCCATGATGCATCAAATCTATATAGTGGTTAGTCAAGCCTTTTTTTGCTGTTGACCTGTGTAATAAGCAACAAAAAATATGTACCGTCTAGCTTGCCACCAATACTAATTGGACACTCCACTATTGAAATCGTGGAAAGCGCTATAAACCTTGGAGTTATTTTTAACAACGATCTTACCTGGACAAATCATGTAAACGCCATATGTGGGAAAACTTACGCTATGTTGAGAAATCTTTGGATGACACAGCATTTTACGCCATTTAATATCCGCATGCTACTCGCTAAGACATACCTAATACCTACTTTAATGTATGGCTGTGAATTATTTTCTAGTTGTGATTCTATAAGCAAAAATAAGCTCAGAGTTACCTATAACAACATTGCCAGATATATATATGGACGTACGAGATATAGCAGTATATCTCAGTTTTCTAACCAAATCTATAATGTATCTTTTGAAAATCTATTGAAATGCCGTACACTAATATTCTTACATAAACTTATATTTACTAGGCAACCTACTTATCTCTACGAAAGGATACAATTTTCAAGATCCAATCGAGGAAATAAAATAAACTCCATAAGATACCGTAAGCAAATATCTGAAAGACATTTTTATGTTAATGCCATTCGTCTCTGGAACGAACTTCCACCTAATATACAGATAATTAGCAATGCAAAGCACTTTAGATGCGAAATATTTACCCACTTGGGTTAACAAAAAATCACATGCATAACAAAAATTTATTTTATTTTTATTTTTTTTATTTTTATTATTATTATTATTTTTTTTTTTATATAAATTTTTATATCATAATTTATATGCTACTACTTAAATTGTTTTTATAGATTTTAGATTTAAGATAAACCATTATAAATGTAAAAATCTAATGTGCCTTTATCTACCCAGTACTATTAAATAAGATCAAGTCTTGTTGTACTGTTTATTTTTCAAATAAATAAATAAATAAAATAAATAAAAAAAAATTTAAAATTACAATACTAATACTACTTATAACTCTAACATTAATCCATACTATAATACCAACTTTACTGATATTGATACATATCCAATGTTTATTAATTCACCATATTATTCAGTATTAGTTAACTCTCAAGTATATCCTAATGAAAACATTAGGTACTATTATGAGTTAATATTTGTTTATATTTTTGTTAATTATAATTATTGTTTTGAAATACTAATTAATATTTTTTTTTTCTTTTTCTTTATAGTTATGAAACAAATAACAATCAAGAAATAAATGTTCCAGATAATGGAAATTCTGAATTACTTTGTAATTGTACTGATTGCTTAAATAACTTTTTATCAGTTGGGCTAAATGACTTTAATTTTTTGGAAGATGAAGAAGATTGCAATTGTGTTAACTGTATTAATAAAATTTTATCGGTTGGCCCTGATGATATAAAATTTATTGAAGAAGATTTGTTAATTTAAGAATTGTTAATTATATTGATTTAAGATTCATTTTAATTCTCCAGTTATTCTTACACTTTTTGAAAAAGTTATGGAAAAGGAATTAAGCCCATATCTTACAAACCAATTTACTGATTGGCATTACTTTAAAGCTACATTAGAACAAATGGATATATCTTTTGATGAACCAAATTCTCCTGATGAAATTGACCAACAAGTAATAAATTTAACTGAAATAATACAACAAGCAGCATGGAGAAGTACTCCTGCTTTGTCACACACCACAAAACCTACAAAATATCCAAAGGAAATTGTGGAATTAATACGAAAAAAACGAAAACACCGGAGTCGATGGCAACGTCATCACCACCACAACACATGCAGCACCTATAAAGGACTGTAATAACAAATGGGCAAAAACTGACATTCAGAAAGCAAAGTTATTTGCCGATCACCTACAAAATACATTCTCAACAGATAGTTTATCTGATTATAATGAATTAAATGTAAATGATACTATTGAAATTAATGAAATAGAAATACCAAAAGTCACTCTTTCTGAAGTTGATTTTGTGTTAAAAAAATATCTGAAATTAAAAAAGTCACCTGGTTTTGATTTAATAACCACAGAAGTATTACAGCACCTTCCTTTAAATATAACTTTTAAATTAACGCAAATAATAAATGCATCATTTCGTCTACATCATGTTCCGAGTTATTGGAAAATAGCTCAAATTATTATGATCCCTAAACCCGGTAAACCAGAAAATGAAATTACATCATACAGGCCAATATCTTTGTCACCAATGTTATCAAAAGTATACGAAAAATTAATTATTAAACGTTTAAAAACAATCATCGAAGCTAAAAACATTATTCCAAACCATCGATTTGGATTTAGAAACAATCATTCAACAATCGACCAAGTGCATAGAATAACCAACGTCATTGAAAAAGCATTAGAAGAAAGGAAAATCTGTTCGGCCGTTTTCCTAGATGTGTCACAAGCTTTCGATAAAGTCTGGCATAATGGATTACTTCAAAAACTTAAACAAATATGTCCAACAAGTTTCTATAACTTACTGCAATCATATTTACAAAACAGATATTTTAGAATCAAACATGTAAATGAATATTCTAATCTTAGAAAGATAAATGCAGGTATCCCTCAGGGCAGTATTTTAGGCCCCCTTTTGTACATGATTTTTACAAGTGATTTACCAACTCATCCACATTGTGTAACGGCTACCTTTGCAGACGATTCAGCAATTCTATTGATTGGAAAAACAATAACAGAGTCTTCCCAAAACCTTCAATCTGGTGTAAATAAATTGATTTCATGGTCCAAAAAATGGCGAATTAAACTTAATAACACAAAGTCTATACATGTAGATTTTACAAACAAAAAAATAAATAGTATACCTATATATATTGATAACAACGAAATTCCCCGTTCTAATAAGGCCAAATACCTGGGTATGACCTTAGATTCGAAACTAAAATGGAATGAACACGTAAAATAAAAAGAGAAGAGTTAAAAATAAGGTTTCATAAACCAAACTGGCTTATAGGGAGAAGGTCTGTTCTTACAACACATAACAAACTTCTCATATACAATCAAATTTTAAAACCCATCTGGACATATGGCATTCAACTCTGGGGTTGTGCTTCAAAAGGTGTTGTAAACATAATTCAACAGTTCCAAAATAAAATATTCAAAAATGCAGTTAACGCTCCTTGGTACGTACACAATGCTGACCTCCATCGAGATCTCAAAATTAAAACAGTATCCGAAGTAATTTCTGATATAGCAACCACACAAGCAGAGAGACTACGAACTCATGTAAATCCAGAAGCACATAACCTGATTTACACTGCTAACTTAGAAAGAAGATTAAAACGTACAAAACCCTCTGATTTACCAAATCATCAACGCTTATTATTTACAGTTATATTAGTTTTTTGTTTGTATATACATCGAGATTATTTTTATGTTATTTTCAATTTATAACGAGCTTTCAACCTCCGTATATTTACAAAAATAAAGCAAATCAAACATATTAGCTAGGTTGATACTAGTATTTCGATCCGGCTAAAGATCTCATCAGAACCCGAAGTTTTAGAAAAGCTAGAGCCTATATAATAGGCAGAACTTTAACAAAAAAACTATTAATAATCAATGTTGCTCCATTCTTGTCTTCTTAGTAATCAACCACGTGGTTAGGTCTTTTCCTAACAAGCATCATGACGTTACTAAACTTTGAAGACCAAAAATGTTCTATTTATATAAAAAATTTTTAGTGTTTACTCTGGCTCAAGTAATATTTTTTACAGTTATATTAGTTTTTTGTTTGTATATACATCGAGATTATTTTTATGTTATTTTCAATTTATAACGAGCTTTCAACCTCCGTATATTTACAAAAATAAAGCAAATCAAACATATTAGCTAGGTTGATACTAGTATTTCGATCCGGCTAAAGATCTCATCAGAACCCGAAGTTTTAGAAAAGCTAGAGCCTATATAATAGGCAGAACTTTAACAAAAAACCTATTAATAATCAATGTTGCTCCATTCTTGTCTTCTTAGTAATCAACCACGTGGTTAGGTCTTTTCCTAACAAGCATCATGACGTTACTAAACTTTGAAGACCAAAAATGTTCTATTTATATAAAAAATTTTTAGTGTTTACTCTGGCTCAAGTAATATTTTTTACAGTTATATTAGTTTTTTGTTTGTATATACATCGAGATTATTTTTATGTTATTTTCAATTTATAACGAGCTTTCAACCTCCGTATATTTACAAAAATAAAGCAAATCAAACATATTATCTAGGTTGATACTAGTATTTCGATCCGGCTAAAGATCTCATCAGAACCCGAAGTTTTAGAAAAGCTAGAGCCTATATAATAGGCAGAACTTTAACAAAAAACCTATTAATAATCAATGTTGCTCCATTCTTGTCTTCTTAGTAATCAACCACGCTTAGTTTAAGAAAAACATCTCTTATTTTAGACAAACTGCTTGTTAGCTCTAAGCTAGTTGCAGTAAATGTTTGTATTTTTATGTAAATTATTTTAGTATAATTTTTTTTTTTAAAAATAAACATTTATAAAAAATAAAAAAAAAATAAAAAAATAATTTTAATATAATTTTAATATGTTATTGTTAATGTGTTATTATTTTTTTTTTGATAAAAAAAATAAAAAATACAAAAAAACTTAAATTAAAATCTTTGTTATAAATAAAATTAAAGTCGGTCAAACCGACCTTAACCGGCTTTGTATTCCCCTGTTGCTTTTTTTTACAAAAATTGCACCGGTTTTCTATTAAAATAAAAAGCTTTATAATTTATAGTTTGAAAACTTCAAATACTTTTTTAATGCAACCGTGATTTTAATTGTGAAAGAGCGAATTAAATTTCGGAAATATAACTTCTCAATTTTCTGAACAAAAAAAAAAAAACTACTCAAAAACGCATTTTTCAAAGCGGGATATGTATGATTCTATTCACTTCGTTGACAATGTTAATTTCTATTTTAAATTGTATTTTTAAAATTTCTCGTAGTTCTCGTACAAGTTCCCGTGATTGCAAAAACAGAAAAGGAACGGGAAATATGGGATGCTTTCTCCAATTAGAGTTTTCACGGGAATTCCCGACGTTTTAAGTTTTTTTGTATTTTCTGTTATATTTTTGTATGTTTGTTATTAAAAAACATCGGTACATTTCTAAAAAGTTGAAATTCCAAAAGTATATTCACAGATAAGATACTTGAAGAAACCTGATACATTTAATGATGAAAATGTTCAAATGCTTTTAGCTTTAGAAAATGCTTTAGCATACATATCTTGAAAATCTTGAATATCCTGAATAAAGTCCGTGGCCACAAAATCGTTTTATATAAAACTTATTTAACAAACAAAATGTAAATTACGAAAGTCACAAACTGAATAAATAAAAATTATTTCAAAAACAAAATTGTTTCATAAAATAATTTTCAAAGCTAACTGAAATATTCATGTTGTAAAGTAAAGTGTCTCTTGACAAAGTATATTTCCAACACTCCTCCTCAACATGGATATTCTTTACAAACTAAATTATTTTAAATTCATTAAACTAACAAACTTAGTATGTTTAAGCTTCGCCAAATTTTTGGTAAATACATCAGCTATCATATCCTCCGTAGGGCAATATTTCAATTCAACCTCTTTCGATTGGACGACCTGTCTGATGTGATGATATTTGATATCAATGTGTTTGATCCTGTTGTGATATACTGGGTTTGTTGCCAACTTCAAAGCACCTTGATTATCAACGTTCAAAACTACGCTTTCATCCTTCCAAAAACCAAGCACTTGCAATAATCTTCTCAAATATATGGCTTCCTTTGAGGCATTAGAAATAGACATATATTCAGCCTCAGTACTACTCAGTGCTGTTGTTTGTTGTGTACTCAATTTACTTTTATTAAAACACTTTAGGTTTATTTTAATAATTTACTCAATTTAAGTTTATTAAAACACTTTAGGTTTATTTTAATATTTTACTCAATTTAAGTTTATTAAAACACTTTAGGTTTATTTTAATATTTTTTTATTTTAATATTATCTTCTGTCCATTCACGACTGACTTACTTACAATACTTACAACTACTTTTATATAAATTCTAATATTATTTACATTTATGACAATTACAACAAACATGCATTTTTCTTTGTACTACAATGTAGGTGGCCTACATATGCTTTGCACGTTGACCGTATTCCACAAAACATTTTGGGTAAAATTCTTTTGTGTCATTGTCAAGTCATAGAAAACATATTGACAACACACTACTTGAATGTAACTAGATATCTTTTTATTTGTTACTTGGGTTTTCTAGTTCATGTTTCTACATTCATTGTTTAATTGTTTTTTTATGTTATTTTTATGATGAGTAATTGAATTTGAATTTTATGAACACACTACACCCTTGCCCTTGAGAGAAATCCTACACTTTTCGTAGTTCATGACGAAAATTGTATGATTTATCAAAATTTTAAGTATTACTCATCATTATTCTTTTCCTATTATATTTTATTACAATTCTTTTTTTTTGTATATGTATTCTCTCTTTTTTTTTAACATTATACATATATTTTCTTCTTTTTGTTTTATTTGTAAATTATTATATTCCATATATATATATATATTTCTTAAACATTATATTTTTTTAATAAATTCTTATGATATGATTTTATGTTATTCTTAACTTTAACTAAAATATTCAGATCATCTATATCTACTACTGTATATGGGCCGTGATAAGGTGGCTCACTTTTCGTTCTATTGCCTACTTTTACTAATACTAGATCTCCTATTTCTAATTCTATGCTATTGCTATTTGTATGGGATTCTATTTCCCTGTTCCTTTTAACCAATTTTAACAACTTTCTTGCATTATCTAACGAATATTTCATCCTCGCTTTAAGTTCATTTGCATAGTTATCAAAGTTATATACCTTCGGATGATTCATGACTTCATCACCTGGCAAACTCGGTAACTTTCCAAATACTAGTTCAAATGGTGAGTATTCTGTGTCTACATGAGGAGTGATGTTATATGCAAAAGTGTAATAAGGAATCCATTCATTCCAAGATTCGTTCTCAACAAAAGACAAAAAGTACTCGTTAAGAACTCTATGGTTTCTTTCTACTGTACCTAAAGTCTCGTGGTGATATGGAGTTGAGAATCTCTGTTCAATCCGTAATAATTTGCAGATTTCCTTCATCAATTCATTCGTGAATTCAGTTCCTCTATCAGATTTTAGTATGTCAAATAAACCGTATTTCAGTATTACATTTTCCACTAATGCCTTAGCTATTGATTTTGCTTCTTTAGTCTCCATAGGACAAGCAATTACATATTTAGTCAATTCGCATTGCATTGTTAATATGTATCTTAGTTTATTCGTTGGTCTAAGGGGACCTACAGTATCAATCACTATTGTGTTGAAACTTTGTGAAGGGGTATCTGTTACCTTCAATGGTTCTTTTGTATGTTTAACCAATTTGTTTCTTTGGCATAAGTCGCATTTTCTTATATATTCTTTTACCATTTTGGACATATTCTTCCATATATATCTTTGCTTAATTTTCAAAAGAGTCTTTCTAACTCCGAAATGACCTCCCTGTGGGGTATTATGGAATAACTCTATTAATTCCATCTTTCTGTTATCATCTGTTACGTTTTGAGGTTTCCTATATAGCATTATTATGACGTTTCTGTTTTTCAATTTATTCATTTCATTATATTTTCTTTTAAATTCGTCTGCAGACATTCTACTAAATATTGCATCGTCTCTAGCGAGTGCAAATTCTGTATATTTCGTTTTCTCTAAATAAGATGATAGTTTCTCCAAAAGATTATGTAAATACTTTGGATTATCGCTACATCTAACACGTGTTTCATTCATTCTGTTATCATTCTCTACTACGTAGTAAATCGTATTTCCACTACATATCGGCCTATTCTCAAATATGAATTTCAATTTCCTTGCGCGCTTCACGTCATTCATGGATACACAATCCCAAACATGGAGTTGATCAGCCTCACCATGAGATGTGCTATCCTTCGATTCATTTGCTATTTCCTCTTTTCGTTGTTTATTGGTCATGCCTCTAGTTACTATCAATGTTTTCTTTAAGTTTTCGTCGTTTTCCGATGGTATCATGGATTTCAAAGTGTCTGAATCTATCTGTATCCTTGACAATGCGTCCGCATTGGTGTTATTCGAACCTTTTTTGTATACTATGTCGAAATCATAGTCGGAAAGTTCCAACCTTATTCTCGTTAATTTTGAGCTTGGATTCTTGTGTGAAAATAAAGCTATCAATGGTCTGTGGTCAGTTACCACAGTGAATTTTCTACCATATAGGTATGGTCTGAAGAATTGAATTCCCCAGTAAATACCTAATAGTTCCTTTTCTATGACCGGTTTATTTCTCTCATATTTGTTGAGTGATCTACTTGCAAAGGATATCGGTAAATCCTCACCTATCGTTCCCTGTGAGAGAACTGCACCGAGAGCAAAATCCGACGCGTCTGTTGTTAATACAAACGTTTTGGTAAAATCTGGATATTGGAGTATGGGGGGGCTGATTAACTTTGCTTTCAAAGTTTCAAATGCAGATTGACATTGATCGGTCCAAATGAACTTAGCTTTCTTTTTAAGTAGTTCATTTAAACAATATGCGATTTGTGCAAAATTACTTATAAATCTTCTGTAATAATTACAGAAAGCTACAAACCTTCTGACTTCGTCAGTATTTTTTGGTACTGGATATTTTGAAATTGCCTCGAATTTACTTGGATCAGGTTTGATACCATTCGCTGTTATCAAATGTCCCAAGTATATAACCTCAGGTTTTAAAAAACAACATTTGCCAGCATTCAGCTTAAGATTATATTTTGCTAATCGTTCGAATACTTTTAGCAAGTTTTCATTATGATGCGTCAAGCTGCATCCAAAAACTATTACATCGTCCACATACAAAAATGCTTCGGATTCCAATCCAGAAAGTGCTATCGTCAACATACGTTGAAAGCTATTTGAGGAAATCTTCAGACCAAAAGGTAATCTGGTATACTGATAATGACCATTGGGGGTCGAAAATGCAGTGTAAGGTCTAGATTCCTGCTCTAGTCCTATTTGATGGAACGAACTCGTCATATCCAATGTCGAAAAATATTTAGCTCTACCAAGCTTATCTAAAATATCATCCAATCTTGTTAACGGAAATTTGTCATTTACGATCTTATCATTCAGTTTCCTGAAATCTACGACCAATCTCCATTTCTTCAAATCAGTCTGTCCCTTTTTTGGAACCAACAAGAGTGGGGCATTGTAAGGACTTATTGACGGTTCAATAATTTTGTTCTTCAACAGGCCTTTTACCTGGTTATTTATTTCATCAGTATGCGTCTGTGGCAGACGATAATTTTTAATATATACCGGACTCGTGTCCTGTAACTGAATTGTCTGGTTATAAAAATTATTGGTGGTTAATTTTTCACCATCCAAATGAAAAACCGATTGATATTTCTCCAATATCTTAATTAATTCCTGTTTTGCTCTAACATCAGTATTATCTAGCTTTAGTTCACTTAGTAATTTTCCGAATCTTTCCCTCGTATGAGGTGTGTTACCATTACTCGTTTTGTAGATGTCATAATTTATCAGTGGAACAGTTTCTATTTTCAGGTTTTTTACCACCACTGTTTTATCAAGGACATTCAACAATCTCACATGTTGACTTCCCTCTTTCGGAACTATGGCATTGGCTAAAAATATGCCATGCGTGATTTCTCGGTTACAAATCACACTATCTTCCTCTAAATTCAATCTGAAAGGTATAATCATTTCAGTTCTTGGAGGAATTTCCACCATGCTCACTCTGTAGGTATTATCGTGTATGGGGAGTATTATCGATTCACCCACTACATTAACTGTCAGGATAAATTTATTGTAATCAATATTACAATTGTAGTTACATAGAAAATCTCTCCCAATTATACCGTCTGTATAGATTGGAAAATCATACTTCACCAGTTGCATCTTGTGTTCTACCACCGACTCGCCAAGTGGTATTTTTACTAACGTGGAACCCAAAGATCTAATTTCCCCTTTTGAGATTCCAGTTAGACAGCAGTAATCATCTGGATCCTTATCGTAATTATGTAAAACGTCTTCTTTGCACAAGGAAATATCAGCTCCTGTATCGATAAGAAAAGTCAATACATTGTCCGATCCTTGTACATTCAACTTTACATAATTCTTTAAGTTCGATGAAATGCTGTATACCCTCTTCAATTCTACTGGTTTGTCTGGTGTTGCTCCGGAGATTCTGTGTACATTACAGTCTCCGGATCTCGGGAGTTTCCCTGACCCTCTATATGATTTATATTTCTGTTCCTGTTTGAACGTTCATTACGGTTATTACCCCGGTGGTTATCTCTGTTACTATTATAATTATTGGTGTTTCCATTACCCCTGTTACTGTTACTATTCCCTGAAAGGCACTTCTTCGCAAAGTGGTTCATTTTACCACATTTGTCGCATTTTTTACCCTCAGCGTAGCATCTATCGCCATGCTTTCCGCCCGCATTTCCAACATTCATTATTATTCCTATTGTTGTACTTTTTTTTATTGTCGTAACGTCTATTCTTTCTTCCGTTACTATCATTATTAGCACTATAACGCACATTCTGAAACATTATTTGGTTCTGAGTCATATCAGACGCTGTTTCTTCCGCTATAACAACAGCTTCTGTAAAGGTTTTAACACGACTCGCTTCGATCGTCTTAATGATTCTCCCTGTCTTTGAGACCATTTTTAAAAGAATTGAACGCAATTAATCCATTGCTCTGTATAATTGTTTCCCTACTCTGTTCGCCTAAACTTGCTATCTGCACTTCACTAAGCTCTGATACCAATGATTCTATTTTATTGGCGAATTTCCGAATAGAATCTTGAGTTTGTACTATGTGAGTCAACTCATTCAATAATACATTTGGACTCTTTGTTGGCTTGAATGCCCTTGTTAATGCTACTACCAGTTCCTGAACCGTGTTGGGTATCGCTATCTGCCTTACCCTGATCTGGACTTTGGTATCCAGTTTGGTCTTGTACACGAAATCGAACAATGATTTTTGTTTTGATACCGGTACGCCAGCATTAACTATTTCAAGACACGAAACGAATATACTCAAATCTTCTTTATTCCCACTGAAATTCGGAATTAACTTCGCTACGGAAGATAATTCGTTCATATCTAATGCGGTATCCATCTCAACCTCTATATTGTTTTCAGGATCTAATTCTAAAATGTTAACCTCTGATCTTCCTTGATTTTCCAACTCTAGATTGTTAGCTAATTCTAATCTCCTTCTATTCTCCTCGTGCTGTTTCAAAACGTCTAAGTATTCCTTTAATAATTTATTAAACCCTTCTATACAACCTTCCTTCTGAGCTTCTGTAATACCCTTGCTACCTAGTAAGTTTTCTACTTCTACTTTTATTTCTCTAAGTTCTTCTTTCTTAGCTGCTATAGTCTCAGCTGTATACGGGTTGTTCAATGACTTTTTCCCATTCGAGATTAACCTGCCTAGATCTGAATTTATCTTTTCCATTTATGACACAATTATACTTTCTTAAATTTACATTACACAAAACTTTTTTTTTTTTTTTTTACAATTCTTTTACTTTATTAATTAATTAATTTTACATTTTTCTTTTGCTTCGGGGGTTTCTTTATTATTTTTTTAAAACACAAAATTTCTTCACAATTCTTTTTCTTTATTAATCAATTATTTTTACATTTTCTTTTGCTTCGGGGTTTCTTTATTTTTTTTTTTATATATACAGTTCTTTAAACATTTTGCAACTGAGCTCTAATACCGTTTCTTCTTATCTGTTTCTTTATGTAACGTTTTAGATAGCGTATTATTACCGCTATTGTCGTAACGACACAAATTAAAATAATTACTTCCACACTAACACTAACAGCAGTTGGTGCTGCGAGCACCGTCTCTTGAACTGATTTTTGGTTTCCCATTTATTTATATTGACAAAAATTCTTTTCTTTTAATTGCTCTTGACAAAAAATATTTTCTTTCAACTTCACTTATAATAACTTAGTAAATGTTTTACTTAACTTGATTATTTTGTTGTCGCTGCCGGTGTTGTAGAAATTTCATCTATACTATAGCTGGTTTTAGTTCATCGTCATTTCATCCTTCATTTGTTGATGGAGTAGTTGATGCAGTCTTTGATGGAGTCGTTGATGCAGTATTTGATGTTTATTTATTGATGTTTATTTGATGTTTATTTATTAAGTTCAGGATTCATCCGCAGGATCGCCATGTACTCAATTTACTTTTATTAAAACACTTTAGGTTTATTTTAATAATTTACTCAATTTAAGTTTATTAAAACACTTTAGGTTTATTTTAATATTTTACTCAATTTAAGTTTATTAAAACACTTTAGGTTTATTTTAATATTTTTTTATTTTAATATTATCTTCTGTCCATTCACGACTGACTTACTTACAATACTTACAACTACTTTTATATAAATTCTAATATTATTTACATTTATGACAATTACAACAAACATGCATTTTTCTTTGTACTACAATGTAGGTGGCCTACATATGCTTTGCACGTTGACCGTATTCCACAAAACATTTTGGGTAAAATTCTTTTGTGTCATTGTCAAGTCATAGAAAACATATTGACAACACACTACTTGAATGTAACTAGATATCTTTTTATTTGTTACTTGGGTTTTCTAGTTCATGTTTCTACATTCATTGTTTAATTGTTTTTTTATGTTATTTTTATGATGAGTAATTGAATTTGAATTTTATGAACACACTACAGTTGCTTCTTTGATTCCCAAGAAATTGCACATTTGCCAAGATAAAATACAAATCCAGAATACGACTTTCTATCTGCTTCACAACCTCCCCAATCTGCATCAGCATAACCTTCAAGATTTTTACTACCGCCGGAAAATTTAAGTTTTAAATTAATTGTACCTTTCAAGTACCGAAGTATATTTTTAGCTGCAGTCATATGCTCCACATGAGGATCTGAATTTCGTTGTGCCAACTTTGAAACAGAGTGAAGTATATCCGGCCTTGTTGTTAATGATAAATATAATAAAGCACCAATTAAAGATTGATATGAAGTTGTATCAACCTTCTCACAATCACCAGTACAGCTTATTTGAAAACCTGGAGTTAACGGTACAGAAGACGGTTTACAATTCTCCATTCCATATTCTTTCAACATTTCTTTTATATAAACTTCTTGACTTAATTCGATGTCACCAGTTTCACCACGACGTTTGACTTCCATACCCAAAAAATGTTCTAACAGGCCTTTGTCTGTTACTTCGAATTCCTTACTTATTTGGGATTTAATCTTAAAAATTTCAGTTTTATTTTTACAGCCAATTATAATGTCATCAACATAAACAGCTACCACTATTAAATTATTATTACGTAACATTTTGTATAAACATGGTTCATTCTTGCATCTTTCGAATCCCATCTTACATAGAACTTTATTAAATTTAGTATTCCATTCTCTTACAGCTTGTTTTAAACCATAAAGAGATTTATGAAGACGTAGCACCATTTTGGGATTTGATTCATCTATATAACCCTCTGGCTGTTGCATATGTAACATGTAACTCACCATTTAAATATGCCGTTACCACATCCAATTGATGCAAATACATTTTGTTCTCTACAGCTAATGCTAGTAACATTCTTATTGTGGCATATCTAACAACAGGTGAAAAGTTTCTTTATAATCTATGCCATACCTCTGATTACATCCTTTTGCGACGAGTCTTGCCTTGTGACGTACTACTTCTCCTGATTGGTTCTTCTTTAAACCATAAACCCACTTACATTTTATTGCCTTGTGACCATCAGGAAGTTCTACCAACGACCATGTTTCTTTTTGTTTTAAAGACGATATTTCTTTTATCATTGCTTCTTGCCACTTTCCACAATTTTTACTGGATAATGCCTCTTTATAAGTTTTAGGAACTTGCTCCTCCACCGCATTATTAAGTAAATTTGGTACTTTTCTTGGACGCCCTGGTTTGCCGTTTCGAATAATTTTTGGTCTACCAGGACCACGTTTTACAAAGATATTTTCTACTGGAAGCTCCTCCTCTTCCTCAGGAGAGGAAAATCCATATAAGTCTTCCATTTGACTATAATCATCCCCTTCTGAACTTATATCAGCATTTTCACGATAATTTTCAGCATCAATTGCTTCAATTTGGTTGCCATTTTCATCATCAATTTCATCCACTTGAGTTTCTGACTCTTTTTACGATATCTACGTTAAAAAATTCATCAAAAGAAATAAATTCTGTAGTTAAATCATTATTATTATTATCATTTTCATCACACGGTTTACGTTCATCGAACAAAACATCACGACGTTCGATCACTACTCGACTCTTCTTGTCATATAATCTATATGCTCTGGATTCAAGAGAGTATCCCACCATTACCAAATTAGAACCTTTTTCATCAAACTTGCCTTTTCTTTTCTTGTTTAATGCAACCGCATACGAACCAAATATCTTTAAATGTTTCACACTTGGCTTACGACCAGTCCAAACTTCAAGAGGAGTTTTGTTGTTTAAACTTTTTGATGGACATCTATTTCTTAAATATGCTGATGTAGCTATAGGTTCAGCCCACAATTTTTGATCGAGTCCAGAGTCTAACAATAAGCACCTAGCCATTTCTACCAACGTACGGTTATTTCGTTCTGCTACTCCGTTTTGTTGCGGTGTATAGGGTACAGTAAGTTGACGTTGAATACCATATTCTTCTAAATATCGATTAAATTCATTGCTGACATATTCTCCACCGTTATCGCTTCTAAGAATCTTTATCTTACGACCAGTTTAACGTTCTATCATACTTTTCCGCTTCAAAAATACACAAACACTCTTCTTGATTTGTCATCTATGAATGTCAGAAAATATTTTGAGCCACCAATGTAATCCACATTCATTGGACCACACACGTCCGAATGAATCAAATCGAGAATATTATCAGATTTGCTTTCAGATTGTTTTGGAAAAGATGTTGTATGAATTTTACCAACCATACACGTTCTGCATTGATCTTGAGTTACTTTATCCAAATTCAAACCATTTACCATTCCATGTTTAGAAAGTTCTTTTAAGCTTTGATAGTTAAGATGGCCAAACCTGCGATGCCAAATTTCATTATTGGTATTCATTGCACACACTCGCTCTTGAGATTCTTCGACATCACAAATAAATAATTCTTTTTCTCTTCTAGCATGTAAGACCACTTTTCCTTCTTCATCAATAAGATTTGCACCCTTGGAATTGAAATTAAATTCATCACCATTATCAACAACTTTGCTAACAGACAAAAAATTTCCATGTAAATCTGGGGAATATAAAACATTTTTTAGATCGATATTATAACCATTAATATGAAGATTCACAACACCCTTCCCCTTTTCATCGATTGCCTTTTCATCAGCTAACATAATAACGTCATTGATTTGTTCATATTTATTGAATAACTTACGATCGGAACACATATGGCTTGTAGCCCCACTGTCAACATACCATGACGATGAATTTTTATTATTGATCTTCGCCAGTGCAATCAACGAATATGATTTGTGACTATCCTCTCGTTTTTCTTTACATTTATTAGCATAGTGGCCTTTCTTTCCACATATGAAGCAGTTATCTTTTATATATTGTGAATTTGACGTATTATTTTTATTATCGTTGTTTTTATTAAACCTTTCCCTTTTTATAGCACCAAAAGCTTGTTGATTACCTGATCCCTCATCTATTTGTTGATTTCTACGTTCTGCCTCTTCGAGTAGTTTAAGTTTAATTACCGAAAATGAAGGCAACGTATCACGAGTTTCTATAACCATTACAAAATTCTCAAAATCTTTGGGTAGACTTGAAAGAAGAATTATTACCAACAATTCATCTTGTATTATTATACCAACGTCAGCCAATTTTTCGACAACGTCAGAAAAAGAATTTAAATACTCCACCATGTTCCTGCTTTCTTTCATGTTCAAACTTAAAAGCGGACCACTCGGCTTGTATACCTCGACTAGCTTCTTCCAAGCATCATTTGAAGTTACACAATTTTTGATATAATTCAGTTGAGACGTCTTAACGCTCAACATTATTGTTGCAAGAGCCTTTTCATCTGTGGAATCTCATTCCTTCTTTTTACCTGCATCCCATTCTGAATTTTTAGATTCATCACCATTTACGTGCTTCCAATAACCACTATGAATGAGTATACTCTTCATTTGTACACTCCATGTCTCGAAATTCTTTTCATCCAGCTTTTCAATTTGATATAGAGATGATGTCATTTTGATGATCCTTTTCTTGAGCTTTTTATTCAGGACTTTTGTTCTTGTTCTTTTACTAAACGTCCTGAGCCCATAACCTCTTGAAAATCTTGAATATCCTGAATAAAATCCGTGGCCACAAAATCGTTTTATATAAAATTTATTTAACAAACAAAATGTAAATTACGAAAGTCACAAACTGAATAAATAAAAATTATTTCAATAACAAAATTGTTTCATAAAATAATTTTCAAAGCTAACTAAAATATTCATGTTGTAAAGTAAAGTGTCTCTTGACAAAGTATATTTCCTCAAAAACTATATTTCAATATGCAGAACACGTTCTTAAAATTATTTCATTTGCCGAAATTTAGTAAGAAAGCATAGACATTGATAGCAATGGACAATATATAATGAAAATTAAGTGGAAAATTTTTTTAAAAACCCTAAAGTAACCAGGAAGTGGAAAATTTTTTGGAAAACCAAAGGTAAATCATTCAATCAATTTATTAATTAAAAGACATAAAACTAATTAACATTTTTCTCAGGTACTGAGGAATTTGCATTTTCCCTTTTTTACTTATCAATCTGAATGTATCTATAAATAGTATTTCATGCAAAACGCCAATAATGAATGGTATGTATAAACAAAAATAAAAAAGGAAGTTGCACTTTTGCCTAATATGTAATTTATATAATATATTAAAAAAAATTACGATTCTGCCTAAAAGAATTGTAAAAATTTATCAAATTTTGAATGCAATAGTATAATTTTAAATGCATTGTCCTATGAATGAGTATTTTTAAAAAAAAAAAACTTTACTTAATAAGAAACTTTAATCATTTTCTTACCGAGCGGGCGTTCCCGGGATTCCGGGAAATTCAAGAACAAATCATGCTTCCCGAGAAATGAGAAAGTCTGGGAAAAAAAAACTAAATCTCTAATGCATATTAAGGAAAACTTCATTGCAAATAAATCTTGAGTTTAGTTTTTGTAAATCTTGATATTATTAAAGAAAAAAAATCTCAGAACTCACAGGAAACCTTTAGATTTTAATAAATTAATCAAAATCAGATGACCTTTTAAATTTTTTTTTTAGATAAACATTTGATTCTGAGAAATAAATTGTTGACCTTTTCGATGGAACGTTTTAAAAAGTATTTAAAAATACAAAAAAAAAGCTTAATCTGTTATATTCATATTATTTATTAATTTCTCCATATTTTTATACAAAAAGCCATCTAAAAACGTATTACATAGCAATATATTCCAAAACAAGATCATGTATTCCTGAATAAGATCTTAAAATATAATTAAAAAAACTTCACATACTGTAGAAAATATATATATATATATATATGTGTATTCCATGCATCATGCAAAATGCATTCATGCATCATATATTCCTTGCTCCATATTGAACTGTGAAAGTTTAAAATATTGAACTGTGAAAGTTTAAAAATCTGGAAATTTTGTTTTCACTTGTAAACTACAACTTTTTAAAAAGCTGCGGTATGGAAATTACTTTATATTCATGTTGTATTGGTTTGCATCTGAAAGTTCAAAACTATGAGCGAAAAAACGAAAGAAAACCAAAAATTCTTGTAAGTTTCGAGGCATTTTTTTAATTTTTGGGCTTTTGAATGGCCATCAATTCTTTAGGTGAAGACTTTTTTACGTGAAACTTTGCATGTCTATCAAACCCTTTCCATCGTTTCTCTCAATTCAAAAATCTTTGAGAAATAAGATGCATCTAAATTAAGTTTCAACAGGTGTCGAAATTACACTTATATTTTTTACTAAAAAAATATAAATTTTATACAAATTCTTTACCGAGGAAGAAAATTAAATTTTTGTTCGCAAAATTTCCAATTTATTGAAAATTTCCAATTTATTGAAGACCAGTAATAAACAGTCAACTTTACACGTCCTTGTTATACAAAATAATATATAGGTCGGTATTATGGATCAATACGATATATCTTTTATGAAGGATAAATCTTCCTATTTAGTACTTCAGAAATTTCAGATTGGTTAAAACAACTATTTTGTTAACCACAAAATTGGATCAGTGGTAGCAAATGTTTTTTGCCTACAGTGGAACTAAATTGAAAATCCATTACGCATGTTTTAAGAGTTGGGCTTTTCATTTGTTTAAACAAGCCGTTTCCAACGCTCTCTTCTAAGACTCTCTAAATGTTAAGAGAGTTTCGAAAAAGTGTGGTACTTTAAATTAATTAATTTTCATGCTTTGAAGCAATTTTAATTAAATTTCAAAGTTAATTTATGTTGTTTGATGTATTCTCTGCATAAGTTTTGTATAACTAACACAAAATTTTGTTTATATATGGGTCAATTTCAAAAAAAACGTACACAACAATTTTTTGTTTGCTTATTTTTAAAGTTTTTTCAATTCGCCTGTAAGAGTTGCCAATTTATGTAGAAATTGATGAAGAATCCGCTGGTACTTTTAGGCTCTCAAAAAAATCAATATTTTTTGATTTTTTTTTAGGTTTTCTATGATTTCTATCTTGAGCGTCACACACCAAATATGTATAAAAAATCGCTAAAAATGCAAAAATATTTGAAATTCAAGCTTACTACGATGTTCTTTTGTTTCTCAATATTGACTTTTGCGAAAATCACCTTTTCGATTACAAACACAAAATCACGTTTCACCTTGATTTTTAATTTTTTTTTTAAAGTGACTAGTTACTTTAAAATTTTAAGATGAAAATATGTAAATTTTTGTTAAAAAAAAGACTTAAACTCAAAGGTTCCTTGCAAAGTAATAGGCTTGTAACAATGTATTTAAAAAACTGCAATTATAAGCGTTTTAAGGGAAAAAAATAAGTGTGACGCTCAAGATATTTTGTGACGATCAAGAGATTTTGTTGCACGTAAACCAGAAATAATGCCAAATTTAAAGCTTAACGAAAAAAAGTTTATTCTTTTACAAAAAGTAAATAAAAAAAAAACAAAAATTCTTCAAAAACAAAAATTTTCATACAAAACTAACATGTACATATTCTTTGATGTCTTTAACAAAAATGGAAAAAAGGAAGTAATTCTAGAAGAAACTTATACACATATGTAAATATTTGACGCAAAACAATAACTTAACTTAATTTAATTTATAAATTTTCATTCGAATTCTAATTCTGAATCTGTATAAACTTCATGAAATGACAAGCGGCTTTGTTTTTTTTCATTCTCATTCATTTTTACCACTTTCGAATTAAGTTTGTGAAAGTTCCGTTTCTCGTTGCTATTCATAAACAGAATTAGTCAGTAACAATAAAAAATAAACTCAAATATACCACGATTATACCTTTCTTTCTTCTTTCTTTTATATTCGTCATTACGCGCTTTATCGACCTTTATTTCTCTCGATATCTCCGTGCTCTTTCAGCCGCCGTTAATTTTGTTGTTTTACTCTTGAAAATTAAAAAATAATATCAAAATTAAGCATTTTAAGCTATGAAGCAATAAATATCAAAAGTGATGCTCATGAAATGTTTGCCTATTTTGGTTTTTTTTCGTAGGCAATTTATTTCTCAAATTCACAAATTATAAAAAACTGAGTTGAAACCATGTAAACAATGATTGTCAACTTAAATTTTTTACATATAATATATTCACTTTTAAAAAAATTAGCGTGACGCTCATGAAATTTTATCGCGCCCTTACCATGGTGTTCACAAAAACTACGCAAATGCACACTTTTTTTAATAGATTTTTTTTTCGCTTTTTCACTTTTGTAATAATTAAACTTTGTACTTTCCTTACGTTATTTACTTCATTTAAATGCAAATTGAAAACTAGTAATATTACTTGAATTATAAAAAAGTGACGCTCAATGCAAATTGTGGGGACAACCTTTCTTTGCAACGCCAAATTCGCACTAATTAAGTTTTGACAACTATAACAAATCAAAACACAAGAAAGAAACGCAATAATTCGAAAAACTGTTATTAAATGTTGCATATTTACTTTTTTCTGGATTTTATTTTATTTTGTTTACTAAAAATTCTAACGGGGGACACATGCTTTTGTATGGAAGGAGTCAGAGGGATAAACAAAACACCATTCTGAATAAACAAAAAAACAAACATACAAATTTGAGAATTACGTTTTTTGTTACATATTCCTCGCTGATCACTCTCACATTTTTGTTTTTTTTGTTTTTTTTTTTTTTTTACCTAAATAGTAGGGTAAAGTGCGGGGACACAAAAAATGCGTTTTTTTGAAATTGACCCATATACTAAAAAATATGCATTAAAAAACATCTAAAAAACTGTTTCTCTTAAAACCAGTTGGCATATAAAATCTAATTTAGTCTATATGTTCGTTGATTTAAAATTTAAATAATTATAAAATTGTTGTAGTACTTTAATAAATAAATATTAATAACACACCTCGAGAAGCTTCCTTGGCTTGAATACCGATCCGTCACAATTTTGAAAAAACCGCGGTTGAAGTTGCCGAAAATGGTCATTAAAGATAAGTACATAATCGTGGTCAATAAAGAATACACTTTACTCTTGAAGATACAGCAATAAAATTTTCTAAAACTTGCTAAAGATCTCATCAGAACCCGACGTTTTAGAAAAGCTAGAGCCTCCATAATAGGCAGAACTTTAACAAAAAACCTATTAATCATCAAAATGTATTGTACAAAAAAAAATTAAATACATTTTTTATATGAAATTGAGAAATAAGAATTATAATTTCGTACAATTTTAAAGATAGCTTACATTTGAAATGTAAATTAAACGAAGTTGGTGTAATAATTTTAACGTTTTTGCCGACATTAAAAAAAGGAAAGTTCGAAGCTTATATCATAACCCTAAAATAAATTAAAGCTGGTCGGATGCATGGCCAAGGCTACTTTTAAAAATGTTATATTTGGTAATTTTTTGATTTAGTATTTTTCAAATGCAATTTTAACCTATAAAAATAAACAAATTCAAAACGTATTTTAACTCATTACATATAGAGAATTAAGTTCAATATGTTTACCATCGTAATAAAAATGCTTACGCTGCACAGTGGCGCCATTTGAGTTTTTTCGTTGCAAAAATCATAACTTTCGACCCAATTAAGATAATCAACAAATTTAAAAAGCATATGATAGATAATCGACCAACCTATGAAATGAGTGTTTGAAAAGTGTTTCTACGCCTCTTAGGTGCCTACTTATAGGTTAGCAAAGTTGATATTTGTAAAAAAATCATTTTCATGGGTAGTAAACAAAAATATTTTAATTTTTTTAAATTTTTTTATTTTTTTTTGTCTCTTTTAAAGGCTGTTATGATTTAAAACTATTCCAGAAAAAAATAAAATTTTTTTTTTTTTATTTATTTTTAAATTTTTTTTTTCAATATTGCTCACAGTCCGTAAAGGAAGGTATATCTAAAAGACTTATCATTTCTGAACTATAATTATTTTCTAACTCTTTTCGTGACTTTATATGCCGCAGTGATGAAATAAGTGGGTAGAAAGATGCTGCTAACATGTTGAAGAGATCCTCAATTTGTCTTACCCTTGATGATTTGAAAGTGTTCAGCAGTCTATATTTTTTATAAAATTTGTTTAGGGACTTCTGTGCTTCTTCAGAAAGCTCTCCAATTGGCAAAGACTGATATTCAATTATATCTTTTCCATGCGAAAATATTTTGTGAACTGTCGGGGTCAACTTTTTCTGTGGATATAAGTTTGCTAAAAGATATGCAGTTTTCGAGGCATATTCTCCATACTTTTCAGAATCAACTTTTTCCTTGCAGTTTAAAATATTCAAGATCGTTCCCAATCTCTTAATGATTTCATTGTCTATTCCAGTGACTCGAGTTACAGCCTCATCATTTTCAAAAAATCTTCTCAAAGTGTTTCCATCGTTTGAGTTTCCGAATCCGTGCTTGTTCTAGTCTACTTTTAGTCCAACTTGTTTAAAAAACTCATTATTATAAAAACTCATTATTATAAAAGAAATATTTGATAATATAATATAAAACAAAATTAAGATAATTAACAAATTAAAAGTAGGACAATATAAAATATTTTAATCAAGTAAAACGGGTATAAAGTATAATTCAAAGAGGAGAAATTATTAGGGATATTCATAAAATATATAACTACGGGATTATGATATTTTTTTTTTCAAATATATAGTCTAATCTACCTAATCTAGACTAATCACTGGATAATGATAGTTTTTAAATATATAGTCTAATCTACCTTGAATTTAAAAACAAAAATCTACCTAATGTACAAACATTTTCATAATCTACCTTGAATGAAAAACAAAAATCTACCTAACCTTGACTAATAGGGGGATTATGGTTGTTTTAAAATATATAGTATAATCTACCTAAACTCATAAACAAAAATTATATATATTAACAATAATAATATGAATGGGTTTTCACGTTTATATGTCATTAATTGCCCAAAAATGCATGCGACACCTTTTTTGAACCATGTCTTTTTTCAAAATTTTATCTCTAGCAAAAAATGGGGCAAGGACGGGCAGCTGGAAATTTTTGCAATAGGTAAAGGACTAATCAAAGAACTTATTTTGAAAATATGGCAAATATAGTTTTAATAGTTTTTTTTATTTTCCAACAAAGTTGAGAAATATTGAAAAAAATGGATAGATTGTAAATATCAAAGTACCTGGACCAATACAAAGCAAACAGTCTAATTTTTTTTTAATCTTCTCTTAATAAATATATCTATCAATAACATTAAAAAGAATGACGATTCGTTATCTAGTTTTCGAGATTCGGCATCTGAAAGCGGACAAAATTACATAAAAATGTTCTGTTTTTTAAACACTGAAAATCGGTCAACTTTGAAGGGCTATATCTTCTGAACCAAAAATCTGATTGTAATAAGAGTGGCATATTTGAAATCGTTGGACAATTTCCTATAAAATAGCTTTATTTAATATTTTTTAGGGGCACATGAAATTTTTGATTTTTGCCACTGGCGCTACTGTGCGCTGTTCGGATGTGTTGTGTACACAACTTTAAAAATGATTAAAACGCAATTTTTCGCGATTTTCTCAAAATTGTGACGGAAAAATTCGGAAAAGTGACTTTTTCTAATTGTGTGACTACGTGTAATTAAACAAAAGAAAATTTACCATTTTGAAATCGTAATAATATTAACACAAAAAACAATGGAAACAAATTGGATATCACAATGAACAATATTCTAAAGTTCTTGCTCTTACGGTTTTATTTACGATTTATTGCGAAATTTTGCGAATTTCGCTTTTTCTCTGAAAAACTTGATGTTACGTTTTGAACACTTATAATTTAAATTTTTCGGGTCAGTTTAATTTTAAAAATAACAGATTTTTGGTAGTTTTTAGAATATTGAGAAGATTTATAAATAATTTAGCCCATTTGTTATAAAAATTTTGCATTATTGATGTTTCAGAACGGCATGGATAATATATGACATTTTGGTGAATTTTTACATTATCGTGCAATCACTTTTTAGTTAACGATTTTATAAACTTATTTAAATTAACATTTCTCCATCGAAAATATTGTTGAGCCTCACTTAGAGCTTTAAATAAACAATGTAAAAAAATAACTTCAGGAATCAGTTTAATTTCTAGTTATACGTCGGCATCATTATCTATATAGACACTTTAAAATTATGACTAATTGAAATACATAATTTGTATTAGCCCTTCCTGACACTTTTACCAACTTCATGGATTTGAGACATATATTTTTTAAATCTGTATGATCTTAATTTTAATAAAAATTTACCTTTTAGCATGTCTGAAAACTCTTCTTAAAATATTTGTCTGAAACTGGATTTAAAACATTAAATTTTGTCATGAAAAAGTTCATTCTCAGCCAGCCAATTAACTTAGCAACAAACTAATTCTGAATTGAATTATTTATAAAAATACAATGTGTCCCAAATATAAAACTTTTTTATTTCATCGTCTTAAAGGTTAACACTATAATCAATATTACACTTCACAGAATTTAAGAAAATTTAAATTTCATTCCTATCGATTATAGCTTTTCCACAATCTGCATTTGAAAATGGTCCATTTTTTCGTTTCCACCTTTTATATAGTAAATTTTAAAAAATATTGAACAAATGCGACCATGGATAATCGAAAATCACTTATAACGATCAAATTTGTCTGAACTCCTACATCTTAACCTAGTTTTACTGTATTAATGTCGATTTTCCAATAAAAATAGAGCAATATCACATTATTAAAAAAATTCCTTTCTCATATAATTGTTAAAATTTGATACCAATAAAATGCGAACAAGTCCTAATGTTGTATGGAACAAATTCCTCAAAGTACAAGTTGTGTTCAGATTTTTTTTTTAAATCTTTATAATCCATTTAAAAAGCATACTTCTGGACATTTTCAAAACTTAACAGTTTAAAAAAGAAGATCTCAACTGTTTCATTTTTTTTTAAATATTCTAACCGTTTTGTTATTTAGATATTTGTATTTAAATCGTATAGGTACCCTGCAGGAAGCTTGGGGTCAAGTGTCTCCACTTTTGTCTACTATTTTGTTGACTTTGTCAACTAAGCGTCTACACTTTTTACTTTATCAACACTAGTAAATTTTTGGCTCCAATGTCTACATATGGTCCCATTAGAACTAATTAGTCACTAGTGAAAATATGGTTCTTATGTCTACATCAGGTCCCATAAGAACTAACGAGTCACTAGTGAATCTTTGGCCAATGTCTGCATATGGTCCCATAAGAACTACCTAGTCACTAGTGAATCTATGTTTCTAATGTCTACATATGGTGCCATAAGAACTACCTAGTCACTAGTGAATCTTTGGTTCCAATGTCTACATATGGTCCCATAAGAACTACCTATTCACTACCTAGTCAATAGTTCTAATGTCACTAGTGATTTTCAATGACACGTACATGTTAAATGTCTATAGCAAATTACATTGCCTGGGGAATATTTGGTTAGTAGTACTGGTGACACAGTCAATAGTGAATCAATACTTTTCACTATTGACATTTCCTGTATTTGTGCGGGAGGTGGTGGCGGTGTAATATGATATCTTCCCATATGGGAAATGGTGGTGCTAACCGCAGTTTTGTGGGATATTTCAATGAGGCTTGATTGGTTTGTGTCCGTATTTTATCGGTATCCACTATCACCGCACTATCTTGACCATAGAATTTTGGAACTTTCTTAAAAAAGTACTTTTTTAATTTAAACCAATTTTTCTTTAAATTTCAGATTTTCTGTTTAATTTCAATATTGAAATTGTCTGAAGCTCGTTATGGATTTGTTCCGAAACTCTATGGTAAAGATAGTGCGGTGATAGTGGATACCGATAAAATACGGACACAAACCAATCAAGCCTCATTGAAATATCCCACAAAACTGTGGTTAGCACCACCATTTCCCGTATGGGAAGATATCATATTACACCGCCACCACCTCCCGCACAAATACAATCCATATATACCTGGCCAAAAAGTAAAGCTAAGCCGATAAAGATTGCTGCGACCACAACTACTACAAATAGTACTACAAACACTACTACACCCAAGATAACAACCACTACTTCAACTACAGTAGAGTAAACAACCAGTTCACCATTTATAACAGAAGATGAATTTCCTAAAGAATTATTAGATATTGCACAAAATAAATTGGGTTTGAAAAGTCTAGATGAGATACCAAGTATTTCAGAATTGCGTCAATTACTGGGAACCAATAGTTCGGAAGAGACTTTGAATTATAGCAAACAATTAACCTCAAATGATCAAGGTATAGCCTTAATGAAAGCCTATATAGAATCTACTGATTATACTGATAATTCTGGAGATTTGGATAATAATAATGAGGATTTAGAAGATGAGGATAATGTAGGTGATATTGAAGAACCGCTTAAAGTTAATGATGAAGGCTTGATTGTCATAACAGATGAAGACTCAAATGATGATTATTAAATGGAAAATGAAGAAGAGTTAATTAACTACCTTAAAACCACGTAAAACACCAAAAATAATCAAGAGACTTAAATAGTTACCACCAGCTAAACCGGGTTTTATGGAACGTGTAGTAAATTATATGCATTTAAATAATTTATTTCATAAAAAAGAAAACAGTAAAGAAATAAAAACTATGAAAGAAGATGTGGAACAAGTGAATGAGAATTTCAACTACGATGAATTAAATAGAATAACTGAACAAGGAAAAAAGATATTCTTAGAAGAACCAACATTAGACCATCATTTGGATAACGAAAATTCAAATGATATTGATGATACCAAGCCTCATATTGTTTGTAAGAGAACCTATACCCTTTAACTATCCAGTACCCATTGGAGCAAAAAGTTCCTCCTACACCACCAAAACAATTTCTGTCACTCACTCCCAGCCATCTGACACTACTACAGTTGTTCATTTAAATACTCTTAAAATTCTAATGCCTCATGTCCAACAATTATCCCGAGTCACTAAAATACCTTCTAAGCAAATTGAAGATTTTTTAGCCAGTAAACCTAAACTTCTAGAATTGGCCACAAAAGTCAGTCGTTTTCCCATTGACTATGATCGTTATTCACCGATGGAGGCTCAGGTTATGGCTGCCGTACAAAAAGCCTTCGAACAGGATGTAGATTTAAAGAAACTATTAGGTTCAACGGCTACTTTAAAGTGATAAAATGACTTTAATTTCAAGATTTTACTAAATTAAGTTATTGTAAAACAAGAGTTTAGTTATACAAAAAAAATATATAAGTTAAGAAATAAAAAAAAAGAATTTTAAAAAGTAAATTTTCTAATTTCCGGGAAAAAAGCCTTCATTACCACTAGAGATTCATCAGAATTTTATGGTTTTTTGTAAAATAAAAATTATATTTTTAAATAACTATAAAGCAGGGGTGCCCAAGGCCTATGCGCTTGGTGCTCATTTGTTTTTGTAAAAACACTTAGCTATAGGCTGTGTGTTTTAATACACATATAGAGCGCTCAGCACTAGCAATACGAAATACACAAACAACTTTGTCTTATTAGTTTTTTTGTCGTTCCTCACTGTATACACGCAAGCGCAAAGCAACAACACTTTTGTATGCTTTGCTGGTAAACATTGAAATATTTTTTTCTATTTTCTTTGTATGTATTGGTTTTTACACCAAAAAATATTAAATAGAAATTAGTTTTTCTTTAAATGTATTGGTGTTTGCTCTTCCATAAGGAACTTTTGGGCACTCCTGCTATAAAGAGTTATAATTATAATGTTAAAGAGTTTTCTCTTTAAAGCTCTTTAAAATTATATAATTTTTTAACAGAAAATGAACTTTTCCAAAAGTCACACTTTGGCACAAGCTTACTCTCTGCATTACTTTAATACAAATAATAATGACTTAATTTTAGTTAATTTAGTTTAAACCAGTTAACTTTCGCATTATATCAATACACAAAATAATACGTTTCCCATAAATACTTATTTTTATCATTAATTTAAATGCAAAGTAATGGCGTGAAAATGTTTTGAAAATCCATTTTTAGACTCATTATTTTTTCAATTCTACTTATATAACTACATATTTTAGATTGTTTTGTAATTTGGAAAGTAATGTCATTTTGTGCAAGCATGTCATTTAACTATTTGTAGAATGGGAAAAGAAAATTTTATTTGGGTAATAGTCCTTAGATTCAGTTTATTTTTAAGCGATATTTTTTAAGAATTAATTATTTTTAGAAATCGCATAATAGATAGATTTCGAATTTTCAATAACGAATATTTTAAATTTTCCAAATCCAAAAATATTTCTGTTGCAAAAAACCACTTAAGTATTCTGAGGGTAAACAAAAAATATTTAAAAAGGTATTACATAGAAAGATTTCTTTAGAAATTTTGTATGGGAAAAAATTCGTAGTCTAAGAAATTTTTTTCTATAAGAAAACATTCCTCAGAATCTACCAAATTTAGCAAAGAAGAAAGTCAACCAATTATTTACTCTTTATTTTTCAATGAAAAAGTTTTAGAATCTAAAATTTTTTTTCTATAGGAAAAAAGTTCACTCCCGACGAAAAAAGTGCCGATATAATCATATATGATTATATATAGTATCACATTTAACTAAACATCACATCTCATCTGATATGAAAAATGGCATACATTATCTGATCTCATGGTATCTCTTGCGATCTAATCTCATATAGTTTGATTCGGAAAATGGGTCTATCAAATATGATCAAATTATATATAATTTGATACAATTTTATCTAATCAATTTTTATTACAAAAATTAAAAAAAAAATGTTTAATGTTTTACAGATCAGTACCTTTAATTTTAATCCAATTAAATACGACTTGTAATTCATTTATAAAACGAATAAATAATTAATTTTTAAAAATAATGTTAAATCTAAAAAATGTATGTTTTTATGGACCTGAAGATGGAAATTTGAAATGCTAGATAAAACAAAACAAAAAAACATTTACAGAGGAAGAAAATCAAATTTTTTGTTCGCAAAATTTTCAAATAGAAGAATTACAAAATTTTTCAAGATCAGAAATAAGCAGCAAATTTTACATGTCCTTGTACAAATTTATTGTAGAATACGAACCATATTTGGCCCTATGGGCTTGGTTTTTGAATTAATAAATGAAATGAAAATAATTAAAAATAATATCTATACGGTCTGTAATATATATTTATTCCCAATTGTCACAATGAGAAATATAAAAATATGAATTATGCTATAAACACATAGACGACTGCAGCTACACGACTACAGCCTGTCAAAAATAAAATACACACGTTTATATGAAAACGATTATTTTGGCACCAACACAACTACACGGCTACCCGACTACTTTTGCCGCTGTAGTCAACTTAGGTTAATTTCTATTTTGTTGGCTGCAAAACAAAAATAGTGTTGACAATAAAACAAAATATGTAACAAATTAGTGCTTAAAAATATTTTATTTTGTTAAACACAAAAACGTCGCAACATCAAATGGTATAATTGCATTAATATTCAAGAGGGGTTATATAAATTTATTTTCACGTTATAATAATGTATTATAAATAAGTAATTGTATTTTTAAGTGAACTTTATATACGTGTCTACAACCAAGCATGTTGTTCTATTTTAATAAAGAAAAAAAAGATGTAATTGGCACTACTGAAACAAAAATGTATTTGTATCAGGGATGTTAAATGGAGTTTTCAATTTTGTACCAACATCCAAAAAAAATTGTACTTTTTGGACGTTGACGGTACCATTTTTTTTAAATTTATTAAAACAACAAAAAAAAAATACATAAAAATTCTCTTGTACAGAAAAAAAAACAAAACCTTCCAATAACATACATTATATGTATGAATAAAATAAGGCATAAAAAAGTCTTATGAATATATGAGACCAAATCATGGAATTATTTGTTTAGTTAATAAACTATTTGGAATTTCTACATCATAGCAGCATAAATTTGTCGCTCTTAACCAATCCTTAGTCTGTATGAGACTTGATAATGTTGGCTAATGTAGTCTGTTTCTTTCCTTAGTTTTTATTATATTTTGAAAAGAAAAAAACTCTTTCCACATTTGCAGACCAGTGTGGAATGGATAAAATTCCAGCAACGACTAGAAATGTCTGGAAACATATTGACATTCAGTTCATTTTGAAAATTAGCTACTACCGACCAAAAACTACAAACGTTTTAATTTTTTAAACGACTTCAGTTAAAAAAATTTTAGTTTTTACTCTGGCTCAAGTAATATTTTACTAAGAAGACAAGAATGGAGCAAAATTAATGATTAATCGGTTTTTTGTTAAAGTTCTGCCTATTATGGAGGCTATAACTTTTCTAAAACATTGGGTTCTGATGAGATCTTTAACCAGATCGAAATACTAGTATTAACCTAGCTAATATGTTTGATTTTCTTTATTTTTGTAAATATACGGAGGTTGAGAGCTCGTTCTAAATTAAACATATATAAGATTGTTTAGAATTTTCTTTCATTTCTTAACAATAATTTAATTTTCGTTTGAGTTTGAATTTTAACGTCTTTTTCAGACAATTGCAGTTAATACTATAATTAATATGCAATTTATTTAATTAATTGTGAAAGGCGTGGTAGAGAAGAATGAGTGTATTTTCTAAAAATCATAACTACATTGCAAATATTCAATTTTTTCTGAATCAGACTGCGCAGTTTCTGGTATTGAACGTTCGTCAGTGACCCTGTTTTTTTTTTGAATTTTTGAATAATGTAATATTTGTTATGTTTTTATTTGTTCGATTGCGTCTATATGAAATTTTTCTGTGCAATCACTGACCGTTGTATAGATAAACTGATTTCTAATGCCACATGCACTCGCACTACACGTTAGACAGAGCGCTTTAGCCCTCTGAGCTATAGTTAGGTCGAGTTTTGTTGTGATTAAAACTAGTTTTATTCAATACACGGTGTTTTTGTTCTTGCATACATAATCTCAGAAGTACAACTCCAACAACACAACAGTTCTATTTTTAGAAACTCACCTCACTCTAATGTCCACTGTTTTCCCATATGTTATAAGTGATGCCATATCTATATATCAATTTTCACTTCTTCAGAATTTTAATAAATTCAAAATAAAAGTGAAGTTGGCTGCAACAAGTGTCAATATATGTAAGAGCTGCCAGATAAATTTTGTAAAAAATCGTAAATTTTTAATCGATATTAAAAAAAAAAAAATTGCCAACTTTATTCTTCAAAATCCTTAAAATGATGATAAATCGTAAAATCTGGCGGATATAGTCGCATATATTTTAAGAGCTCATTACATAAAACGAATAAATGCAATGAAAAAGGACACAATAACAATTTGTTTGCTATACTAAAAATTCAAAAAGGGGAAAAATTAAAAATTTTTAAATTGTACCAAATGAGTCGCGGTAGTACCACGGTACTTTAGAAGGTCAAAATGTACCAAAAAAAAGTACAATTGTACCAACTTTAACATCCCTGATTTGTATAAAAAAACAGCTGTTGATATTTTTAAATTGAATCGTGATCAGCTGTTTACTATGCTGCTGTCGTTTCCAAAATAATAAGTAGCTGACCACACGGCGACGATTGCAGTCAACGGCATTTGCAGTCGTGTAGCTCTGCAGTCTGCTGTGGTCTATGTGTTTATAGGTAGGATTTCAATTCCAACGGATTTTGCACCTATAATCATCAACAAATACAACCCAGCTTGCAGTTTTTGTCGACATTTTTGTGCAACCTATCGATGCTTCCTGCCTACCGTGTGCATTTGCTGTTCAGTTGTTATTCACCTCAAAACAAGGTGTTATTGTCGTGTCACATTAATGACAGCATGCGGCTACATAACATTTGTATTGATTGCTAGGGCTTATTCAAGCTTTATATGCACTTGCAACAACGCCATCTACTGAAAAAATCATTGCACATAGTTGATAAACTAAAAGCTCGAAATTTCGATGTAAAATACGGATTGAAAATTTGAAAAAACATTTTCCAGTATTATAATGTTCTGAGGAATTATGAATTATATTAGTAGGAATATTTTTTCTAAAGATTTCTTTACTGGATTTTCCCCAGTTTGGCAGCTACGGGCCAAAAACTGTGAAAAAAAGATAGAAAAAATTAAAATTTTTTGACATTTTAGCAAGTTTGAGGCACTGGATGCAGTTTTTTTCGGTTTAGTTTCTTTTACACTTTATTTTCCTAGTCTAAGGCTACACTCACAAGAACTTTTCCATAAAAAATCAACAGTAGTTTAAAAGTTTAATCGGTAAAGTTGTTTCAATGGAATATACAGTTAAATTACCAAAAAAATATATTTTTTAACGTTCTGTCTGTTATTCAATAAACAAAAAAAACGGACTTTCCGTAATAGTTAAAATATTCAGTTAAAATTTTCTATTCAAAACAAAAAGTTGTTATATTATATTGAGTATTGAAATAAACGAAAATAATCTATTGTTTTTATAGATTTTGTCACTTAATATTCAACAGTTGAAAATAATCTTAAAATACAATTGTTTTAATGAAAAGTAACTGATTTTAAGTTAATTTAATGTGTATATTCAGTAGTCTTTGCGGTAAAAATATTGTGAGTGTACAATTGTGCCGATGACAGGAAAACAAAATTCCAATTGGTTTCGGAGATATAGCCGTGAGAGTCATGGCATGTTCTTCGGAAAAGTTAAGTTTTTGCCAAAATATACACGAAGCCATAAAATCCGAACAGCAGCTAAACTAGCAAAACCCAAATGGGGGTTTTTTAGTTTCGATAAGTACTTCGAAATACCGCACACGAGAAGAAGTTTGCATTTTATGTGTTGCACTGAGTAATTCAATTTACATGTTGCTGATAAATTAAAGAAGATTTAACTAAAATAATGAATAATTTCGATGGCTCTATGTAGAAAAGCTCAAACTTATTTTTTTTTATTAAAAAAAAGAGAAGAATTAAATTAAATCTTAAAAATTTAAGATTTAAATGTTTTTGAGCGTGAATGCAATAACCCCCACTGAAATAACCCCCACCGCCGAAATGAAATAAGCCCCACCAAATTTATAAAAAATTTAAAGTGGGGCTTATCTCATTTTTGGTGGGCAAAGTTTCATTTTAATAAGTGGGTATTATTTCATTTTATTACCCACCACATTTGGTGGGGATAAATTCATTTTGGTGGGGTTTAATTCATTTTAATTCTAATATCAATTCTTGGTTTTTGAATTAATTCCTACTTTTACAGTACTAGTTTTATTTTGTAAAGGTGATATTAGAAAGTACGAAAAAAGAATACGTTATTTCAATTAAAAAAAACACATTTCTTCTTATTAAAAATCCATTCGTGCCCATATCACCAGGTTCCTTAGTTGGTAAATAACTAATAATTTGCCCTTTTACAGAATGTTGACATAAAGGTGTATCCATATTTTAGAAGGACACGGTGGGGTCCAATAACACCAACTGAAATAAAACAAAAATGGAAATGAAGTCAAATTCACAGGTTGATTTTATTTCCAACAAAAATGGAAATAAAACCAAGTTGGCTATATTTCCTTTTAAAGAATATCGTGTTATCCAATTTAAATCAATATTCCATTTATTTAATCTCAACATGAAAAAAAAAATTTAAAAATATATGTTTATTGTTTTGTGTCGCGGGCAGGAAAACTTTATTAAGCGAAGCCACCTGCCGCGTCCTACTGGAGGATAAAACCCCTAAGAACGGCCGCAGGCCGCCACACAGAAAAACCTAAGCTTGCGAAGCCATATTTCATTATTTGCCTCGTATTGACAAAATGTGTCATAAGTTCAAATGCCCAATGTGTCGCCAAAAAGTTGATGAACATCTACAAATTTTCATTTAATTTTCTTTGTTTTGTATATTTTTTAAAATACGTACATACATATGTATTATATCCAGTTATGTTGAAAATACTAATTAGAAGTGTTTGAAATACTTTATTATTATCAATTACATAACGTTTTTGTAAAAGTTTTATTTTATAAAATAAAAATATAAATAATGTAAAGTGGGGCTTATCTCATTTTCGGTGGGCAAAGTTTCATTTTAATACGTGGGTATTATTTCATTTTAATGCCCACCAAATTTGGTGGGGGCTAATTCATTTTCATTGGTGGGGAATAATTCATTTTGGTGGGGATTAATTCATTTTGGTGGGCACAAATTCGGTGGGGCTTATTTCATTTTCGGTGGGCACAAATTCAGTGCGGCTTATTTCATTTCGACGGTGGGGGTAATTTCAGTGGGGGTTATTTCATGCACCCTGTTTTTGAGTGCAATTTTTATTCTTTATTTTAGTTAAATCTTCTTTTTTGTATCAGTAGCATGTAAATTGAATTATAATGCATTTATTTTAATACCAAAAAAAAAATAAATGTGGTATTTACGAGTCTCAGTAAAATATTTCACTGTCTGGTATTGTAGTATAAAGCTCGATTTATACGTTATATATACTCTTGCCTACCCATGTATACTATTTCCCAGTATTAATGATACGAAATGTCATTTACAAAAAAAAAGAATTTACAGTAATTTGACAATTCGTTTCATCAATACTAGGAAATAGTAGATATACCTCCTAAGCGGATGTCAATGCGGGATTTTCGCCCTTATTTTCCAAAATCCTCTAAACACTGATGTCTACTCGTGATTAGGAACCCTCATACCCAATTTCAAATTCCTCGTTTTAGTGGTATGGGATAAAGAACCCACATATAAGCTTTGAAGTTCCTAGCTTCAGCGGATTTGCCAGGTAGCCAATATCTTGAGGATCCTTTTGCGTTTTCCCGAGAAAATAATATAACACACAGTTAACTAAAATGAACTTTATTGTTTGGAATTCAAGTTACAATTAAATCATGTGAAAACGTTCAAAAGTAATAAAAGCTTAAAAGAGATAAAAAGGAATAAAAAATGTATACATGTGTATGTGTGTGAAGTTTAGATGTGTTGCATTGTTATTCAATAGAGTTGCCATTTCAACACAATATGAAGACTTTCACCCTTTTAACTTTGGTTACTACCATTCAAATTCTATTATTACGAACTTCAGTCGGTTGGTACAACTCAACATTAGTTATTACAAAGTTCGGTTAATTTAAATGAATTTTAGTTTAAATATTAGTTTAATGTAATAATCGCTGTACTAACTGAATTTATAAGTTGTTACGATTAAAATCAACTTTTCGATTTGGTTGATACTTTATTTCTCTGTGTGTACAAACAAAGTTATCTATCAATTTCAACTAAACAAAATATTAAAGACTTTAGCGATTATATTGTTTATGGGCCACTTTAAGCCAAAGGAGGTACTAGGGTTAATTTCCAAAAATGTGTTTGCTGTACTTCTGATTAAAATAAATCTACATACCTTGATGTCGGTCCGGAAGCATAGTCTGATTTGGCTAAAATTTTTATTACTGACCTTTTTAGACCTAGTGTTACAATATTTCGACCCGCGCACTTTAAAATTCAAAAATAAAAAATCGGCAGTCACCCTAGTGGACAGGGATTGATAGCGTATGAATTACTCTTAAGAGTGCTTCTATTCAAAACAGGAGCAATAAATATGTTCTTTGAATTTCTTTTTAAAAGCTTTAGGCAAAGTACTCTTTCACCAGGCAGATTGTGAATACCGCTCATGTGTTTTGTTAAAAATATCAAAAAAATGCTTTTTACTATACGATCAACTACAAAAAATATTTTTGTATGATCATATATGAATATTCATATATGTTTATTAGGCCGGGTCAATTTGTATAGAGGCAAAAAAATCGCTCAACGTTCAAGGAAAATCGTATTCTAGGGATCAAAATAAGAAACTTTGCCGAAGGAACCATACCTCTAAAACGAATTCTGATGTCCCGACTTTTGACCCGTAGGGTCAAATTTTGAAAAAGCCCACTTTGATGTTTCAGAAAGTAGGAGGAATCTCTCCAAAATTATGGGAGATACTTCTTCTCCGGGAGACGCGCTAGCAGATTAATGCATAAATCATCATTCTAGGGGTTAAAATTTAAGTTAAAAGATGGCCTTTTTAGCCGTGTTTTTTTTAGCAAAATGTACAAATCTCGGGATAGGGATATTTCAGAAAGTAGGAGGAGTCTTTCCAAGATTAGGGTCTCTATTTCTTCTCCGGAAGAAATAGAGTATAAATATATTCCATTGGGTTGGATTCGATTGGGGCACTCTAAATGGGTCAAAATTTTCAAAATTTCACCCTACGGGTCAAAAGTCGGGACATCAGAATTCGTTTTAGAGGTATGGTTCCTTCGGCAAAGTTTCTTATTTTGATCCTTAGAATACGATTTTTCTTGAACGTTGAGCGATTTTTAATTCGACCCGCCCTAATGTCTATATACCCTCAATTTACGAATCCAAACATATATTGCACTATATATGGATTAATATATGAAACAATAGGCATATATGAAAATCCGGCAACACGGTAAATAGTACTATTGTGTTATAAATAAAAAAGCATTCAACATCTTTTAACAATTTCCCAGTGAGAAACTGCCAGTGGTATAAAAAATAAAGCACTGGCATACCACTGGCTAAGCGAGGAGTTGGAAATATATTACTGGCAGAACCTTTGTTTATGATGCTTTACCAGCGTTTCCAAAAAGCGTTTTGCTTGTATTTGTTTGAAAAAAATTTCAGTGGTCCACAAGCAAAAAAAAAAAACATTCGCAAAGAATTGGCTGAGATCACTGGTCCAACGTTGGCAAAAAGTGTTTTCGCAGTGCCTATCTAGTCAGAAATTACTAACGGCTCAAAAGTCTAACATTTGGTAAAAAATGTATTTTATAAAAATAATAATGCTTTGTTTAATAAAATTTGTAGGCGAAAGGTGCCGAGTTCGATCCCGGTTCCAGACATACATTTTTTGTGATTTTTTTATACTTTTTAATATTTTTTTAATATAAAATCCATTTTTTTTTGTTTCTGGAAAAGCTCTTTTAGGACCAATTTTTTTTGTTTTTCCAACGTTGGTAAGTTGATTCCAGCAAACCTTATGCCAGTGCTGACATATTTGAACAACCAACAGTTATCATTCACTTACGTTTTAAGCAATCAAGCATTATATATTTCGTTAGCTAAGTGGGTAGAGCTGTCGGTTGCCAATCTGGCTGCCAGGGTTCAATTCCCGACGGGACAAAAAAAATGTAAACGAACTTTTTTTAAGTTTTATTTGGAAAATCTTTTTTGAACCAATTTCCAATTTGATTCATACCGATTGGATCAGTATTTTAGAAGTTTCATAGTTTTTACCAACATTTTGCCAACGTTCGAAATTTTGTTTACCCGGTGCTTGTCCGACACATTGTGTACATACGGACCTTTTGTCTAATAATGTTATCATTTTGGGGTTGGAAAAACACTTGTTGCCAGAACTTGTACCACCTGTTAAAGCGATTTGCCAGCGGTGGTCCGTTTGTTTTTTTCTGACTGGGATATTTCGTTTGTAAAGTGTCTGTATGTATGTTAGTATATATTATGAAGGTTTACCACGTAGATGTTCGTTTTGTTTTAAGTGGTTTGCCGGGGGTTTTTTTTTGTTTGTTTTTTTTTGTTCCGTTTTCAATCGCCGTTAGCATAAATAATTTTTTTCTATCATTTATTGTGAACAAAAAATTATGCGGAAGTTGTTTAAGAAAAGTTTATGGCAATGAAAAATTATTTTAAAGGAATATAGCACATTATGGAATGTATACAGCAGACCTGGGCGTTGCACAGTGGAATATTTGAAAAATACAATGGTAATAGATATGGAAACTCTAAACTACTGATCCGATCGGTACGAATCAAATTGAAAATTGTTAAAGGGGGTTTAGTCTTTTGTAATATTGTGATTGGGTCACGCTGATTTAGTACAGGGTGTACTTATAGGTTTTTTAAAGTTGACTACCTCGTGAATAAAAAATCGTTTGTCGCGTGAAACTTTTTTAAATGTAGACCGATTTCTAAAATTACCCTGGAGAAATGTAAGTTGTAAATACAGAAAAAACATACATATAAGGATATGTTATCTACTCTAGTTACTTAAATTTAAAAATAAAAAATTAGGTTTTTTGCCATGCCTTTTTTGGGTTTATTTACCAAATAAACTTTATGGATTTTAAAACAAAAAAATTCGGCGATTTTGATTTTAGAACCATGGTTTCTTTGGGGAAAGTTCTTAGAATTTTCCGTAGATTACGATTTTGCTATACGCTTAGTAGGCAAAAAAAATTGACCCACCCTAATGGATATATATTTAAATTTTCAGTACTATTTGGAGTGTTAAACAAAACAGTAGTGCGGATTTCCAAAGAATTATATGAAGTTATATAAAACTTGATCAAATTATAGCTTGATGTAATTAGACATACCCATTTTTCGGATCAAATTATATCAGATGAGAGCCCATGCGATCCCATGAGATAAGGTTATGTATGCCATTGTCGGATCAGTTATGATATGATGTGATAATGAACTATATATATGACTACCCGGTTAAAAATTATTTTTTTTAGTCATATATAATTAGATGGTGAAATTTTTTTTTTTTTATGTTGAACCAACACTCAGGGGATGACCCTACTAATGCATTGCATTGTGTTGATATCAGGAAAATAGGTTATGGGGAGGAGGAAAGAGGGAGTAGTGTTTGTGGTCATTTGACTTGAATTTTTCTAAATTGTAATTTGCAGGGAAGACTTCCGCAGGGAGACAATTCCACATACGGATAGTGCGACTAAAAAACGAATTTTCTCTGTAATGCGTTGTGCGATTTGCCGGGCTATAGACAACAAACGGATGAGATCTACTTGACAAGCGGGTAGTACGAACAGAGACCCGGTCCCTCGGGATGAGTCGGCTTATCTCAGCAGAACACTTCCCATGGTAATATCTATAGAACAAAGTCACACAACCCTCATTCCGACGATGCTCCAACGAGTCACTAGAGTTCGAAACCCTACTGTCGTTGATAAGCATCAACGATCTCCGTTGCACACGATCCAGAAGCCCCAAAATAGACTTCGAAGCACCTGCCCATATATGGGAGTTATATTCCATCTTCGGCCGGATGTAGGTGGTATAAATAGTAAAGAGATCAGATGGGGTGAAGTATTTCTTACACCGGTTTAGAAAACCAAGACACTTGAAAGCTTCTTTCGATACTTGAATAATGTGATCTGTCCAACGGACATCACACTGTATTCTCATGCCCAGAACATCAAGAGTATCTGAATCCTCAATAACGATCCCATCCATATACACAGATGACGTGGTTGAGTCCACAGACCTATGGGTCAACATACAACATTGAGTCTTACGAGCATTAAAATCGACCATGTTCGCACGACCCCACTCTGAGATTGTCGAAAGGTCATGATTGAGTGTGTCATTCATAATCTGTCTTTTGCCCCCAACCTCCACAAGGCTTGGCCTAAGATCGAAGGAAAAATAATGACAAATGTTGCTGTCATCTGCAAAGGAGTAAATAGGATTGATAGTTCGACCAAGGAGGTCATTAAGAAAGATGAGAAAAAGAGAAGGAGAAAGAACAGAGCCCTGTGGTACCCCTGAACATAACTCGTCGGATGAGACCCCATCTATAACAACACGTATAGTACGATCTCTGAGAAAACTCGAGATAAATCGAGAGAAATCATTACCTACACCAAAGGCAATTAGTTTTGATAGCAGTGCGCCATGCCACACACGACCGAACGCCTTGGAAATATCTAGAGCAACTACCTTGTTCTCACCAAACATGTGAATAGACCGACTCCAACATTCAGAAAGGAACGCCAACAGATCTCCCGTAGAACGAGTTCTACGAAAGCCATACTGTCGATCACTAATAAGTGAGTTGGCCTCCAGATAATTTACAAGATGGTAGTTGACCATGCTCTCCATCACCTTCGAGAGCGAAGAAGATATTGCAATTGGGCGGTGATTTTCAGGATTATTAGCCGCACCCTTTTTGGGGATTGGTTGAACATTGGCAACCTTCCAGCACGAAGGGAAGACACCTGCATGGTATGAAGAGCTGAACAGGTTAGCCAATGGACGAGCTAGCATCGAAGAGCACTGTTTCAGTATCAGTGCTGGTATGCCATCCGGTCCCGGTGACTTGTTTACGTTGAGATCCACAAGAACCCTTTTAACGGCACGAGCTCGAAAGAATATCTTGGGCATAGTACAGGATATCCGCCCAAGCTCGGGCAGTGGTTGATTGCTCTCCGGCAAAAGTGAATTTCTCGCAAAAAGATCAGCCAATAGGTTAGCTTTATCAACCGGATCAGTGAATGCGTGGTCATCCTTTATAAGAGTTGGAATAGATGAACTAGCATTATTCCTTACTCTTTTAACAAATGACCAAAAACTTTAGCACGAAGACGCTGTTCGTACAGAAACTTTTCGCGACTTAGTACTTTGGCACAAGCCTTTCTCGCCTGTTTGCGTAGCAATTCAGTATTGGCGTTTTTGTTATTACGCCAATTACTAAACTAAATTGGTTCTGTATAATTGGATCAAATAAAATAAAATAATATACAATTAGATATAAAAATATATAATTTGATTCGATTGTATCGGAGTTTTGGTCTCATTAATCCAATCTTATAGAAATTGACATAATAATATATATATATATGAAATAAATAATATATATATGAATGGTACGTACATAATCATATCGAATTATAAAAGTGGATATACTAAAATATATATTAACTTTTACCCACCCTAGAAGAAAGGTTTAGATATGACAATATATGATCATATATAATTATATCCAAAATTTGAGTCCATCCAATTATATCAGAGTTCAGATATAATTATATATACCTTCAGATATAATTTATATAAAAATATATATAGACTCAGATATAATTGGATAGACTCAAATTTCAGATATAATTATATATGGTCATATATGATCATATATAACCTTTTTTAAAACGGTCAGGTATATATGGTTGTATAAACCTATATCTAAATATACTGAATATAAATTAATGTTTAACCAGATATATATTTATGATTGTATATACCTTTGGGTTGCCACACGAATAAAACTTATTCGATTAATCGAATGAACAGAACGATAATTCGAACGAACAATTTAAAAAACCTGACTTTCAAATAACGATTAGTTCGAATAAATTTTGACGATTAATCGAGTAAAACAAATTATTAAAAAATACTTCTTTTAATAAAATTTTTTTCGAAAATTTACCAACTTTGAGAAAATTTTTATAAAAAAAGGTAATGAACAAAATACAATGAAGAAATAACTGAAATTTTAAAACTTTAATTAATCGTTTTCCATGTTATTCACTCATGAATAATGTGTAAAGATATAAAGACCACGGGTATTCTCTGGGGCAACCCGGACAGGGACAAGACGAGGGCAATTCTGAATCTCAGTAGGAAGGAACTGAGTCTTTTGATGGGAATCCTCAAGGGACACTCGACACTAAGGGCCCATCTTCACTGTATTGGTAGGGAGGACTCGGGAATGTGTAGGGCCTGTGGGGATGACGAGGAGACCTTGGAACACTATCTCTGTAAATGCCCAGCATTTGCCGGGATCCGGGTCGAAATACTATCCAATGACCCAATATCCACATTGGGGGATATTGGGTCACTGGATAGTATTTCTCGGGGTAGGAATGTGACATAGGACCGATTTTTTAGAGCACGCAAAAAGCCGACATTCTGGCTTAAATGTAAGTACTCAGGGACTTGAGTCGGATAAGGGAAGCATTTCCCTTCTCCGAATCCCCTTTTCGACCTAACCTAACCTAAAAGATATGTGATTTAACTTTCAAGCAAACAATATGAACGAATTCACAGATAAAGTTGCTAAACTATGATAACTAAAATAAGATCTGAACAGCTCGATATACTAAATTATAGCCAATATATTTATTTAACTTTTTTACTATTTGCAAAACTGTATTTGTTTCATCACGAGATAATGGCGTAGTATTGAGAAATCCTTTGGCGTTATTAGTCTAAAATGATTATATTTGAGAATTGGTATTGTTGAAATATTTAAATTTATGCCAAAATTAAGAAAATTTTAAGATTATGCGGTAAAATACTCTAATTATTTAAGTATTTTTAAAATTATTTTTATTCGCTATTCGTCATATTAATCGAATAATTTTTAAAAGTTAATCGCTTAATCGTTCGATCAAAAAATGTTTGATTGTTTCTTGGAATCAAATAAAAATCCGAATAAATGGCAACACTAATATACCTATACCGGAACTTTTTTCATTGTGTCATTTTTAGAAGGAGAATGCTGTTTTCATTATGAAGACTTTACTTTAGATTGATTAATTCAAAGAGTATATACAAGTAGAGAGACGGTGGTCTCTCAATTTTTTTTTACAAGTTTGATATAATTTTTATTAAAAATAAAAATTATGTTTTTTTCGACCTTTAATTGTGCAATGGAAATGAAAATTATTCAAGTTCGAAGCCATACTCTATATTTCTTTACTCTAAAAAATAATTGCAACATGTTGATGACTTTTATTTTGCTTATATTTTGTTATTTTCTACTAAAATTTAATGTATTTTAATTTTATCTTGCTTATTTTATAGTTAAAATTTTAAATAAATAAACATTTAATTAATTATTATTCAAAAACATGATAAATTTTAATTTAAACTTTGAAATTTTTGCAAAATGTTTTCGTTTGCTCGGTGCGAGTTTACGAACAAATATAAAGAGGGCAGATTGAGAGAGACTGAGGTGGATAAAAACCCACTGATTGATTTCGATTTTAGTGTAGAAGCAGAATAAAAGTTCGTCGTTTATTTTCTTATAAATTAACATTTAAAATAGAATCTATTTTATTTTTACACCGTTTTTTCATTCTCTCATTTTTTGTTACTCATTTTCTTAACAGTGTTGCCGCGTTTTAACTATATTTTGTAAACAAACAATGTATGATGAATTAAAAAACCAGAGCTATCCTATGGTTCTCATATGCTCGAATCCAAAATTTCCATCCAAATATATTATTTTGTTATTCTTTTTAAAAGATTTACATATAAAAACTAAAAAATATTGTATTATTAATAAGCGAAAAAGATACTGGAGAAGGAATGAACCCGTACGGTGGTCTCTACACTAAAATAAATATGACAGCTTTTTTGGTAGTCACTACCGAACGGGCGCATTATCTCTCAGCGCAAACGTCATGGTAGTATTCCTTTCCGACACTTAACTGAAAACAGTTCGACTGCTTCTAAAAATTCAATATTCCAGTAGTATTTTTTAGTATTATTTTTTTTTTTTAGTTTAAAATTATTCTCTGATGACTGCGGAACTGATATCTATTTATAAAATTGTAATAACTGAAAATGTGAATGAGAAAAACTAGTCCAAAGTCAGTACAAAAGTATTTTCTAGGTATCGTATAGTCAAACGCTGTAGATTACAGCAGATTACGACATATATTTTTTCTATCATGGTTGTTTGAATTTAGTTTACTCTATATACGAGTATATTAATTATGTGCCAAAATTAAGTTGCTAAACATTTAACTCTTTGAATACTTTGTTCTATTGAAACAATTCTCAGTTAATAGTAATTACCCGTTTTTAACCCTCAAAGAGCTCAATTTTATTTTTCAATGCAATTAATGAACTAGTTCTAACTTTTGCAAAATATGAGTCTAATCTTCAATCTTTATTGATTTTGACCTGCTAACTTATGATTTAAAATAAATGTCATATTTGTATGGAATTAACAATGGTCAAGGCATAAATGTGGTCATTTTTTTGTTAAGTTTTCCTGCCTTTGTTTTTTTTTTTCTTCTATACGTATGTAAATATTTTGTTTTTTTTTCTATTTAATCATGAAGAGTATGAGCAACATGTTAATATAATTAAATTCAAAATCACTCATACGCCATGTTGAACATTAGTATTAGTATAAATAGCATCATAAATATACAAGCATTTATTTTAGGGCTTTTATGTAAAAATATGAATGCGTAAATGTATTAAATTCACAGCGCATACATACATAAATATTTTCTAGGCATCTCCTCTGGGTAATATCGATTTAACCCTTTACGGCACACCGAGAAATAAAGTGCCAACCGAATTGAAAAGTGTATTTTAACGGTAACAACTTATAAATTCAGTTAGTACAACGATATTTACATTAGATTTCTAAATATTTTCCGTGCTACAACTACCATTCAGTGGAATTAACCGAACTTTGTTGTGAAGACTAATGTTAAGTTGTGCCAACCGACTGAACTTCTTAATAACCGAATTAGAGTGAAATTACCTGAATTTCAGTTGGCAAATAGCTAAATTTTTCTCTGTGTGTGCATAAAAATCGGGATTTATAAAAAAAAATATATTTTGGTAGAAAATGCAAAAAAAAAAAATATATTATATATATATATTAGGGCGGGTCGATTTAATAATCGCCCAAAGCTCAGTGAAAATCGTATTCTAGGGATCAAAATAAGAAACTTTGCGGAATTAACCATACCTCTAAAACGAATTCTACTACCCCGAAACTGTTGACTTTTGTCCCGTAGGGTCAAGTTTTGAAAAATCCCACTTTGACCCATGTAGAGTGCCCCAATCGAGTCCAAATGTATGACCGACCCCCACTAACTTTGAAGGGCCGATCCACCCATGCTCGTGGCACACCCCCCTGGAACTCCCCTGGGGGGTTCCCCATACAAACATTTCAAAAAATCTCCATTTTTGGCACTTTATTTTATTATTTTTTATTTATTTTATTTATTTTTAATATTTTATTTATTTTTTCTCTTTAGAAATTTATTTAGTCAGAACATATGTAAATGAAAAAAATAATTTAACTTAGTAATAGAAAAGAAATAAAAAAATTACTGTTTGAAGTCTTTTTTGCTTTCAAGTCTGGGCAATTTCGCACGGCTCTCTAACGTCGTCGCCATAACAGCCTCTACATTTTCCGGTATAACTCGTTTGGAAACGCTAGCTAGCAATTGAACGTGTCGTTCTGTTGCAGGTCGTAAAATAGGTTGTGTGGGTTTTTTAAGCCACCACAAGACACAGCTGCATGTCGTAAACTTACTTAAGCAAAATCGGTTACAGGTAGAATTGAGCATAAAATTATCATAAAGGATTTTCCAGAAGTAATAAAAGGCGCACTTGCTTAACAGAAAGCATAAAATTATCATAAAGGATTTTCCAGAAGTAATAAAAGGCGCACTTGCTTAACAGTATTTGTGGTCAGATTAACGTTTAATTTACATGTAAGTATTTTATGGGCAGTTTTGACAACAAAATCGGTTACAGGTAGAATTGAGCATAAAATTATCATAAAGGATTTTCCAGAAGTAATAAAAGGCGCACTTGCTTAACAGATTTTGTGGTCAGATTAACTTTTAATTTACATGTAAGTATTTAATGGGCAGTTTTAACAACAAAATCGGTTACAGGTAGAATTAAAATTACCATTTCATTTTTATTACCTCGTAGACCATATATAACGCAACAGTTTTTGTGAATGCATTAAGTCGTTGTGAAGAACTCAAAGTGTGAAGTTCTAATTTCAGATAAAAAAATATTTAAAAAAAAAAATCATTCCAAATCAAAAAGTTTACAATGAATCCACCATCCTTTACACCGCAAGATGAAGCAATAACAACATCAACAACTATCGAAAACCCAATGAGTCATATACCCAGGCATGATGTTACTGTTTTTGGTGTGTCTACTGATTTGACTGATCTTAATTTACCAACCCATCTGGATATTTTGAGATATTATTTTTACTTGAGCGAACAAAAAAAATTGCTCTATAAATCATTCACTATTCAAGTACAAGATAAGTTGATTGGAATTTGGAAAAAACTTGGTATGGAAATAATGCTGAAAAAAAGTGTATATAATAAATTGAATAGATTGCTTGTCAAATATCAAGAGCAAATCAAGAATAGAAACAAACACCAAGAATTTACAGAGTATGTAAAATCTCTGGAAACAATTTTTTTCATTGGAACATGTAAATGCGATTTGAAGGCAGCTCCATGTGCATGCGGTTTGGTTCCCGAACGCCTCAAAGAGTTTATGCACGATCAACATAATCAGAGAAGACTAACAATGGATGGATTTGCGATGGAAATTGAAGAGCAAGGAGCAACGTCTATGTCATCAATGCCAACATACCAAGATCCCGATGATTCAACATACGCACCGCCACCGGTTCAAGAAGATTTGGATATAAGCACAAGTTCACAATACACACAGAGATACGATTGTTTTAACTTTGCCTTGGTATGTGACAGATTTGGTGTGCCTGATAGAGTAGCATCAGCAATGGGAACCGCTCTTTTCCAAGATTTTAAAATGAAAGATACCCATGGCAAACCTCTCATCATGGATAAATCGAAAGTTCGCCGAGAAAAAGAGAAATGCAGACAAGAAGTGCTTCGCAAACGATTAGATGATACCAATTTGTTAGCATTTTCATTCGATGGCAGAAAAGATGATACTTTAACGAGAGATGCAATTGATGAGAAGTATCATACTAGGATGGTAAAAGAACCTCATCTTGTTATTTTGAGAGAACCGAATTCTGAATTGATTGGTTACGTAAGACTGGAACATGAAACCGCTGAATACAAAACAACCAAATTAAATGATTTTTTTAACGATAAAAATATATCACTGAATGAATTAATTGGCATATGCGTTGACGGTGAGCCAACAAACACTGGCCCACACGGTGGAATTATACGACGATTCGAATTGCTGTTAAAAAGACCATTGCATTGGTTCGTTTGCCTTCTACACTTCAACGAACTTCCGTTTCGGCATTTGTTTGAAGCTTTGGATAAATCAACCAGCACTGGACCAAGATCGGCAACCGGAAAATTGAGCCGTCAAATCGAAACTTGTGAAACTCTTCCGGTAAGTTATTGCTATCACTCATTTATTATAATTGTCAACCGTTTTTAATTGCTTTATTTTTATATATTTTCAGGTGGTGGACGGCTTTCAGAAAATTGAGTTGAAAAATATGCCCCCTGCTCCAGAAAAAATTGAATTTTCCACCGATTCCAAGTACTTATACGACATGGCCCATGCAATTTCTAGCGGCGTGGTTTCAGTGGATCTGGCTAACATCAAACCAGGGAAAATTGTACATTCTCGGTGGCTCACCAAGGCCGCTAGACTATTACGATTATATGTGACAACGGAAAATCCAGATGCAAATTTAAGAATACTGGTTGAATTTATAATTACATGTTATGTGCCAATGTACTTCAATATTAAGTATTACAGCTCTGTCGTGTACGGTAGTAGATTATTTTTCAAATTCATTAGTTGGTCAAGATTTCTAGAACCTCGTTTACGCAAAATTGTCAATAAAGTAATTACAGATAATTCATATTATGCGCATTCGGAAAATATCTTGTTATCAATGTTGTTTGATGATAGCAAAGAAAAGCGCGACTGTGCTATCAAGATAATTCTACGCTATCGAACCGATGTTGACGACCCAACGGGACTTAGAGCTTATAAAAAACCAGATATAAACTTTTATTGCACAAGTTACACGGAAATGATCAATATGAATGACATAAATGACGTATTTGAACCACCATTCACTCGAAGCATTCCATACGATACTTTGAAAGAATATTTAAATCAAGATGATCCACCGTTTAATGATCCAAAAATTCCATCACACATACAAGGAACAGAACGACACGTTCAATTGCTAGCTAGCGTTTCCAAACGAGTTATACCGGAAAATGTAGAGGCTGTTATGGCGACGACGCACAGTGGTTCCAAACACAAAAAACATGGTAATAAATATAGATGTTTTAAACTACTGGTCCAATCGGGAAATGGTGTTCCCAAAAATTGAAAAGCGGGAGCTAACCTTTAAGGAAAATGTTTCTGTGGTCACCCTGTTTTAACACAGGGTGTGCTACAGGGTGTCAAAGTTGACCATCTCGAGTATGAAAGAGCTTTAAAGGGGTATAACTTCTATAACCATGCATCGATTTTAGTGTTTTTTGGACTTTTTTAAATCTAGGTTACGAGACAAAGCAAAAACATGCTTCATGTACCATAGTAACTCTTACAGTTAAAAAAATATTTCACTTTGAATTTCAAAATCTTCATTTTTCGCCTTGACTTTTTTAATAGTTTTGCCAATAGATTATTCATTTTTCAAAGAAAATGCTCAAAATTTTTTCAAGTCATTCTAATGACCTTTCTTAAACTCCTAAAGAAAACTTTTTTGAATTATCTTAAGCCGTTTCGCAGTGATACTATTTTAAACTCAAAAATTAAAAGTGTGTTCTGAAAAATGGGGTTTTTTGGTGAGATAAGGGGTAACTTCACACACCTTTATATATATTTTGCTAATATTTTTTGGATTAGTTTTTTACATAGTTTGATAGAGTAGACTTCAAAAATGCTTAATGGTATAGTTTAAAGCATTTTTGGATATGCACCCTACGTCCAGCATTGGTCGAAAATGATGAATTTTTGAACGGAATTCTATGTTTATGACCGTGATAAAAAAAAGTCACGCCACTTAGACACGATTCGAAATTTTTATACTGTAAAGAGATTTATTCTAATGAGTTTGCCACTTCATTTGCCGCCGCCCGCTCAAAAACGTAGCCTGGAGAGCAAATTTTGTGGAAAAAGTCATTTTTTCAAAAGCCTTTTTTTTGATTTATAAAAAAAGCGTACTTATATTATCAATTTCAGCAAGATTTTATTTTATTTTTAATAAAACGTAAATAATTGTCCTACATTCCAAAAATCTTTTCGATATTGCTTATGGTTATTTTTACATAAAACATCAAAGTTCAATGTAGTATATCTAACTATAATTAATTGTACATTTATTGGCTTTTGCTTTCGGTAATGTTAAAAAATTTAAATAATTTCAGAAATTTTTTTACATATTATTAAATTAGACTTAGTTATCAATTCAACGATGCATAAATCGTTTATCTAGTGTAATAAATGAATTCAAACTATTGCGCTTAAATCAGGCATTTCAGGTCAAATTGCAGTATTTAACAAATTTATATATTCAGGTATACAGAGCGTCTTGCATTATATTTCTCTAAAAGGGTTACGGGTTTTTTTATTTTTTTAATACTATTTCAAAAACCTAATAAGATATAAATGCAGGTAGAAAATGCGTTTTATGATGTAACATTTGCATAATATATTGTTCTAATTTTCCATATAAAACAGGTAAATAACTACCATATATTCATTTATTTGAAAGACAAAATAATGTTTTTTTTTTGTTCTAAAGATAAGGTTTTATTAAATTTAACTGGTACAGTAGTAATTGTGCTAAAAATATGAATATATTCCTAAGGACTACACATTTTCTACAAAGTAGTCTGAAGTATCAAAAGTTAAAAGGTCGTTTATATGCATAGATTCAGAATCTTCCTTTTCAATGTCTATGCTTATTTTTGGTAACCATTTTGTTCTTATGGAGTAAAGTACTGGATCCGATGATATTAATAAAAATTCCATTAAAAAGCCTAAAATGTTTGACGTCTCTATTTCTGGCCTCCTGGGCTTCTTCAGTCAGTTCGCCTAAAGGCAACATACTGTTTTCTATTATTTCTTTGGCATGAGCTAATACTTTATGTACTGTTGGTGTCATTGGCCTCCAAGAGTACATGGTGAGTATAATGTCTTTTGTTTCATTGGCAAAGAGTTTAAATTTAGCCACATTAATAGGTTTTTTACTGTTAATGACTGCTAATATAACTTTAAAACGTTTTAGTAGGTTTTTATCGAGACCCGTAATTGAGGAGGTAGTTTCTGGATCTTCGAAAAAACGCCTTGCTGTATTTCCGTCATTGGAACTTCCAAACCCCTGAAGGGGCGTATCAATGATTAATCCAAGTCTTAATTTAAATTCATCTTGAATTCTTTTCTTCTCTTCTTTTCTCATGTTGTGTAGATCAGTGTTTTTGTTTACGGAAAGGCTTAGGTTTCCTGGAATAAGGCGGTATTTGAGATCGTATGCGAGGTGTAAACAATATTCCATAAATCTTATTCTGGCATGAAGTGGCGATATCCCAAACCTCAGAGCGTTTTCGTTCATAGAAATTGTATCACTATCTTCATGAAACTGTGAACTTAATTTTCCACATATATTACATTTCCAAGTAGATGTTGTGTCTGTAATTGCATTTGCAACTTTTCCATCAATCATTGTAAGTTGTGGTTGAAATGAAACTTTAATAACTTGTCCAGATATTTCCACGTAAAGTGGAGACAAGCTCGAAATTTCCCTTTCTATTGAATCTACTAAACTTTGTGTTGAAATCATGTCTTCTTTTACATATTCAAATCGTATTGGACGACATAAAAATTTAGATCCAGGGGTTAAATTCGTCCATATATCATTTGCAGACGAGGTTGAAGGTAATTTATTATACAACCGCATTCTTAACGGCACAAAAGAAGCCATAAAAATTGATGAAAAACTTTTTTCTTTGCTGCTTCCAGATGGTTGTTTGTATTCGGAAAACCCAGATGTGCCATCACAGCCCCATTTGAACATTAACACGACATCAGATTGCTTGCATCTTTCAATATCTTTGCTGCTAAATGTGGACATAATTCTAGAAACAGTATTGTCAAGTAACTGTGATAGTTCAACTTTTGCGCCTTCAATAGAGGCATGCACTGGGGATGTTATTGGTTTTAAAATATTTTCTTTTGTTTCTTTTATTGCTTTACTGCTAGGAAAAATATCATATCCTTTTTCAATGAGAGCTTTTCTTAAAATACCATATTTATTTCTCGTTAACCCCAAATTTAGAAAAAGAGCTAATGCATCTTCACTGGTAAAGGAAGTTGATGATTTTGGTGTTGGAATACTTTGTATCATGCGCTTCAAACGCTTAGGAGACGCAGTTGGTAGGACGTCGACAATTTTCCCTGTTTCTTTAGGCTGTATACGTGTCAAAGCTGCTTTAAAAGAATCCTTTATTTCATTAGCGGAGTGTGTGTTAATCATTTCTTCCTGTTTTACCTTCTTAGTCCTAATCTGGACCTCTTCATAATCTTTTTTAGGGCGGCCCCTTTTTTTCTGTTCAATAACTACTGACATCTCCTTATTAAGCCAATCTTGACTCTTCTTCATAAATTTTTGTATAGAATAATCGGAATCTTTAATCCTTTTTTCATAAATTTTGTAAAAATTTTCAATTTCATCTGGCTTTATATTTAAGCCATACGAGTAGACAATGGTATCAATCAGTTTTCCTATTTTTTCCGATCGTATATCAGTATTGGCAAGAGTATCCCAAATTACTTTACAAAGGGAGCTATATTTTATTGTAACCTCCATGACTGCTTAACTCAAATAACCTCCTTTTAAAATTACTACGCTTATATATTACAAATATTTGTTTTTTTATAAACAAAAAATCGAGCAGGTACTGGATTTGTAAAAACAAAAAACTGAAATAGGTAAAATAAAAAAAAACGCATTATATTAGCCCATTAAAACAATATGTTATGCAAATGTTACATCATAAAACGCATTTTCTACCTGCATTTATATCTTATTAGGTTTTTGAAATAGTATTAAAAAAATAAAAAAACCCGTAACCCTTTTAGAGAAATATAATGCAACACGCTCTGTATACCTGAATATATAAATTTGTTAAATACTGCAATTTGACCTGAAATGCCTGATTTAAGCGCAATAGTTTGAATTCATTTATTACACTAGATAAACGATTTATGCATCGTTGAATTGATAACTAAGTCTAATTTAATAATATGTAAAAAAATTTCTGAAATTATTTAAATTTTTTAACATTACCGAAAGCAAAAGCCAATAAATGTACAATTAATTATAGTTAGATATACTACATTGAACTTTGATGTTTTATGTAAAAATAACCATAAGCAATATCGAAAAGATTTTTGGAATGTAGGACAATTATTTACGTTTTATTAAAAATAAAATAAAATCTTGCTGAAATTGATAATATAAGTACGCCTTTTTTATAAATCAAAAAAAGGCTTTTGAAAAAAATGACTTTTTCCACAAAATTTGCTCTCCAGGCTACGTTTTTGAGCGGGCGGCGGCAAATGAAGTGGCAAACTCATTAGAATAAATCTCTTTACAGTATAAAAATTTCAAATCGTGTCTAAGTGGCGTGACTTTTTTTTATCACGGTCATAAACATAGAATTCCGTTCAAAAATTCATCATTTTCGACCAATGCTGGACGTAGGGTGCATATCCAAAAATGCTTTAAACTATACCATTAAGCATTTTTGAAGTCTACTCTATCAAACTATGTAAAAAACTAATCCAAAAAATATTAGCAAAATATATATAAAGGTGTGTGAAGTTACCCCTTATCTCACCAAAAAACCCCATTTTTCAGAACACACTTTTAATTTTTGAGTTTAAAATAGTATCACTGCGAAACGGCTTAAGATAATTCAAAAAAGTTTTCTTTAGGAGTTTAAGAAAGGTCATTAGAATGACTTGAAAAAATTTTGAGCATTTTCTTTGAAAAATGAATAATCTATTGGCAAAACTATTAAAAAAGTCAAGGCGAAAAATGAAGATTTTGAAATTCAAAGTGAAATATTTTTTTAACTGTAAGAGTTACTATGGTACATGAAGCATGTTTTTGCTTTGTCTCGTAACCTAGATTTAAAAAAGTCCAAAAAACACTAAAATCGATGCATGGTTATAGAAGTTATACCCCTTTAAAGCTCTTTCATACTCGAGATGGTCAACTTTGACACCCTGTAGCACACCCTGTGTTAAAACAGGGTGACCACAGAAACATTTTCCTTAAAGGTTAGCTCCCGCTTTTCAATTTTTGGGAACACCATTTCCCGATTGGACCAGTAGTTTAAAACATCTATATTTATTACCATGTTTTTTGTGTTTGGAACCACTGTGCGACGTTAGAGAGCCGTGCGAAATTGCCCAGACTTGAAAGCAAAAAAGACTTCAAACAGTAATTTTTATCTTTTCTTTTCTATTACTAAGTTAAATTAATTTTTTCATTTACATATGTTCTGACTAAATAAATTTCTAAAGAGAAAAAATAAATAAAATATTAAAAATAAATAAAATAAATAAAAAAAAAACAAATCGACCCGGCCTAATATATATATATATATATATATATATCATATGTTTTGATGTTTAAGGATTTTATTGAAGGATAACGATTCGTTACATATTTGTAACAAACTCGTATAAAGGACGAAATGTATATTTTCACTATAAATAATAAAAAATTACGTTTCTTCATTTTTGAAACATGTATCAAACTTTTTAGGATTTGATAGTCCGACATAGTTTCTTCAAAAATATTTATTACAAACTCGTATAAAGAACGAAATGAATATTTTCACTATAAATTAAAAAAAACTTGATATTTCTCCATTTTTGAAACATGTAAGAGGACATTTTTTGACAGCAATGATTTGATACTTCGATATTGTTTCTTCAAGAAGCTGTTTAACCCTCTGACGACAAGTGGGTTAGGAAAACCTGAAGGTCGATTTTAGTGAAAATTGTTGTGGTCGACAATAGCCATACCTATATATTGTAGCCTAATAGAGCCTAACAAGATTAAATTAAAGTCAAAAAAATTTTTTTTTTGTTTTTTTTTTATGATGTTTTTTACGTTTTGTTTAGATATTACAATGTTAAAAATTCAGTTTACTTAAAGCAAAATACAAAATAAAACGTAGACGAAATGTTAACCCATTAAGGGGCTACAGCCCATTAATAATTTAGCTTTAGTAATACATTTCGCCGATAGGAGCAGTAAAGCGCCAAAAATAGCACACAATTTATTTTTAGACATACACTCAGGGAACTTCTGCTTCAAAAATATGTAGTTATTTAGGTTGTAAAACAGTTTCTTTGTTTTTAATGTAAAGTTCAGTAATTTTTACAACAGATTCAATTTTTTAGAAACCTTGTAGTTTATTTAAAAAAACAAACCACATCAAATGACTGTTTTATGATTTTACATTAATTTTTTACATTAATTTTTTACAGTCATTTTATGCTATTTAAAAAAATAAATGTTTGTTTATTTTTTACTACCATGTGGTTCATTTTTACTACAATTGTTAGTCATTTTTTGAACATTAAAAAACAAATGAAAATGTTAGTTGATTTTAATGAAATGTAAGCCGTCTTTTCTTTAAGTGAAATTTCATTTGTTTCCAACTACATTTGCAGTGGTCTTTGCCTACATAGTGTTTTAAGTGTAGGCCCAAGTTTCCTCGAAGTATTGCCAAAAAATCTACAGTTCTTAAATAATTATATATTTAATTTCTTAGATAATAGCCCTAATAGCGAATACATCAGACCAATGAATATCAAAGGACGATTTCTCCGAGAATAAATAAGATATTGATATTTTTAAATCTTTAGTAATACATTTCGCCGATAGGAGCAGTAAAGCGCCAAAAATAGCACACAATTTATTTCAAATCATAGTCCCACCAAGTCTCCACGAAAGTTTGCCAAAAAAATCTACAGCGATTTTAGGGTTACATTTTTCATATATTTAATTTTTTAGATATTAGCACAAATACCACTAAATATCAAAGGACGATTTCTCTGAGAAGAAATAAGATACTGATATTTTTAAATCTTTGGGTTAAATCTTTGGGTTGGTTTAAAAAACCCTTATTCTTGTCTCAGTTTTACAAATATTATTCATACAATTATCACATTTTTATAAAGAATTTTTTTTAACCCCTTAAATGCCTGTTTTAATGGTGTTTTTGCTCTTTTTTAAAAGAAGGACAAAAAGACCCTTACCTTGAGGAGTTAGAGGGTTAACATATTCTACAAAAATGCTCTTCGTAACATTTTACATAAATTTGCTAAACACACTATATACTTTAAACGTAAGCTTTACTAGATTTTCTATGCCGATTGACAATACAAAATTTGCATTTTCAAAACGCCGATACACGTATCTTTTTTTTTTGTCTCTTCTATCAATATTTATAGGTCGGACCTTGTAATTTTTTTTGTGTTGTACAGTGTAATATATACAAAAATATTTCCAAATTTGTTCCTTTTTACTACTTTGTTACATTTCTGTAAAGAATCGCAATTAAAAAAATTTAATACTTAACGAATTTGAAAACAAATGAGTATATTTTTTAAAATTAAGAACACATTCTAAGCTTTATTATTATTCAGTGTTCTTACGCTTTTACTTTTAACATCACAAAAGAACTTTCAACTTCTCGCGTTCGAATAAAAATTGTAATTTTTGTCCCATAAAAAATTATTTATTTCCAAATTAAGCGTTACTTTAGAAGTGCTTTCTATATAATAAAAAAAATTTAGTTATTTTCAAATAATAATTGAGAAAAAAATGTTTAATTACCCAGCCAGAAATTAACAAACATAGAAGTACTCTGAAAGCACTACGTATAGGTAGTTGAAACGTTACCAAAGCAACATGTTTTTAATGATTATAGTGTTCTCAGGGCACTCAAATGATAACCCAGATTTACGGTCTCATGTTGGTATTTTAGAGTATTCTTAAAACGTTACAAAAACCAAATATAAAGTAGTTGTAAAGCGCTACGTCTTTTGTTTTTAAAATGCTTACAAAACATTTGAAAACCCAAAAGTATAATGATTTTAAAGTGCATTTAATGCAAAAATTGACTGCTTTCATAGAATTTTAAATACAAAATGTGGAATAATTTTCCAGTACTCCAAATACCGAAAAGAAAGTAATTTCCCAGTACTAAAAGCACATTAATTATTTTTTTATATTTTATTAGTAATTCAATTTGAAATAATTTGATTTGAAAAACGTCTGGTATCTTATAGTATAAAAGTAGAAATGTGCGGACTAGACTAAAATACACTCACAAAAGTTTTACAGTAGAATCTACTGAAAAAGACTGTAATTTCAGTTTAAAAGGCGACAAAGGTAATTACAGTTAAAACAACTAAAAATGTAGTTGTTTTTAACTGTTAAAAAACATCTAACAAATGTGGTAAAAACAACTACCAATGTCGTAAAAACAACTGACAATTTTTTAATACAAACATTTTGAAACAACTGTAAAAATTAGTAAAAACTACTGTTTTTAAAGGTTATTTTTTTGGTATTTTATTACAAAAAAAAAATTAGTATTTCCAGCATCTTACTTAAAGTCTCAAGTCAACATTCGAAACGGTACTACAGTTATGACGTTGGACGTTAAATTATCTAATTATTATTTGCAAACTCTAAACATATTAATATAAACTAAACGAGAATTTTTCAAAATATATTTTTTTATTTTAAAATAACTAACAAAATTGAACTGTTTACCTCAAAATTACTGTTTGGTAGTTGTTTACAAAAATTTTAAAACAACTGCTTTAAACAACTGTTAAACATTTTAGTAGTTTTCGTTAGTTGTTTTTGAAAACAACTGTCAAATAGTTGTTTTGCATTATTTCATACAAAAACAACTGTAATTACAGTTCAAAACAACTACTACTGATTACTACACAAACAACTGTCATGTAGTAACTGTAAAACTTTTTTGAGTGTATCCACATTTAAAAGTTTTATTGACCACACTATTTTATCAAAATTCCACAGATATCATTTTTATTTCAATAAACATCAGTAAAGTTTGTTTAAAAAGTAATATTAAAGTAATTTAAATATGTTTTTTTCAATCGTTCTCAGAATGTTTTGGATTTGGTATATTGTATGCTTTGATAGTACTTAGTTTTTTGAACCATCATGAATTTCTGGCTGGGTAGATTCAGACACAAGGTGACACATAGGTTCAAACTATTCGTCACATATATGTAACACCCTGCAGTGAAGGGTTAATAAACTCAAACACTTTGAAAAGTTAAATACAGTTTATTGTGTGTGTCATGAAAAAATACAAACAAATTAGAAAAATAGGTATTGTGGAGTTCATGCGTGGCTCCAGCAATTAATATAAAGGGAAATTTTATACGCATCAGTGTACAGAAAACAACAAACACATGAAATTGTACATCATGGCGTATGAAATTTCCCAGTATATTAATTGCTGAAGTCGAGCATGTGGAGTTAAATGTTGTTTGTGTGAATTAGGCTGCTTCTTAAAAAAAGTTGAATTTTTAACGGAACAACCCTGGATTAGATTCAGATTCATGAAGAAAAATTCTCTAATATTTTTTAAAATTTTCGATAAATGTTTATGAGTCGCATCCAGATATTGAAAATTTTGCCGATTTTCAAAAAGTACTTATGTTCATAAAAAAAGTTTATTCAAAAACCTTAAAAAAACAATAGCTTTTAAATTTTGTTTGTATTGCATTTAACCCTAATTACTCTGGAAAAAATATTTTGTTTTTTATAAGATTGTTAACCCTTAACCACACTAGTCCAAAACAATGTCAAAGATGCAATTATGAATAAAAAAATAAAAATCATTGCTAATATTAAAAAAACTTTAAGAGGTTTTATTTAGGCACATTATACACTAATAATATTATGTAGGTCTAGACGACAGCAATTGTAGTCAAACACAACATTTCATTAAATTCAACTAACTAACTAACTAACTAACTAACTAACTAACTAAATTACTAACAATTGTAGTAAACATATGTTAGTAAAAACTAAACAAACATTTATTTTTTTTTATATTTTTAAATAACAAAAAAACGACGGTATTTTAGATAAAAAAAAATTAAAAAACATATTTTAAATGGAAGTTACTAATTTTAAAATGTTTTACTTTTAAATTTTAAAAAATTAATGTGAGCAAGATTATTTAAGTACAAGATCAATTATTTTTTTGTTAAACAAACAACCGTGCAATCTTTTCATCCTTTAATATCCGTGACTTTTTAAATGAAACACAGTTTTTTTTTGCAAAAAAAAAATATTTTTCAATATAATCTTCTTTTAGCTCAATACACTTAGTCCAACGTTTCTCCAATTTTTGTCTCACTTCCAAGAAATAGATTTTTCGAGGTCCATAAAATAGGCATTTCTTGGTCATATGGGGTCGTTTTTTTTTAAATCCTCTTTAAATCGGTAAAATAAGTTGGCATAATATTCGCCGTTTGTTGTTTTTCCTTTTTGAAGGTAATCGATAAGGATTATCCCGCGTGCATCCCAAAAAACTGTTGCCCTCACCTTATTGGCCACGATTACGTTTATGGTCAGTTGAGAGCAAACGCGGAACCCATCCTGCAGACAGCTTTCTTAAACCCAACTGATCATTTAAAATCGAAACCACACTGCCATATGAAATGCCTATGGCATCAACAATCTCACGCACTTTTACTCTTCGGTCGGCCAACACCATATCGTGGATTTTTCGACATTTTCGGGTGTATTGACCTCAATAGGCCGTCCAGAACGTTCAGCGTCATTTGTACTTGTGCGACCACAACGAAAGTCAGTAAACAACTTTTATACCATCGAAATCGATAGTGCAGAGTCCCCATATTATTTATAAAGCTTTTTCTTGGTTTGATTGACGGTTTTTTTTTTCACAAAAAATACTGTTTAATGAGCACTCGAAATTCCCTTTTTTCCATTTTCAAAAAAAAATCCACGAAATTGTATGTTTGGAACAGCTGTTAAACGCAAAGTAAATGACGGAACTTGCTCAGAACTTGACAGTAGTCTATTAATAGGTGGTACTTGTTGGGAGCAGTGTTGCATTTCATATAACTACTAGGGAAGTTCAAAAAGTCACATACTTATTGATCCGCCCTCGTAATGCAGACTACTGACAAGTCCTTACATGTTTAATTGTGTGTCACCGAAAATCCTCAGAGGACCACGGTTTTTTGTTTAACAAAAAACAAATGATCTTGAACTTGAATATCAACTAACTGTACATTGAAAATGGTTTAATTTCATCACAATTACTAAAACATTAAATATTTTATGCATCGTTAGCCCATGTTGCCGTTTCTCAAAAACTGAATATTTATAGTTGGTTAATTTCAACAAAAGTCTGTTACAACCATCAATTTTATTTTGTGGTGCAACTTTGACCTCAGGTTAAATTGGGTTAACGATGCGCCAAATACATAATATTTTGAAATTGAGTTATTATACGTAATCTAATTAAACAATTTAAAATGTAAAATTAGTATGTATAATTTTGTTGTTTGGCCAATGTAGTTGTTTAATAAATTTGTTTTTATTTTAGCTAATAATGCCTAAAGTTCTTTATGTAATTAAAAATGCATTGTATCCATATTTTCCCAACGTTTCGTGAATGTTATGTTCACTTTATCAAGGGATTCGTCTATTTAAATTAAAGAAAAATATATTTAACAATATTTCAATAAACATTTACTACAAACAATTATGACTTACTGTAAGAAAAATTATTTTTATTACATTGAACAATAATTTTTATTGTAGATAAACATAAAACAGTAAACATGAAAATTAAATTAAACACAAATTTAATTTTCATGTTTTCACCAAAAATTTTTTTTATAAAAAAATTGATTTTTCCGCCAAAATTAAATCGGTCCACCCGCTAACTGGGTTAAGCGCTAACTGCAGTATTATTTTTATTCCAATAAAATATTTTTAAGTTTTTTTTATCAAAAAACTGACTTTTCTCCAAATCCGCTAAAATTAAATCGGCTCCCACGCTAACTGGATTAAGGTATAACTGCAGTATAATTTTGATTCCAATAAAATATTTGAACAAAAGCGCCAAAAATTTTTGTAATATTTGCAAGCTTAAATTTTTTTTGTTAATGGCGTGGTAGAGAAGAATGAGTGTATTTTCTAAAAATCATAACTTCATTGTAAATTTTCAATTTTCTGAATCAGACTGCTCAGTTTCTGGTATTGAACTTTCGTCAGTGACCCTGTTTTTTTTTGAATAATGTAATATTTGTTATGTTTATATTTGTTCGATTGCGTCTATATGAAATTTTCTGTGCAATCACTGACCGTGGTATAGATAAACTGATTTCTAATGCCACATGCACTCGCACTACACGTTAGACAGAGCGCTTTAGCGCACTGATCTATCGTCAGGTCGAGTTTTGTTGTGATTAAAACTAGTTTTATTCAATACACGGTATTTTTGTTCTTGCATACATAATCTCAGAAGTACAACTCCAACAACACAACAGTTCTATTTTTAGAAACTTACCTCGCTCTAATGTCCACTGTTTTCCCATATGTTGTAAGTGATGCCATAGCTATGATATATTCTTTGTATATTCGATAGATGGCGCGTACGTAGTTAGGGAAGAATTGCCAGAGAGCAAAGTTTTATTTTTGTTTGAGTTTGAATTTTAACGTCTTTTTTTTATTATTTTTTTATTTATTTGAAAATAATGCAAAATGTTATAAATCCCAATAAAATTTTTTCGTGTTTTTAGAAGCAGGATAAAACAAATGCCGTGATGTAAGTGCTTACTATTACATAATATTGAGAAGCAGCAAAATAAACGAATAATTTTTCTATAAAAATAAACAAACAAATTTTTTGACCTTACTGTTTTACCTAACAAGGATTCAGTTTGTAAGCAGCTTACCCTAATCCCTTACAAGGATGCATTTTGTAATGCAGAAAGTTTCATAGCGTGTATTATAAACGATCTCCAACAATTTTCCAGAGTGATTTCCGATTGTGTTTGTTGTTTTTGAGTAATTTGTAATTTAACTATTTCTGAAGAGGTAGCACGTGAAGCGGTAAAAAAAATTAAATAATTATATTGCATGCCAAAAATTTAAACAACAAAATATTAAAAATGTAGACATAAAATATGATTTTACTGTAAGCCATGAAATCACAGCTTTTTATAAGAACTAAAATCAGCGCTTATTTTGCCCAAAAGTAATACTTTTAAGTGGGAATTCGCCATATAAAAATCATGGCATATGCAAGCAGGTTTGTAAGGTATTCTTTTTGGCTTACTCCCTTAAAAACCTGCTTGTATGTAAGCAGCGTTTTGTACTGGCATCTTTTTGGCCTAGTGTGGTAACAATGTTATAAAAACTAAATAATTTTTTCCTCAGTATTTACGGTTAAATATAACACAAAAAAAAAAATTATTTAAAATTTATTGTGAAGTTAAATAAAACGTTTTAGAAAATATGAAAATAGGGAACATTTTTTTTTTAAATCACGAAAATTATTGAATTTTTTTATCTTTCATGGATCTTAATCTAGCCCAAGGTTGTCCTGTTCAAAATTCGATAATTTGTTTTTTTAAGAAACAGCCTTGAGTGTATTTTCTTACACTACAACTACTAAATTGTGTAAGCACAAAAATTATAGCGCAATTTAATAAACCAAACTAACGATAAAAGAAAAGCTAAAATATAGAAACTCACTCTGACACAAATTTAAGCAAAATACCAAACTGCTGACGCCTACGAGTCGCTAATTTTGTTTGTTATTTCAATCAACCGAGAAATAACACTTAAAACTAAAAATAAAAATGCTGTTTGTGCTATTATTTTATTAGTTTCCGGTTAAAAGTATAAAAAAAATATATTTAATCAGTATAATAAACGGATATTCTATTCATTAACCCATTAATGCCTGACCCCCGATTCCATTGTCCCGATTCCATTGTCCAATATGAAATTTCACACATTCTTTACTTAAGGTTTTGGAAGTTATTTGATATAATTTTCTTTTCGATTTCCCATACTTGGGACTTATGAATTAACCACAGATATAAAATAATTTCTCTGTGTTTTTTTAATTAAATTATTTTGTTATGCTCTTTCATGTAAAACTCTTCATTTTTACTTGAAAATAATCGATATTTCAAGCAAGGGTACTTCATAAAACTGTAAAATACGTATTTTAATGGTCATGAAATCATACCTGTTGCCCAAGTGAGTGGTCCTACCCAGCTACAAATTTTTTGCACTTTAAAGAATACCTAACACTATTAGCCAACAATAAAGTTTTTCGATGTGTCGCTTCTCCAATTTTTCAGAGGCAATTTCAATTTTTTCTTTCAATTTTTCAGAATAAGTAAATTTGCAGACAATTGAACAGATAATTACCAACCCCCAATTTTACACCAGCAGTTTCCTAAAGTATATTAATCATTTCTCCACCTACCTGTAAAAATCAATTTGATGCAACTCTTACCTGGCTTTAGCTATAATTTTTTTAAGATGGCTCCTTTTTGGGTATTTAAATACCCAATAGGCAGGAATGAGTTAAATACTAAATATGTTTTCTCAGGACTGTAAACGCAAACAGTTTAATGTCTTAAAATATGAAAACACTAATTTTAAGATGTTAATAACTACCATTTTATCTTTTGATTCTTAATTTACTACATATGTGATAATCAGGGACCGGGAGTTCATGCAAATGCATGTTGTTATCCGTAAGTCTGAGAACAGAGAAAACAAAATATCTTTGCAAATCAAAAAATTTACCTTAAAATTACATCGATTTTTTAGCGCATATTTTTGCATATTTTTCCTAAACGCATATTTTTATAGCACATTATTATTTATTTTGCTTTAATTGCTTATTTTTACAGCACATTTGTACTTAATTTGCATTACATGAATATTTTTATATAATTTTTTTATTTTTATTTTTTTGAAACAAGCACTTTCAGTTTTATTTTATATTTCGCCAACGGGCATAAAGAATAAAAAGAATCCAAGCTACTTAGCCCTCATAAGTGTTCTCTTAAATTTTAAATTCAAGTTGGGATTAAGAGAACACTTTGTTATTGGTTTTTTGAATGAGTATTTTTCAATTTAAACTTTAATATTGTGTTAGTTGTGCAAAACGTAGTCAACACACCTCGACAAGCTTAATTGGTTTGAATGCCGATAAGTGATATACTCTTTTAAGCTAAAACTAGCAGATTTTTCTTTGCTAAATATTAATAAAATAAAAATAGCAAAAATAAAACTGTTAACTGCATTTATAGTAATTAAATGTGCTAAAGTCCCAAAACTTATTTAACAAATTGTGAAAAGCAATCTGATGTAGGCGTGTCCCTATCCGGATTTCATTCCTGCCTAAGGAAATCTTCAGGGGACTTTGTTATTAGAATTTCTAGAGATATTTGTTATGTTAAATCACAAACTCAATGAGAATTTCTTGTCCTCGTCTAGGAGCGAGATTCAAAATTTAAAATATCAAAGAAAAAACAAAAACAACAACAAAAAATTGTCACAATTGGCTTTGTCATCTTCCAACAAAATTGCAAAATTTTAATTATAATTTAAGTTAATTTTGGTTAATTGAAAATAGCAATTTACTCCGCCAAAATTAGAAAAACTTTTACTAAATATTTGTAGACTAAAAACATCAAACAAAAATTGTAATATTAGCAGAATTTTTGCTATTTTCACCTTGAGGTTAGTAGACTGCAAGCATCACTACATTTAGCAAAAATCAACAGAAATTTTTGTTCTACTAATAATTAGATTTTGTTTTGCTGATTTGAGCAGATTAACTTGTTACTTTCAATTTACTAACATTTAGCTTAAATATAACTAAATATTTGTAGACTCAACAGATTTATTTTTGATATTTTTATCTTACTATTATTAAGCAAAAAAATTTTTAACAAAGTTTTAATAGTTTTAGTAAAAATTTTGTTTAATTTATTTTTCATTTGAACTGGGGCGACATTTAGTAGAAATCTGAAATTATCCCCACAGATTTTAATCCAAAATTAATTTTAACTTTATATAACAAACAAACAATAAAAGTGTTTAATAGAAGATCTACATACAAATTTTCATTCATTTCGTTGTAAATAAAACGCATTTAAAAGCATAAAGTTTATTATACAAAAGTTTACCATAACCTAGGAAAATATGGTGGTACACTCAAAATAATAAGTTAGTAGATAAGTTAGTAAAACGTAAAAAAAGTAAAATTATGTTTTAAACTAAAATTTTAGTTATACTTAGTCAGCGCTTAACTGTTGTTTACTAATGTTTTACTAATATTTTACTATTTTATTTTGCTAAAAAAAATTTTCTGATTAGCACATCAATAGTGTGAACGACAACCAGATTAAAAGTTATACGCAGAATTAATTAGATGTCAAGATGTAGAAGTGACGAGGAAAATTATGCTAAAAAGTACAACTCTAGTAAGACACATACAAAAAATCAACCATGGAAGATTTTGTATCTTATTTTCATACATAAAGCTAAATTGTGGATTGAAACAACTTAAATTTTGCGTGTTCACCGGCTTGTGAAAGTAATTACCTATATAATTTTTTTTGTTTCCTTTTTCTTATTGCAAAACAAACGGGTTGTATATGTTACATTTTGTTATTTTTTCTACAAATTTTCCGAGTTTTTTTCAGTCTACTAATATTCAGCAAAAATTTTATTGATTTTTAGCAAGGGTTTTTTAATTTCTAATCCATTAAATTCTAATCCACAGCAAAACTTTTGCTGAATCTCCTAATTTTGTTGCTAAAAATCAGCTCGCTGATTCTCAGCAAAATATTTTGCTGACATTAGCAATTTTTTTGCAAGCACCCTCCTGACTAAAATTTTGCTGACTCAGCTAAATTTTTTGCTGACTTTACTAATTTTTTATTTGAGTGTAACCTTATACAGAACTTCCTTGCTATTTTGTATCAAATATTCCTGAAAATAATTTCAGTCGTCGCAAAAAGTGTTTCTTTTATAAAAAATATGTATATTATCCCAATACTCGTTAAAAAAATATAAAAATCTTCAGATGGCCAAGTTAACATATTAAACTATACGATCTTAAGATTTTTGTATGAAAGTAACCATAACTTTGGTTGACAATATTCAATGCTTAGTGGTAAAATCGTTATTTCAAATTATGTTTATTGCAATCTATGTTAAAATATGATTAAATTAGACTTTATTTGGCCGTATTTTTCTTCATTATTTTACAATCTATACTCAAAACAATAAGTTAGTAAAACGTCTTGTAAATCAAGTGTACTATTTTTCAGCAAAAGTTTTTACCACAATTATGTTCTCAGCTAAAATTTTAGTTTAACTTTTTCAGCACTTAACTGTTTTGAACTAATGTTTTACTAATATTTTACTAATTTATTTTGCTAAAAAAAATTCTGCTGATAAGCACATTATTAGTGTGAACAACAACCACACTGAAACATATACACAGACTGAAGTAGATGTCGCATCATGTCAAGAAAAAGTGCTACTCTTGTAAGACATATACAAAAAATCAACCATTGATAAATAATAAAACAAAAGGACGCCGAAAATATGTATCGTATACATATAAATTGCAGATAAAAAATTCACTTTTGTGTTGTCAATGGCTTATCAAAGTAATTTTCTATTAATTAAATTAAAGACAAAGTAAATTTTGCTCACTTGTCTACATTTTTGAGCTGGCGGAGATAAATCATGAGACAAACCCATTATAATATGTCTGTATATAGTATAAAACTCTAAACATGTATCCAAGTGGTGTGATATTTTTTTATTCCGTTCATAAACTTAACATTTCGTTCGAAAATTCATCATTTTCGATCAATGCTGGGCATATCTGGTTGCATATCCGAAAATGTTTTAAGTTGCACTATTAAGCATTTTTGAAGTGTATTCTTTCAAAAAATGTTAAAAAATATTCTAAAAAATACCAACAAAATACATATAAAAGTGAATTAAGGACTTATGTTACCTAAAAAAAATGCTATTTTCAGGACACATTTAAAATTTTTGAGTTTAAAAAATTATCACTGCGAAACGGCTTGAGATAATTAAAAAAAAAATTGAATTAGTGTTTAAGAAAAGTCATGAGAATCACACAGAAATTTTAAGCATTTTATTATAATAATGAATAACCTATTGGCAAAAATAAAAAAGAAGTCAAGGAGAAAAATTAAGATTTTTAAATTCAAAGTCGAATATTTTTTAAACTATAAGAGCTACTATAGCACATGTTTTTGCTTGGTCTCGTAACCTAAATTATAAAAAGTCTAAAATCGGTGAAATCGGTCCACATTTGTAAAAATCTTTTATATACGCGAGATGGTCAACTTTGACACCCTGTAGTATACCCTGCGTTTAAATAGGGTGACTGCAGAAACATTTTTCCCGATTGGACCAGTAAATTAAAAGATCCATACTTTTTGCCAAGTTTTTTGTGTTTGGAACCACTGTGTAAGCGTAAAGATACATTTATGGAATACATACTACAAAAATATATTAATAAATTTTTGATAGGAAATTGAGAAAAAAAAAATTATAATTTCGTACAATTTTAAAGATGGCTTATATTTGAAATGAAATGTAAACAAAGCTTATGTAATAATTTTAAAGTTTTTCGAAAGTTCAAAGTTTATATCGTGACAATAAAATATATTAAAGCTGTTTGAATACATTACAAGGGCTACTTTTAAAAATTTAATATTTAGTAATTTTTTTGATTTTGAGTATTTTTCAAATGCTATTTTTACCTATAATAAATAATAAACAAATTTGAAAATGGTGTGTTAACTCATTATAGACAATAAAGTTCAATATATCTACCATCGTAATAAAAATGCTGTTCGGATGTGCTTCAAAAATGGTTAAAAACGTAATTTGTTTGCGTTTTTAATCGCGGTTTTCTGAAAACTGTGACGTGATGAAACAATTGGGAAAACAGTTTTGGAATCAGCGAGACAAAATCTTTTAAAAATATATATCGCTGTTCAAACCAAATCGGATTTTTCTAATTTTGTGACTGTGTGTAATTAATAGGTATTTTTTTTTTTTTTTTTTTATATTTAATTTTTGTATATTTTTTAAATTGAAGTTTAATTCGGTTGATATAACCGAATTCATTCAAAATTGGTATGATGCAGCAGCATTAATGTAGAATTCATTTGACGTGGCATAATTAATGAAAAATTCGGTTAATGCAAGCCGAATTTCCTTTTAATTATGTTGATATATCCGTATAATTCGGTTGTGACATCAAAACATAATTGATATAAGATAATTCTGTTGCCACAACCGAGTTAGTTCAAATTCAATTCCAACCCCGTTCTAACCGAATGAGGAGTCAATTGCCATTAAAGGACATATTCTGGGACTGGTTAAAGTACGACATATTATGAAGCTTGTTTTTAAAAACGGTTTTAATCTAATTTTTATACCACATTTATATTACAGCTAGGTTAGGTTAGGTCGGATTGGTCCGTGAGCACCAGCACACTTAGACTCTGAGGTCCGTTGTGATGCCACGAGACTGACGGATTAGCGATCAGACTCCCCCGTTGAACCAGTTAGAGCTTCTTACGAAGCCAAGGATGTGCGAAATACCAGCACCTGAAAAATCCCCAAGATCGTGAAAGAACGCCGATCCAAGTGAGGCCCTCCTACGTAGCGCCAGCGCAGGACATGAACAGAGAAAGTGCTCAATACTCTCCTCCTCAATACTCTCCTCCTCCTCCTCGTCCCCGCAGCTCCTACAGAAGTCAGGCGATAACACCCCCAACCTACGAGCGTGCCTGCCAATAAGACAGGGGCCGGTTATCACCGCCACCATGTCAGAGATTTCCCCCCTGGAAAGCGACAGGAGCGCTCTCGTTTGCCCCAGATCCAGAGCCGGCCAGATGAGCCTTGTCACCACACAAGTCATGCCATTAGCCCACCTAATGTCAGTCGCCCTCTCGGAGTAGAGCCGATTGTTCAGCTTACAGGTTGCTAGGGAAACACCAACTCCTGCAAATTCCGCAGGAACTTGCAGGGTGGTTTCTAGCCTTGCAAGCTCATCAGCTATACTACAGCTAAATTTTTCTTCTTTGAAAAGTATAACGATATCAAAGACTACACTCTAAAAAATTGCACGTAATTTTACTGCTATAAATTAAGTACAATTTTGAATAAAATTACATAAAATTAGTAAATATACACACAAAATGCTCAAATAACTAATTTACACATTTATGTCTGCAAAAATGCACACAAATGATAGTAATCTGCATGTTGGGAAACATGTTTTCAAATTTATAAAAAATTTTACCTAAATGCAGTGGGAAAAATACACACAAATGATGGTAATCTGCATGTTGGGAAACATGTTTTCAAATCTATAAACATTTTTACCTACAAACGGTAGTAATTTTCAAAATAGAAAATAACATAAAAAATAATTGAAAAAAATATTTATTTTTAAACTTTAAACAGCCAACATAGTTCAGATTTTTTATCCTAATAATAATTGAAAATGCATAAACAAATTAACCAAATCATAAATAAATGTTAAATGGACCGAGAAATTAAAAGAGTAGCAAAATAGCGTCAAATTCAGGAAACAGAAATCTTGAACCGCTGAAGCATACGTTACATCAACATGTGTATGCTTTTAATTCTTTCCATTTTCAATATAAGATTTTAGTGTAATATTTTGTTAATATTTATAAATACAGATAAACTAATAATAAAAATTTGTTTTTTTATGCAGGAACCGTAAATTTTCATATTTTGCATATGGAAATATGTATGTGAATATGTAAATACAAAAAACTTTATTACGCACATTATAAGTAAATTTGCACACATTATGTGTAATGAACCATGTTGCTATACATATTTGTACACATTTACACACATAGAGTAAATTTACCCAGCTTATGGCAGGAGTATAGTTTCCTTCTATAAGTTGGGTATACTTCAACAGAAATGCATAAGAGTGTACTAGTTTTTAGTTATGGTAAGTAAGTTATATATACAACGGAAAAAATCCGGGATATGCCCTTGAAGGACATATTCCGGGTCTGGATAAGTCAGAACCTATTGTAGGACTGTTTTTTTACTTGTTCCTTTTTTTAATTTTGTATTTACGGGCAGCACTGCATTTTAACTATATTTTGTTGTTGTAGTGTGTTTTTCTGCTTTACATTTTTTATGTTGTTGTATTGTTTGTTTTGTTTTTTTTTTTGTTTTTCGTTTGTATTCAAACATCCACACATAAATAAATGATTACTTGCTGTTTGCCAGCAACTACGCACAACCAGAATTGGCTGAGCCGGTAGCGACCTTGCTTTATAAGAAGGAGGTTGTGGGATCGAGCACCACTGGCGGAAATTCATAAAAGATTTTTTTAAGTTCATATTTTTTTTATTAATTTAGAAATCTATTTTTAGACATATCACCTAACACGCACCAGGTGCCCAAAATGCGCAAATACGTTACATTCAATGACACTGCCATGGTAAAGTGTTATGTCCCTGTCATATAAAAAGTTCGATCTCGGACGTGTCACCGCCACCTTGGAACATATTCTGAGTGTCGTCCAGGACATGTAAAGTAAACGAACAGGCATAGAGTTATCCTATGCCCTTTTCTTATTTCCTTACTGGTTTTGTTTATTGCTTTTATTTATAACTATTGAAGTATATTTGCTTTTTTTCCTTTTTCAGCAATTCTTTAATTTTATATGTTTCTTTTTAGCATGATGTATGGTGTTGTAACCTTTGTAACGTTCCCAAGATGCTTTTAAAGCGATTAGTACTAGTACTCGTGATCCTCAAATAAATATGTATGATGTTGATTTTTCTGGCCGATGTGCTTTTTGCTAAAAAAAAAAGTATTCCATTGAGGAATCCTAAAACAGCCCCATCAGCTCTTCTAGTCGCAGCTCTAGCTACAGATACTGTAGCAATTGATATAAGTAATAAAATTTCTTTCTTAACTAAAACAGAAAAAAATACAAAATTCTGTTTGGAGTATTAAAAATCTTTCATAAACTTTTTTTTTTGTAAAAATAACCAAAACACATTTTAAACATTCACCAGCACTAGGGTTATAGAAAGAAATTTCTTTTTGCCTTCGGTTTTCCTCCCAAAAACCGATATGCATAGAAACATATAACTGTGGGTACTCAAATGAAAGGGAGTTTCCTAAAGAAAAATGATAATATTTTTATTATCCATGATACGTAGCGCCCTCCAGAGCTATTTTAAGTACAAAAATGAGGAGGAAGTATTTTTAGTGTTTAATTTTTGTTTTATTTTTGACAAAAAATATACTGTTTAAATAATGAATTTTACTTGAAAATATGACGTTTTAGTTGCTATCGTTAACATTATCCAGGGATAACCGAGTGGAGGTGATATTACAAAATTTATTGGCTTAAGTGTTTTCTCCTCCAGTGCGTCCAAAGCCCGGCGTCGCACAGTGGGGTGAATGGTATCAAAAGTGGCGATTAATTCATAGAAGTCGTAATTTTAAAATGTTGTTATTTTTTATTGATTGATATTAATAAACACATAAAAACTCATCATTAAAAAAAAAAAATTGTTGAAGAAAAAATTTTTTTAACGTTTTATGGGGTTTTTTGTATTTTGAAAAAATTCGTCTTATTTGACTATTTTTGCTGTAACTTTGGAATGAAAAACGATAAATTAGTGAATTAAATTGTAAATTATAGCACACATTATGTGCTTTTAGAAAAAAAAATTTTTTTTTGTTTAAATAAAAGGACTAAATATTTAATATGAATTTATATTAGCAAATTTTAAACTTTAAATTCATATATTTTCTCAAAAATCCTTAATTTTGTAGATTTAACTCAAAAAGACACATTAGAAAATACTATTAATTTTTATTTATAAATATTCAACAATAGAAAACAAACATTTAAGAAAATAAACATTAAAAAATAGACTTATAAGGCTTTTGTATTTACTTAATTTCATTAACTTCATAAGTATTATTTACTTCCATGATCATCATCAACTTCATAATCATCATTATCTTCATAATCATCATTATCTTCAAAATCATCATTAAAATAGTCTTCATCATCACCTTCATCATCGCCATCATTATCGTTTTCACTGTGGGGAAGAACAAGTAACTCCAATGCAGACTTTGGCATTTGCTCCGTTTTCTTTTTACAGCTATTTCTCATGCTTGAAATGAATGGATCAGAACTCAAAAGAAACCTATTGAACACGTCTTCTATGGTATTTTTCCTACTGCTTTTACGCGAAAAGTGCTCCCTATAACTTTTAAAGTCCTTATTTCTAGCTTCTTGAGATTCTTCAGTTAGTTGGCCAATAGGCAATGGTGAAAGCGATATAATTTCTGGCCCGTGAATAAAGTATTTATGTAGAGTAGGAGGCATATAATACCATGGATAATTTTTAACAAATAACCTGGCAGTATCATTAGCGAAATTTGAAAATTTTTCTATATTGACCTCGTTGCCACTGGAAACAACTATTAATATTGTATGCATATTAGCAACTGGAGTTCTCTCACAAAAACCTTCATAACTCAAAAATCGCACCAATGCGCAACAAGGCATTCTGGGGTTTATTAGCTAAAATCTCATATTTAAAGAGCATAAAAACATTTTTTCCCCGAATCACCCGCAAAGTTGTTGAAACTCAATGTAAATACCAAAAATACCACATTTTTAGAGCAATTTTGTTTTTTTTTTTTTAAATATTTCTAAAACATTTATCTAAACAAAAAGTAATTTTTTATATGCTCATATACCTGAAGTTGACGGTTCCATTATAAAACTTTTACTTATAGAAGTCTTAATAAAAAATATAATCACTTGAAATATCAAAATTTTCTTTTTTTATCAATGCGAGCAAAAACAGCAAAATTATTGAACTTTAAGCACTCACTGCAAATAAAGTAAACAACTCAGAACTTTAATTTTTGCAGTTAGTGATGTAGCATTTTATCTACTTTCATATGGTACCAAATACCGTTGTGAAAGTTAAAGTTCATCTTTTGAATTAATCGCCACTTTTGAAGGCTCTCACCCCACAGTGCGTCGCTGAGGAAAGTTTTTCTAAGTGGCCGGCCTTCGGGGTTTCTCCTATATGATAGGCAGTTTAGCGGCTTTGCTGAGTAACGTTTTTCCATTTTGCTATGTTATCAAAAAAAATTTATTTTGTTTTAATTTCAATTTATTTGTAAGTGTTTTTAAAAATAGCGCTGCATTCAAAATTTGTAAACGGGAGTAGAGAGCTCTACGTATCATAGATCCTAAAAATAATATAATTTTGAAAATCTTGAGAAAATTTCCTTTCATTAGAGTACCCACACTTATATGTTTTTTTTTGGAGAACGCCCCTTAAAGTTCAGTTTGGCTCAATATTATAAATATCGTTTGTTTTAAGTCAATTCGGAACAAAAACCTTCCGCACCGAAACTTCTTTCTAAAAGCCTTTTTTATTGTACACTACAGTGTATACATTTTTGAAAAAAACATAAAAACATTATAATGCAGTAAAAATTAATATATTTGTTTAAATATGTTCATTATATGCATAGACTGTTTATCATTGTCCTGATATTCGCGATATTTGTTAACAAAGTTCTATTTTTAAAATCAACATTTATCTATGGAAAAGGATCGTTTGGTGTATCTCCTAAACTAACAAAGCTAGAATCACGAAATTTGGCACACATCTTAATTTCATGATCTAAAGAAACCAAAACAACTCTTTTTTGGTTATTCGAATTTTTTAGTAGGCCAAAAAGGGCTGAGAAGTTTAAGAAACTCGATTTTCGAACCCATTTATTGGTGGGCGGAGGGAGGAGGGGGCATATATGCAAACATTTTTCTTTCTAATTTGAGGACCACAATCCACAAACAAAAAGTCGGTAGTGAAATTGTTAAATATTTATTTAAAACTAGCTGATCCCGCAAAACGTTGTTTTGCCTTCAAATTGTATTTATATTTTAATAAGGTGAGATAGCAAAAGATTGTGAGAAGCTGAAAATAGTTAAAAGGAGGAAAAAATGGGTTTTTGAATGATCATTTGCGCCATTTTCGGACAAATCGCAACACAATACAAAAGTAATAACAAATGATTTGTTTACATCTAGAGAGTATAACGAACAAAACAAAGAAGAATCGATAAAATATGAATTTCCGATTTATATTTTAGCAAACTGTTAAAATTTGCAACTTCTTCAATACCATACCGAACAAAACGAAAAGAAAGTTATGGTCTTGAGTTCACACAAATGATTTTCCGGGACACTTTTATTTTTCTTTCCCAAAAAACCTTGTTCTAGGCGTTCATCGATTTTAGATAGATTGAAAAAAGTGGGCTTAAAAATGGGCGTGGTAAATTTTTCTTTCCGTAAAAACTTAAATTAGATTAATACAAACATTTTAAAAAAGAAATTAGACAAATCGGTCCAGCCGTTTTCCGATTTTGGATAAATCAAAAAAGTGGGCGTAAAAAGGGCATGGTTAATTTTTCTTTCAGTAAAAACCTAAGTTGGACTATGACGAACATTTAGAAAAAAAAAACATTATCCAGATCGGTGCAGCCGTTGCCAAGTGATGCGATTACCAACGAACGACATTTGATTTATATTTATATAAGATAAATAGTATATTATTGTTGGAATGGCGGGAAACAAATTTTATTGAAAAATTATATAAAACATAACAAATAAACTAGGTAATTTTAAGTAAAATGCTAAATTTTTTTAAAAAAATTTCAAAATTTTTTAATTAAACCTTCATTGCGTTTTTTGACTGCCACAAAAAAGTAAGATCATGGTTCTCAATATTTTTTTGAGGCCTACAAGGTTATGCCATATAATTTTTGATATTTGCAAAACCTAATTCTTGTTTAATTTTTTACATGTTTTTTTTAAAGATTTTGTATAAAAAAATAATAATATACAAACATTTTCAACAAAGAATTTTTGAAAAAAATTTGATTTAACAAAAGAAAGTGTTTGTAGTATTTTCAAATTTCATTGTTGGTGCCTAGATTTTTGTAGCGTACAATTTGTTTAAATTTCTATGTATAAAATTGCATTGTTAATATATTATATAGAAATATTTATTTAAAAAACCTATTTATTTATTAAATTTTTTTTTACTTGCAATTTTCCAATTTCTGTACAATAGAAACTTAATCAACACTTAAATAACAATGATGGCTGAAAAATATTGTTAAAAAGAACAACAAGTCTATTGTTACACCCCGAAAACAGACTCAGTAGTACACTAAGGATATTATGCAGGTAAAGATGACAGCAATTGTAGTCAAGAAAACAAATGAAATTTCACTTGAAGAAGCGACGACTAACATTTCATTAAATTCAGCTAACATTTGTCATTTGTTTTTACTGCTTAAAAAATTTACTAACAATTGTAGGAAAAATTAACCACATACGTTAGTAAAAAATAAACAAACATTTATTTTTTTTATTTTTTTAAATAACAAAAAACGACTGTAAAAAATGAATGTAAATTCAAAAAAAACAGTCATTTAATGTGGTTTGTTTTTGTTAATGAACTACAAGGTTAGTAAAAAATTAAATTTGTTCTACAAATGACTGACATTTACATTAAAAATAAAAAAAAAACAAAAGATTCGGGTGTTTGTTTTTTCGAACAAAAAAAAAAAAAATATTTAGTAAAAAGAGTTTTAGTGTTCGCCTCTGTTCGGCGCGGATTAAAGTGCTTTGATTTTAGTTCAAAATTTGTAGCATATACATTTTAGGGCTGAAAAGTAAATGTGTTTTTAAATAAATAAAAATAAATAAAAAAAACATGAAAAAATCACTATCGCATTATCGTTTTATTTAAATCCCACGGATCCCAATGATACGGTACGTATGATTTATATTTAATTTCTTTTAATATCGCTCATACGCTTAGGAGGACTTTAAAAAATATTAAAAACAACAATATTCACAATTACTCTAAAAAATTTCTCATTATTTTTCTATTGGAAACATATTTCCGAATTAGGGTTTGGAAATTCCCGAACTTTTTCATTTCCCGGGAAAAGTTTTAAATTTCCCGGGAATTCACGGGAAATAAAAGTATTTGATATGATTTCCTGCAAATAAGTAAGTAAACACAGCTTAATATCATTAAATCGTGTTTTCCAAAATAATCGCGGTTTACTTTTTAACTTCTAATACATGACAAAAAGAAAATTTTGAGTATATTTTTATTTTTTTTGGTGGTGTAATATATATTTTGAAATGTGATAAAAACAATGAGATATATAAATTGATGTAGCTTTAATCAAATCCAAGCAAAACCAGTAATTTTAATATTTTAAATTTACATGAACTTTTATACCGCCAAAATATTTGCGCCGTTAAAGATAAATGATTAACGTGAATAGATTGAACATGGTGAAGCATCAGCTAACACATACACAAAAGGTTATACATGTCATCAAAAAAAAAAAAAATTTTAAATATTTAACCTCAAAGTGTCGATAATTTTTAAAGTTCGTCATATACATCTGTTATAAACCTGTGTGAATTCCTCCAGCAAACACATTTTTTGTGAGATTTATTCGCAACTTTTCAAATTTGGATATGTTTTTACAAAGTATTTTGTAAAGGTACCGTACTATACATATATGAATTTATTAATAAACTAAATTTATTTAGGAGTGAAATGCAACTTCGTTTTTTAACATCCGCTAATTAAAATAACTCCGCTATTAAACTTTTTACTAAAAATTTTTTTTTTCCATAAATGCCTGCATAATGTTTTTCGTGTTCTTTGTATGCGCTTTCTATCTAGTGAAGCTGCTAGCATGATGCAGGTACTATTTTACAAAAACACAAATGGACAAATAAAAAAAAATTTGTACAACAGTGTTCGGCAAACGTTTTTGCTCGAGAGCCAGATTTATCATTTATAAAAAAACTTTACATTTCGCTAAAATGAAATTTGTCATAAATTTGAATTTACTGGTGATATCCTAGTTAACTCTTTAACGTCCAAATGAAATACGCTGAAGAGAATTTAGTACAGATATATTTATATGATAAGCAAAGGTATCAAATAGGATAAAGCGAAATCAAATTTAAAAAAAATGTTCTTGTAAATAAAAAGATGTTCTTGTTAATTGCCAAGTTGCAAAAAGTAAGAAACCGATCCCATAATGGAACCGTTTCGAAATTCGGTATTGTAAAATTTGATTCAGGAGAATAACTAATTAATATTAACAATACATATCATATCACTATTATTAAAAATTTTAAAAATAAAAATGATGTAAATTTGACGAGAAGACTAATTGTAAGTGAAATTATTCTAATGTTAAGTTTATTGTTGTTGATATTTCTTAGTGGTTATTTTCTTTATATTTACATGGTTGCCAGATTTAATAAAAAACGAATCCCTGAGGATGTCGGAAAACACCGACGAAACGTAGGAATACGAAAAATGAAATAAAAAAGTCTTTTATTTACGTTTAGAAAATTCATGACCTTGAAAGCCTGATTAGAATAACTCTAAAAATAACACAAAAAGAAAAATTTTTTCTTTTCTAAAAGTTTTCCTAAAATTAAGTTTTTTCATTTGCTTTCAAATGATGTTAAAATCTAGGTTTTCGCATATGGGACCAGTGGGCGTTAATGTGCTAAGATGAAGTACTACGATTTAAGCGTATATTGTTAGTATTCTATTCTTACTATAATAAACAAGATTGCTACAGCCAAGTTGGGAATCACTGTTATACAACGAAGATAATGAATTATAAGTGCATAAAGGTACGAATAACCTGGTTTTACCTGTAACTCAAGACTTTAGAGGTGTTTGGAAAATTTCAAAAACAGATTCTTGTTGTACTCGGCAAAATTTACCAGAATAATACTATCACTTCGCAGGTATTTCAACTTTATTCTTTTTAGTTTCACTGTGTTATTGAAGAATTTCTATAGGGATACGTATATAATATATAATATATAATCGCTGGTTTGAGCCAGAATTTGTTTGTGAATATTGATGTGCAACATTAAAAAAACGCATAGTTCAACCGCCAGTTAATTTGCCCTTTTCTGGGTGTATGACTTGGCATCATCAATTCTTTGATAAATCGAATGATTGTTACTTTTGTCAAACTAATATTTCAGGCCACACTTTAAAAATCCGCAAAAATATAAAGTTCGCAAATGATGTAACTGGTACAAAACCGATATTTGGGAATGATGAAGGTCCGACAACGAGCATACAATGAACAAAAACAGCGGTGACATCAACTAAATCTCATGTTAAATTGATGAATGGGTGATCACTATACAACCAACAAAACTTGTCCGTCATTTTAACAAATTGTATAATAAATGTATTTTTTGACATTTAACTATTTGTTATTTTGACGAAATATCGTAAAATGCACTAATAGAAATTAGTTTTTTAAACAAATTTATTTAATCAAATTGAATAATTATTTTGCTGTTTTAACAATGAGCTTTATTCAATTTAACAATGCACTTTATTTAAGCTATTCGTATTTTGTTGATTTATTATTAATTTTTTATTTTATATTTCTTTGTCTTTTATATTTTATAAATTTCAATTTTTAATAATATACATCTGTAGATAGTATATTTAAAAAAATAAGAACTCGATAAATATATAAAAAATAAAAAAAATTAAATTAAAAAAATTAAACATTACATTTACAAAACACATTTATTTTGTTCAATATTTAAATTAATAATTAATAACTAATTGCTTTTTTTATATTTAAAAAAAATAAGTTAGTAGAAAAGTTAGTAAAACGTCTTGTAAATTAAATATACTATTTTTCAGAAAATGTTTTTCTAAAACTATGTTTTCACCTAAAATTTTAGTTGTACTTATTCAGCACTTAACTGTTTTGAACTAATGTTTTACTAATATTATACTAATGTTTTACTAATTTATTTTGCTAAAAAAATAGTGCTGATTAGCACATTAATGAATGAGTTAGATGTCGCAGCATATCAAGATGTAGTATTGACTAGGAAAATGATACTAAAAAGTACAAGTCTAGTAAGACATATAAAAAAAAATCAAAAATGGAAGATTATTGTATCTGTTTTTTAAATTTTTAAATTTTTCTTAAATTTTGCATTATCGCCCGGCTTGTGAAAGTAATTGTCTATTAATTAAATAAAAGACAAAATAAAATATTTAAATTTAATAAAGATTAAATGTGTATTTGCAAACCAAATGTTTATAGAGATTAATAATCTAGTGTGGTCAAATTGCAACTAAATACACAGCAGGTAGACAGACTAAAGCGAAAGACAAAGACACACATCTTTGTTAGATTTTTATGTTTCGTTTTTCTTATTGCAATAAAATGGGGTTGTACAGTGGACTCGCAGAAACGTGAACATCCAGTAACATGAACGTCCCAGAAACATGAACACTTTTTTTACATTGACTATTAAAAAACGTAAACAAAGTTCAATAGCTCTAAAACGTGAACACATTTTTTTTTATAAGAAATGTTTCTATTTATTCAATATTTTAGTAATTTGGGTAATTCCCGAATAATACTGTCACCACGTTCTTATAGTAAACACCTTTTCTAACGTAAACAGAAAAACTCATTAAATCTTTTCCTGTATCTCCGAATTTCAGAATTTTTTATATAAAAATTTATAGCAGTTATTTTTATAGTAAATGTATTAGAAATTAAGAGCTGTTAAATATCAAAAACGTATTAAAATCAATAATTTGGGTATGCAAAAATTGTCTTAGATTCTGAATTTGGTCTATTTAAAAAAGTCCCAGAATTATAAAGTTTTCTAATACGAAAAATTTTTTAAAGCGTTAATATTTTTCTATAGGCAAGTGTCTGAATATTTAAAAATTTTTTCTAAAAATGTATATTTGAATTTCAGAATTTTTCAGGAGAAAAATATTCAAAATCTTTGCATATTTTATTATTTTGTTAAATAATTAACATAATGTTTGGTTCTGAAGTACTTGAAATAGAATTTATTCTAATTGAATCAATTTTGTAGTAAAGTCAGAAACGCGAACACCCCTTGCAAAGATTAGTTCACGTTTTTGAGAGTCCACTGTATGTATATGTTATATTTTGTTATTTTTTCGTTTCGTTTCTATAATTATCTGCAGGATTTGTGTTCCTTTAAAATATAGCAGCATTTGGACAACCATTGATGTAATTAGTTGAAACATAATTTTGTTTATGTTATATATAATTATTTCTATTGTTTTTACATATTACATTAATTCATGTAGTTAATTCGGTAGAATGAACATTTTTATATTTTGTAACGAATTGCAAATTATTTTTAAAAGAGTAACAAAAATATGTTTTTATGATTTTCAGCAAATAATTTAATAATATATAATTTTTCTACAAATTTTTTGGGTTTTTTTCAGTCTACTAATATTCAACAAAAATTTTATTGATTTTTAGAAAGGGTATTTTAATTTCCAATCCACTAAGTGTTAGCAAAACTTTTGCTGAATCTACTAATTTTGTTGCTAAAAATCAGAGTGCTGATTTTCAGCAAAAGATTTTGCTGACATTAGCAATATTTTTGCAAGCATCCTCCTGACTAAAATTTTGCTGACTCAGAAAATTTTTTTGCTGACTTTACTAACTATATTTTTTGAGTGTACCCCATAACAGATGAACACTTATATAAAAAATAATGTAATGACAGTAATAAAAGTTTACAATTTATATAAAACAGTACGAAATTACATGAATTTATTTAAAAATAATTAGATAAGAGTCGTTCTATATGAAAACACCGAAAAAAATGAAAAACTGTTGCTGGACCATTTTGGATTTTGTTAAAATTTTGTGGAAATGTTCCTAAGGGTTCCCAGAACCAAAATCCAAGAGGATTTAATTTTTGCACACGGCACTACCGGTTCACGCAAAATAAAATAACTAAAAAGTTTTGTTTTTGTGCGTAGTGGTTTAAGCTGTTAAAATGTTTCTGCTAGAGATATCTACATGATGAAGGCATCGTTTTAAAGCTGAAGGATTCTAGTTTCTATCAAAAATATAAAATTTGTCTTAATTCATACACCCGAAAAATAACGTGGTATTGAAATAAGCATATTTCAGTGGTTTTTTGTGTTTTTCAATGAACTCGAGTGTCGGCGCTAATGAATATAAAAGCATAAAAATTCTCAGATACAAATTAGACATGTCGGAGAAAAATACAAAATTAAAATTGGCTCAATCTGGCAACTCGTTATGAAAAATCGTTACTTGAAATTTTGAAATTTTGAAAATTTGCATATTTCAGGCTACAATTTGGTCATGTTTGTTAGCAGATACAAACTTGAAAATTACAGAGTACTTACTCTCTACTTTTAACTTTATAACACTTCAAGACCCGTTTAGTTATTTTCACTCCTCTCGGATTTACAGGGTTTTAAAGAAAATCCTTTTTGATTTTTTGTATGTATTTTAATACTTTCCTCAATTGTTATATACAGAGAAATTAAAATAAAAACAAGTAGTATTACGAAGTAACAAAGAATAATTATGAACTAAAAAATATATTTAATAAATTCAGTACATTTTTTATGTTAAAAAATTTTACAGTGGTGGCAGAAAATAGCCACGTGGTTTATTTTTATCATTTAAAGTAGAAAAGTTATAGTTTAAATGTGGGTAATTAAGAATCGTGGAATAAGTTTTATTTTAATAAAGTACTTGTTCCTATAATATTCGGAGTTTCAAAGTTATCAGAAGCTGAAAACTTTCGTACTTTTAACTGACTGTGAGAAATCGGAGAGAAACTGTGGTAGTTTCTTGTATTTTTAATTGTGCAAACATCAATAAATCTTTTTGACAAAAAGTTTTCGATAGCATCAACATCAGAAATGGATACAAAAAAAAAATTTTATACCAGGAATTTGGGTGGAACAAAAATCACACATTGCTGTATGTGTTAGGATATGATGATCCGCAGTTCGGTGTAGACTTGCTTTCCTTACAGTTCGCTTAATTGTACCTCCTGCTCCGTCACAAGGACTTTTGTTATGAGAAGTGGCAAAAAAGTGCCCCTCTGCTTCTAAGCCGAAATCGTCTTTGTGAATTTACTTCGTCATTAGAATATACTTCTGACTTATTTTTTTTTAATTCTTCGATACAACGTGAACAAATTGCTTGTCCGGGTATAAGATCTACATTTTTATTCACATCACAAAATTTACTGTTATTTCTTTAAACGATTTACGAATTGTTTTTTTATGAACTTTTAATGGATCGCAACACTTCTTTCCGAATGCGTGAAAATAATACGTTATATATTTTTTATAATGATATGTGCTAATATTAACAATTAATGTAATTTGTAATCGTTTATTTAATACAAATTTATCATTTTAATTAATTTCATCTTTACTTATTAATTCCGATGATCGCGAATACATAAAGTTATGACAGTTTTTTTGTACAAACAAGCCTATCGAGCATTCCATTGTTTTTAATTATTTTTTCACTAAGCACAGCACGTTGTGGATCGATTGAACAATACCAAAAACTAATGGCGTTTTCTTTTCTGACAAAAAAATGTTGCATTTTATAAGTGACATTTAAATAATGTTGTCATAACCCTCTTAATATGTTGCCATATTCATAGTCACAATAAAACATGAATTTATACAAAAATGCTGCCCTGCTTTAGAACAGCTGATTTGTGTATAAAAGAAAACAAGTTGAAAAATAAAAAAGCGGCAAATTGCAAATTGGCATTCAAATTGTTTTTAATTATTTTTTTTTATTTAAAATGGATTTAGGAATTGATGCAAGCACAATATTTCGCTCCTGCAGAACACACATTTCCTCTTCATCTGATGATGAGGAAGAATCCATTAGTACCCCAACAACATTGTTTACGCATATCACTACAGCAGCTTTTTCCATTTTTAGCAATTTAAATGTATATTTTTTAAAATTATTATAATTTATAAAACAAAATTTGTTAATTTTCGTCTTTAAATATTTTTTTTTTTTCAAAATAAAACTATAAAATCAGCTGTTTTATAGTGCAACATTTTCACCCCATCACTTTATAAAGGGTGAAAATGGCAACATTTTTGCATGTTAATAGGGCGACATATTTTTAAAAGAACATGATTCCTTTTTAAAGTGCTGTCAATTTTTTAGAAAAGAACACAAAAAGTGCAATTTTTTAGAAAGGGCAAACAAAATGTTACATTTTTGCCAGAAAAGAAAACGCCATAAATGATTTATTCTTCACAAGCAAATAGGCAAATATCGCCGCCTACTTAGTGAAGCTATGTTATTTTTTTACAATTAGAATTAAATATACCTTTAACTTTATAACACTTCAAGGCCCGTTTGTTATTTCCACTTCTTTTGAACTTACAGGTATTTAAAGAAAAGCTAAAATACAGAAATTTTCTACTTTACACGAAGTATGTTCTCTTCATGTGCCTATTTTCTGCCACCACTGTAACATTTTTTAACATAAAAAATGTACTGAATTTATTAAATATATTTTTTAGTTCATAATTATTCTTTGTTACTTCGTAATACTACTTGTTTTTATTTTAATTTAAAACCCTGTAAATCCGAGAGAAGTGAAAATAACTAAACGGGTCTTGAAGTGTTATAAAGTTAAAAGTAGGGAGTAAGTACTCTGTAATTTTTTAAGTTTGTATCTGCTAACAAACATGACCAAATTGTAGCCTGAAATATGCAAATTTTCAAAATTTCAAGTAGCGATTTTTTCATAACGAGTTGCCAGATTGAGCCAATTTTAATTTTGTATTTTTCTCCGACATGTCTAATTTGTATGTGAGAATTTTTATGCCTTTATATTCATTAGCGCCGACACTGGAGTTCATTGAAGAACACAAAAAAACAATGAAATATGCTTATTTTCAATAATACGTTATTTTTCGGGTGTATAAATTAAGACAAATTTTATATTTTTGATAGAAACTATAATCCTTCAGCTTTCAAACGATGCCTTCATCATGTAGATATATCTAGCAGAAAAATTTTAACAGCTCAAACCACTACGCACAAAAACAAGACTTTTTAGTTTTTTTATTTTGCGTGAACCGGTAGTGCCGTGTGCAAAAATTAAATCCTCTTGGATTTTGCGTTTTCAGACCCTAAATATCATTTCCAGTTAGTTTGAGTAAAATCTAAGATATGCCAGCTTTGCCGATTTGGTGATTTCATGCAGAATAACTCATAAATAATTCACTGAGTTTAATTATTAATTCAAAATTATTTTGTAAAACCCCAGTTAACATAGTTTTATTAACTTTTCAACTTTTACATATGGCTCTCACAAGCTAACACAAGTAATGACGCCACAAGACTAAAAACACGCTAAATTATTTCTACAGCTGTTTCACAAAAATTCACATTAATTTGAATAACATAATTGCTGTTTTAACAATAAAATTCGTCAAAAGTTACCAAAAAAGATGAGTACCTTCAATTCAAATCTATTAAAATGGAACGGTATTTTGTGTCAAACGCAGATTTCGACGATCTCGTTCGGGATTTACATTTGTTAGAACGACAACCTCAAATCCTCGGGTTGAAATTAAAGCAGTAGAGTTTGATGAAAAAAGGTTTTCGTGTAACATCTTGTAGAAGATGTGACCGGATCTTGTTATTTGAAGAATGTTTTGAGACTGATGAAAATGTCAGTAATCTCGTACATTGCGCTGCTTTAACCAAACTATTTTCGGCCTTAAATCATAATTCTGACGAATGGCGGCTGTTCATTGATGGTTCAATAAAGTTTCATATTTTTTTATATATTTTAAATCTCTAATGGTATAACTATCTAGGCTTGATAGCAGTATTATTGCATAACGAAAATCTGTTACCATCAGTTCTAATCTCATATGCAACTAGCACAAAAGAAACTTGAGTACACTCAGTGAACTCTGCTTTAAAAATTCCTATTTGTTTCTGTTGTAATACAGTTTCTTTATTATTAATGTAAATTTCAGTCATTTGTAGAACAAATTTAATTTTTTACTAACCTTGTAGTTCATTTAAAAAAAACAAACCACATCAAATGACTGTTTTATGATTTTACATTCGTTTTTTGTTAGTTAAAAAAAATAAAAAAAATAAATGTTTGTTTCTTTTCCACTAATATATTGTTCATTTTTACTACAATTGTTAGTATTTTTTGAACAGTAAAAACAAATGGCAAATGTTAGTTGAATTTAATTTAGTCGTCTTTCTTCAAGTGAAATTATTTTGTTTTTGAATACAATTGCTATCGGCTTTACCTACATAATATCCTTAGCGTAGTGATGAACAAAATACTCCAGTTCGTCAGTTATGCCACACATAAATGTAAAGTAATTGCTGATTTAAAAGTTTTCACAATTTCATTTGGTATGCATGGTGGTTAGACAAAACATCCATGCTATGATCGCAAAGTCGTATGAAATAGGTATGAGAAACATTTTAAACTTTCCATTAGTTAACTATAAGGATGTTATTCTGCCACCACTGCATCTTAAGTTTAGGATATATAACACATTTTGTAAAAAGACTTGAAGTAAACTTCGAAGCTTGTTGCCATCTTAAAGCGATGTTTAAAAAATTAAGTTTTTTTTTTTTTTTTTTTATTCTTTTTATTCTTTTATTTGCAATCTATCTTACAATATTAAGCAAATCTAAAAATGTTTAGATCATAACATACTTACAGGTCTTCATTAAGACCAATAATAAAGGGTCCGCCATCTAACTTTTTTTTTTTCAACTAGTGCTTATTTCGTGAATGGTAACACTTAGCTCATGTCTGATTTGACAGATAATTAGTTTTATCCTTCCGCTGATCGAATATGGTTGTGTATACGCTTGAACAACGCTGGGAAATATTGCGACATTACTTTGAAAATCATGCCATTTTTCTTCGAAAATGAGCAAGGAGTGGCCGTTACAGTCAATGGCGATCGTTATCGGGCCATGTTGAACGATTTTGTGTTCACAAACATTGAAGAGGAGGATATTGGCAACATTTGGTTTCAACAGGACTGCGCTACGTGCCACACAGCCGAAGCTACACTCGATGTTTTGCACCCTGTTTTTGAAGATCGCCTTATCAGCCGCAGAGCTGATGTCGTTTGGCCGCCTCGGAGCTGCGATTTGACACCGTTGGACTATTATTTGTGGGATGCCGTCAAAGATAAGTGTTATGCCAACAAGCCAGAGACAATTGACGGTTTAAAGGACAATATTCGTGAAGCCATTGCTGAAATACAGCTGCACACAATCGATAATGCGCTTAAAAATTGGACCGATCGTGTAGGCTACTGCATGGCTAGCCGAGGCAGCCATTTGAATGAAATTATTTTCCATTATTAACCGGAAGGATTGTTTTTTCAAATAAAAAAGATACTTGAGAAAATATTCAGTAGTTTTTTTTTATAGCATTTTCAAAAAAAAAGTTATTTTGCGGACCCTTTACTTGATAGATAAAAACATAAATGACTTGCTTGCACAAAGTGTCATTATTTTTCATTTTATAAAAAATACAAAAACATGTACTTACTGGAGTTGAAAAAATAATGATTTTAAAAATAGATTTTTAAATAGTGTTGAGATTCCTAATTTATATTTTAAATAATGATACTTATGTGTATTACATTATTTGTTGTATTAAAATAATGGGAAAGTTAAAATTAGCATGTTGTTATTATTTGTGTTTAAGTAATGTAGAGAATAAGGTGTTGTAATTACATGTCATTACTGAGAAAAGTAAATATGAATATCGTTTATTGAATATCGTTTGTTGCCACAGCTTTTATAAAAAATCCTTTTGCATTATACATTGACCATGAAATTTGTTGGACTGACATAAAAATATAAAAAAAAATTTATTATATTCTTTTTTATTTTAAAACAATCCTACAATTAACAAAAAAATAATCCTACAATTAACAAAAAAAATAAAATTTATAATTTATTTGCTATTTAAAATTAAAGGTATTTTTGTGGTTAAAGCTAAAGTTTTAAATGGAAATTATTCTTCGTCCTCCTGCAAATTCCAACAAATATCTCCTAACAGCGAATCGAGTTGTTTGCCACTATACCAGTGTTCGAGTCTGGCTGTCACTTGGTGAAATCTCTCGCCATGTTCATCGGACTCAGCTGGTGATTGTTCATTAAATTTATCTGCATGACAATGCAAAAAATGTACTTTCAATGACATTCTGACGTTTAATTTTTGAAATGCAGTTAGCATATTTTCAATTAAAATTCGCCAATTTTCAGACCGATGATTTCCTAAAACATTTTCAATTACTGATTTTATACAATTCCAGGCCAATAGCTCGATATCATTTAATGCAACTTCAAACTGTTGGTCCTTCATAAGACGACGAATGTCCGGTCCATTAAGTATTTCTGTGAAAAAAAAAACATTATGATATATATATATTAAAATTTGAGTTAATAAAGTAGTCTAGAGCACATACCTTCTTTTACTTTCATGCCGCTTAATCGTGGACAAATTCGGCGCAATTCAGAAAAAGCCTTCCCATCTGGGTTCAATGCTTTTATAAATTTTTTTACGATTCCCAGCTTGATGTGGAGAGGAGGAAGCAAAATCTTTTCTACAGGCACAAGTGGAATTTCAATAATATTATTTCTATTAATTGGATTTCCTCACGTAAAGGCCAATCCCGTGTATTATACTGATCGCCATCAAAACGCGTATTCCATAGGCACATGAAACACATGGTTTTTGTATAGCCCAGTTGCATGCCTCTTAAAAGTGCCACGACTTTCAAATCTGCACATATTTTCCACTTGTGGTCTTCATATTTAATTAATTCTAATATTTTTTTCATTGATGAGTATGTCTCTTTAGTATTTGTGCTTAGTGCTATTGGGATAGAGTTTTTTAAATTAGTGGCATGTAGCAAAACTGCTTTTAAGCTACTTTTGGACGAATCAATGAATAATCGCCAATCTCCTGAATTATATTCATTTTGCATTGTTGAAATCAAGCCACGGATGTCTGTACAATACGCGAGAGAATTAATCTCAATAGATCTAAAAAAAGTTGTAAATTTACGATGGCGATTTATTGCCCCGTATATTTTTACATCGGGAGCCAAAATATTAGCTTGTTTTAAATCTTTTGTCAAAAGAATGCTCTGTCTTTGTGATAATTTTAGGCGCCGTATCATTATATCCAGACGATTTTGCGTGATTTCATTGTGACTGCATGGAACCGTGATGTTTGACGGTTGATATATTGATACTGCGTCTTCACAGGTTTGAACAGATTCATATACTGAGGAACTATTTTCTCTTTGGTTTCGGTTATCCGGCACAAGAATTTCATTACAATGTGGCATCGGAAATTGAGCATATGTTGTTGCAGTGTAAGATATAGAACCACTTTTTTTCTGTTCATACCAGCTGTATGATTTATGCACGCATTACACTCACCTTCAACATGTAGTATGGGATCTCTCCAAATCATTGGAACACCAAATGGCATCGCGTCTCCATCTTTTTTCCATTTTTTAAAATGGAAATGCAAGTTGTACACACTATAGAGGGTGTCCAATTCTTACCACATATAACACTTAAAGAAAAATATGATTCATACAAGTTAATTATTTCAATAGTAATTTTACGGCGACTGGGCATAATTGTAAATTTTCTACACACGTAACAAAAGTAGTTCAATTTATTACACGCCTCCATCTTAGATATTTAAGTATAACCAACTTGATAAGAGATTGTCAAAAACTTTAAAGTTAGGCTTATTTTTAATACTTCTTATTTTTCAAAGTTAGTACCACGGTACAATTTTATAATTGAGGGTTTGCCGAAAAAAAAAATAACGGTAAAGAAATAAACCCGATTTGAGGCAGATTTCTAACGATTTCTTAGACCTTTAAGTGTAACTTTGTAAGACTGTTTTGAATGGGCTAGGTCCAAAAATGGAACAAGCTAGTTAAAACTTGGAATATATATTAAGGATTACAAAAAATATAAAATAATTTAGGAAGCAATAATAACTAAATTAACCCTTAATGAGCAGTCTTGAATATGATTAGTATTTGGTGTTTGTGTTAAGTTTATGGTTTTGATGTGTTCTGACGTATATAGTAAAATTTTATGGCCAACATTTTTGTAGAACATTTCATGCCCTTCCCTCCCCTTTTTCGGGGTGTTTTTAACGATTTGTTAGAATAAAGCCAAAAAATGCCGTTATGAGGGGCAGTTAGAGGGTTAATATGTTCCACAAAAATATTTGGCACAATATTTTCTACAAAGTTGCTGAACACACCCTATACCTCAGATGTAAAGAAAACATAGTTTTATATACCGGTATTCTACAAGAACAGGCCAAAAGGGGGAAACTTTAACCCCCCCTAACTTTTTTAAGAGCTGACCTAAAAAAACGGCGAACGCCATTCGATTCAGCACAGTCGATTTAGTTTAACCCACCGGGTGCCCCGTTTGTCGGGTTTTTCAACTAGCATAGTGTAATTATTCATTATTAATATTTAAAGTATTATTTTCAGATTTATTTGTTTAATTGAATATATTGCAATACTTAGTAGAGAAATAAAATAAACAACAGCGTTATGCATAATTTACTTATAACAACGAATATTTTAAAGCAAAAATAAAAAGAATATTTTATCGATGGTTAAATTAAAATATTTAAAATATAGATTAAAAATCTCTTTGGAAAAAGTCGCATAAAGGCCGGAAAATGCTCAGAAACATCTTCGATTAAGTTTAGTAGGCATTAATACACTCACAAAAAAGTGTGTACAAATAAATGAAATTTCAGGTGTGACAACTAAAAAAAGTACCTACTTTTGCGCCAGCTGAATTTTCAATAAAGTTGATAATAACGTTCTGCTATATTTAGGTGACCTTAATTAAAAAAAGTTAGTTAATGTACAATAATTTGGCAGAAAAGCTGTTAAATGGAAATGAAATTAAATCAGTTGAAATCAGTACATGTTCTCTGATGAATGTTAGTTGGTTAAAACTACACTCAAAAAAATAAGTTAGATATACAATTTTTCAGCAAATATTTTGCTTAAACTATGTTTCCAGCTAAGATTTTAGTTATACTTATTCAGCACTTAACTGTTTTGAACTAATGTTTTTCTAAAGTTATACTAATGTTTTACTAATTTATTTTGCTAAAAAATTGTGCTGATTAGCACATTAATGAATGAATTAGATGTCGCGGCATGTGAAGATGTAGTATTGACTAGGAAAATATAAAAAAATTAAACATGGAAAATTTTTGTATATGTTTTTCCGACATATCTTTGAAAATCATGGTAATGTTGCAGAATGTGTGCAAAAATTGCGTACGGATGGAAGAAGAGAAGCACCGTCAGCTCCGTATATTCGTTATCTTGTGAAAAAAGTGAAAGAAACTGGCATCCTCATCAATAAACCAAAGCGTGAAAAGCCAAAAACAGTGCGTACATCCGAGAATATTGCTACTGTGGCAGAAAGTGTGCGTGAAGCGCCATCAACATGAACTCACCGATAATGTGCTTAAAAATTGGACCGATCGTGTAGGCTACTGCAGCCGAGGCAGCCATTTGAATAAAATCATTTTCCATTATTAACCGGAAGGATTGTACTTTCAAATAAAAAAAGAAATTTGAGAAATTATTCAGTAGGTTTTTTTATAGCATTTTCAAAAACAAAAAAAGTTATTTGGCGGACCCTTTATTAAAAATTTAATAAAATCACAATTGTAAAGTATATTTCTTAGTTAATAAAAAATTAAGCGAAGCCAAAATAAAAGCAGGAATTTATGTATATCTTTCCAAATCTAATATTTTTTTTATCGTTTTAACTGTTCTGATGAGTTTAAGGTATTATTTTCATTGTGCCTCAAATTCGCAAAATTATGAGAGATAAAAACTTTATGAACAAGCTAAGTTCAGTTGAAAAAAACGCACTAGAAAGAGTTTTGTTGCACTTTGTGATAATTTTCTTGGTAATCACAGAAGCGACGACAATGTAGCGGTTGTTAATGACTTTTTAAGGGCATCTGGCGAAATGCGCAGCACTATGTTCCTAAAAATTAATTTTCTGCATTCACAGTTAGACTTCTTCCCAGGCAATCTGGGCCAGTTTAGCGATGAATAAGGCGAACATTTTCACCAAAAAATTTTTACAATGGATAAAAGGGTTTGGGTGAAAAAATAACATAAAAATTATTTCAGAATATTGTTGGTCACTTCAAAGGGATGCTAAAAATGCTGAATTAAAAAAAACCGTCATGCAAACATTTCTGAGTGGAATGGCCAAAAATTGTATTTTTTGCAAATATTTTGTGTTAATAAAAAGTTTAATAACTCAGTAAATTTTTAACGGATTTTTAAAACCGAAGTTGCATTTTACTCATAAATAAATTTCTTTGTTAATAAATTCATATATAGTACGGTTCCTTTACAAAATACTTTGTAAAAACGTCTCCAAATTTGGCGAAAAAATTAAAAAAAAAAATGTGTTTGCTTGAGAAATTCACACAGATTTCTCTATGTAATTTATATAATATTGGAGAGGTCGTATTCTCTTCTTTCTAAATCCGCTGAGAAATTCGGATGATATTAAACTAAGTTACTTAAGTGAATAAACGTACGAAAAACCGGTTTCTTACCCGTAACTCAAGATTTTAGAGGTGTTTGGAAAATTTCAAAAACTGATTCTTGTTGTACAATATTTACCAGGAAAATAGTATCACTTCCCAAGTATTTCAACTTCATTCTTTTTTGTATCATTGTGTTATTGAAATAAAAAAAATTACCTGGAAGGGGAGAGCAACATGTTACCGAAATGAAATGAAATTGCCAACCGTATCAAAAAAAAAAAAATAGTGCTGGCAAACAACTGCTATTTTTGTAAACCCCACCGTGTTAAAAATTACCAAAGGTACAACTAATATTGTACTAGGAAAACATAATTTTTTTTGCAAGGCATGTGATTTGCCAAAACCACCCTCAAAATTCTTGGCCAATATTGTTTTTACCAATATTACAACCAATTAAAAGCATTTTTTTAATGTTCTATTACATTTTAAACATTTCAATATAGTATTAAGACCAAATTCTATTGCTGCTTTTTAAATGTGATTTATTATACATATTTCGCAAAATGAATTTAATTTAAGCTATTTTAATAGCACAAAATTGTTTTGAATAACCAACGTTATGTCAACGGTGGCAAGTTCGTTCAAACCAACGGTTGGTTCTATGATTGTTAATCCCATGTTCTGCCAACGCATAACCGACCGTCGCCGACACTTTTCTATCACTGTGCCGATTGTTTTTTCTGTCCGGGTAGTTACCTTGATGGACATGTCCTTGTTGAAATAATAGGGTTTGTAATAAAGGGTGTTTTTTAAACAGGTATGCAACTTTAAGTAGGCAGCACTATTTTAACTGGCGGCCATTTTGTCAGCCGTCAAGTGATTTATGTTTAGTTTGGTTTGACATTTCAACATGAATAGACTGACACCTGAACAACGCTTACAAATTGTGCAAACTTATTTTGAAAATCATGGTTCTATTCGAAATACGTATCGCGCACTACGTCGAATTTTGTTTAGCGATGAAGCTCACTTTTGGTTAAATGGATACGTCAATAAACAAAACTGCCGTATTTGGAGTGATGATAATCCTCAAGTATATGTTGAGGCACCGTTACATTTAGAAAAACTGACTGTTTGGTGTGATTTATGGGTGGAATCATTGGTCCGTACTTCTTTTAAAAACGATGCTGACCGCTATAGAGCCATGATTAATGACTTATTGTTCATCAATTGAACAACCATATTGTCCATGAGCTGTGGTTTTAGCAAGACGGGAAACGTTTTGTAACCGCATAGTACCACGTTTCGGACCAGTGAATTGGCCTCCAAGATCGTGCAATTTAACTTCGCTGAACTATTTTCTGTGGGGATATGTGAATTCCCTAGTCTAAGCCGATAAGCCTGAACAATTGACCACATGGAGGACAACATCCGTCACGTTAATATACGGCCAAAAATGTTGGAAAAAGTCATCGAAAATTGGACCTCCAGATTAGACTACGTCCGAACCAGCCGTGGCTTTCATATGCCAGAAGTCATATTTCAATTATTATGTCAGAAGATTATCTTTCGAATAAAGTAAATTTCATGTCAATTTAAAGAATTCATCTTTGTTTTATTCCATTTCAAAGTTCTATACCTCTATAAAAAACACCCTTTATAGAAGTAACAAGTTAAGTCCTTGTTAATAAAAGTTTATTTTTCCTCCCAAAACTTGTAAAAAATCACCCAGAAAACAGTCTCAGTTATAGACAACTATAGACAACTATCACACTAATATTTCATATTTTAAGTCGTGAATGTTAAATATTCAGTTGCCTCATTCAATATTATATTTCACATAAATATTACGCTCCATATTTAAATAAAAAACTTTTTGGGTTTTTCTAGTATTAAGCCGTGAAACTCAGATTAATGAACTACTATCCTACTCATTGCACCACAATCACTTTTCAATTTTTTTTTTTTTTTTTTTGTTTATTGGCTTTTTAAACATTTACACATTTTATATTAATAAAAAAAACTTTCTGAGGTAAAGTGTTTGCAACCGTTATATAATGACAATCGTAATTACTTTTATTACAATTAATTGCTGAAGATTTTTGAGTTAGATTTTTACAGGAAGAAGAAAACATTTTTATTGAAAAATTTAACGCAGTTTGCAGTTTGGTCCCCTTCAAGGACTTGTCAGTGGTTAAATTATGTGTCAATTGAACAAAGTATTTTATTCAATTGAACAAAATACTTTGCTAAATTGCTCTATATGAAAAACTTTTTTCTTTGTGTCGTAGTGAGTTTCAAACCCACAGCCATACAAATTCAACTTGTATGGCTGTTAAATTTGGATTACGAATAGTAATCAATTATATTACATTTTAAAAAGAATGGCATTGATTACATAATTATCTTTTGAACCATTCCTGATTGTTAATTAATTATGATTACAAATAATCCAAAAATAATTAAGATTTTTTAGGATTGCGAGAAAATAATCAAAAATAATCAAAAGTAATCAAAAAAATAATTGACTACTTTCAAGGATTATTTATGATTATTTTAGATTATTTTTTAAGAATTTTAAATTTTCTTCATGTATGTAACATTTTATTTTGAAAAATTTTGAATTTACAACGTAAAAAAAATCTTAACAAATAAAACAAAATTAAATAGTTTTTGTATACAAAATATATGTAAATTCACTTCAAGAACAAAACAATCAATAACAATTTTAGTACTTCCTAAATCAACAAAGAGGAAAAAATATGTGAAAAAAAATAATAAAGAGAAACAAATACATTTAGAATACATTCAATTCACAAAAAAAAGTTTTATAATTTACATATATTTACAATTGGCCTTCATTACAACTAATTTTTCAAAAGAAAAATCAGACAATGATTGCCACCTTGGGCTGTTGACCATCCCGGTAAAAGAATACAGTCGTTCAACTGGAGCTGAAGACGATAAGGGCGTGTTAAAAAATAAATGCATCCCTTACACAGTACAACACATGATTTTGGGACTCAATTCTGAGAATTGCACGTGAAAGTAGCCCCAAAAAGTAAGAACTTCTGCATCTAGGCATGAAAACAAAATTTAGAACATTTTTAATTATGAAATTGTTAATGAATTAGCTAAATTATTGAAAAAATAAAGTTTTTCCTTAAAAAAAAAAAAAAAAAAATTGAAAATGTTCTAAATTATAATTGAAAATACAAGTTTGATATAATTTTTAAAATTATGTTAATTGAAAATGTTTAATTATAATTGAAAATGTTCTAAATTTTGTTTCCATGCATAGATAACACATAAAAATCTCATATTTTCTGTGTAAGAATAGCTGTAATATGAATCGGAATTTTTATTTTCATGCAAAATAAAGTTTATACAGACGAAAAAAAAAACAGCATATTTGTGGATTTATAATCCAGTTATTAAGCAAAAAATGTGAAAAATGAGGTTAAATGGGCATTTTTGCGATTTTTAAGGCAGCGGATGCACTATTTTCGGGTAGGATATTCAATATCTACAACTTTCTTCAGACACAAAAGAGATATTCCGTACGGTATACCCAGATATAACCGTGTTAAAATAATCACATTTTTGCCAACTGATGTTTTATTGCGATAGTTGGTCAACTTTAATATGTTCTTGTGGAGAAGGACTTACTTCAATTTCATCATCTGCAAAGTCAAATCTTTAAAGTAAAAAACAAAATAAATGTACGCATAAGCTTACCATCATCAGTGGCAACACCTTGAGCCATTTCATTTTGATGCTTTGGGTTAGTACTGTTGCTTCAATTGCAATATTTGACTCAGGCTTCAACATGAAATATGGTTGCAACCTTTCATAGAAAAAACCAAAAACGGGTTTCAATTAAAAATTTTATTGAATCAATTAATATTTTAATTGATTTTGCACCTACCACTGAAATGATAGTATTAACTAAAAAAATTTGCGGACAGTTTATTAAAACTCTTTCAATTAAAATAATAATAATATCAATTAAAAGAGTTATTGTTTTTCTTTACAACCTCAATTAAAAAGTTAAGTTAAATTGATTAAAACTTTAATTGAAACTTGAGAAGAAAACAATAGTAGTTTTAATTAAAAACTCGTATTTTTTTATTTTTTTTTTTATGCCCCCCATTAAATAAAAAAAGAAATGTAGGTTTGTACATTAAATTGACATTTTATTTATAATAAAATTAAAGCTTTTTAATATAAAACAAATAAAAGTTTTGCTTGTCTTGTCTTGAACTTTTTCTTGTAATTGAATTGATTTCTTAAAAAAATCACACACAACTTTAAAATGATAGTTTAATGACACTTATACTTATTGAAAATTTAATTATTTACAAAAATAATAGTTTAATTGTAATTTTCGATAAGGTTTATTTAAATCCACATGTGCACTTTTATTACCACAGATAAAACACGAAACTAAATTAAGTTTTCGTGCGTACACGAATATCTCAACAAAAAGAGTGTTGCAAACTCTAGTGAAATAACTACGATTTTGCGTGTATTTGAAATCGGTAAACTATTCAACTTATTAAAAGTTAATCATTTGCGATTTTTTTTCTTTTTATTTACAAATTAAATAATATATTGATATAATTAAACCTTTGTTTGATTATTTAATCTAAGTAAAATAAAAAAAAAAATAGTTTGCCAAATTTTAAAAAATTTTGTTTACATGTTGTCAACACTGTATGGATATATTAGAAAATTCAATAAATTTTTTAATTATTATTATTATTATTTTATTATTATTATTATTTTTATTTATCGATTTCCTGCGCAACAAGAACAAGTCTTATAATTAAAGCACAGGATTATATTGGTTTACAAGGAATGCCACATAAAAAATTAATATTAAATATAAAATTAAAAAAAAAAAAAAATAAATATACTAAAATTAATAATATTAAAAGTTACATGAAAAATTTAAAACAATATATAAATAAACATAAAATAAAGATATGATAACATTTTACAAATTAATCTCGAACGAGAATTTTTATTTAAGTTTCGCAAAAGATTCAAATAAAAATTTCCTAAAAAGAATTGCGTTGCTATTTGTTTGTTGGTTGTTTGGCACATTATTCCAAAGACGAACGGCGTTTATGAAAAATTGCCATTCTGACACAAGACATTTAAATCTAGGTATAATCATGTTCTTACCCCTGGTAGATCTAGCAAATTGTATAAAATTAAAAAGGTATTGTGGTTTTTCAGTGTATGCAACTTTGTGCAGAAAAATAAGGACTCTAATTTTAAGAAGGTTTTCGAAAGATACACCATAAAGATTTTTTGAAACAGCAGAGACTCCATCACTCTTCCTCAATCCGTAAACATATCTTATGATGTTGTTATACAAAACCTCTAATTTTTTCTTGCTGATGGAATCACAGTTAGCGAAAAGTTCACAGCCGTAAATTAGACTAGGAATCAGGTAAGCCTTTACAAGAAGTTGCCTTACTCTTAGTGGTGTATGGTGGTGTGTTACCCACAGCGTTCGAAGTTTCACATATGTTTGAACTACGAGAGTATTTATGTGGCTTGACCAGGATAAATTGTTGTTAAACACTACCCCTAAATTCTTAACTCTTTGCACCATTTCGATTTTTTTATTGTTTATTAAAATATAATTTTCAAAAAGTGGTGTAATGGATTTTTTATGAATTACTAAACATTTTGATTTTTGTGGATTAAGACAAAGGCTATTCGCAACTGCCCAGCAATGTATTTTATTTAGATCATAATTAAGTTTTTCGACATTTTCACTAACAGAGTTTGCAGGGCTACTTAAGTACAACTGAACATCATCCGCATACATATGTATTTTACAATAAGTAAGTTACTGTGGTAAATCATTGGCATAAACTGAAAAAAGGAGAGGTCCTAGGATCGAACACTGTGTTACACCTTTTGTGAGTGTTATAGGATTTGAAGTAGTGTTATTAACGTGTACAGATTGACTTCTATCAGTAAGATAAGACGATATTAAATTAGATGATGAAGATGAAAAATTGAAACATTTTTTCAATTTCATGCATAACGTTTGATGGTTTACAGTGTCAAATGCCTTGGAATGGTCGAGAAGTACCAGGAAATTAATTTTACCATTATCGAGTTCGCGTCTTATATTCTCAGACACGTCAACCAGTGCAGTTACACAGCTGTGGTTGGGACGAAACCCCGATTGTTTTTCGGACATTAAAAGATTTTCGTGTATGTAGGAACTGATTTGCAAATGCAAAATCTTCTCCAAAATTTTTGAAAGAAAACTTAGTATTGCTATTGGGCGATATTCCGTGTTCGACTTTGGTAGTGGTATAACCTTCGCGTGCTTCCATTTTGTAGGAAAAGAACTAGAAGTTATAATAGTATTAAAAAGGTGTGTAATAAATGGCAATATTAATGGTAAAAGAATTTTAATAAAATTAGGATGTATATTGTCGAAACCAACTGCATTGGATTTAACCAATGAAAAGCAAGATAAAACTTCAACCTGGCTAACACAAGAAAACTCGAAAGAGTTTTCTAGAGAAATCGAGTTATTATCAATAGGAGTAATGTTTGGTATTACATTATTCGTTGAAACCGATGGTATATTGGTGAAGATATTATTGAGTTCATCAGCGTCAATGGGACAGCTATTAGTTTTACCAGATTTTCCGATACCAATGTCTCGAATAGTTCTCCATGTGTTCCTTGAGTCAATGGCAGAACCAAATCGTTTTGCATAATAGTTGGATTTAGCCAATCTTATCTGACTATTAACATAATTTCTGGCACAGCGAAATTCACCTTTAAGTCCTGCTGTTCTAAAACGTTTCCATCTAGAGTAAGCTAGATCTCTACGTTGTATAGATTGCTTAATGTTCTTGGTGAACCACGGTTTAGTTTTACTTGTAATTTTTTTCCTAATTAAAGGTACAGTGTCATCATATAGGGATAGAATGTTGTTTTCCAAAAATGCCAGCTGATCGTCAACAGAACTCATAAAGTAAATGTTATTCCAATCAAAAGAAGAGAAACTTTCATATAGCAAGGTGTAGTTTATGTTTCTAAAATTCCGGTAACTATAAAACTGATCCTCTTGTTGTAACGGAAAATCATACACTAAAAACATCAAGTCATGTTTGGAAAAACAAGAGGCAGAAATTTGATCATATAAAACGACTTTCGATGGATCACCCACAAATATAATATCAATTAGTGTGCTATTGAGAGTTGTAAAATGTGTTGGCATTGTAATATTAGTAGGTGAAAGTCCTACTGATTCCATGCTATCCTTAAGGGTCGATTCTTTGAGTAGATTTGAATTGAAGTCACCTAATATCACTACATCATTGTACGGCATGGTTAAATTTTCTAAAGTTTCGACAAAATTGTCAAAAGGAATGTTAAATTTGGGTCTATAAACGCATCCAACTCATTAATTAAAAAAATTGTTTAAATTGCCATTGATATTCAAACAATCGATTAATTAGATATTTTTGTCCCATAATTTTTTCTGTGTTCTTTTAACCTCTGTTCCATTTGTAAAATAACAGACGATAATTGCTGCAGCTCCTGGGATCTGCTTAGTTTATGCAGCTTATTGCTCAGTGTCGTAAGAGTTTGTATTAAAAATCCTGTAATAATATTAATATAAATTTATATTTTAAACAAGCAAAATATAAAAATACCATAATTAATGTTGCTTTCTCCTTGAAGAAAGACCAGGGCCTTTGCAATTGGTTCCATTACCAAATTGTACATTTCCAGGTACTGTATGTCTATTGCAGAAAAATGTGGCAAAGTCAACTTATCGCACAGATTATTTAACTTTTCTTTTAATTTTTTCATCTTTGTTTTAAATTTTGACGATTTTTTAATAATTTTGACGATTTTTAATAATGTTGACAATTTTTTCAAATTTTGACGATTTTTTTTTTTAATTTTGACGATTTTTTAAGTTTTGACGCTTTTTTTAAATTTTGACGGTTTTTTTATAATTTTGACGATTGTTTTTTTTTTTTATTAATTTTGAGTATTTTTGGAAATGTTGACGATTTTTTTTGCAATTTTAACGATTATTTTTTTAATGCACAAGCAATTGCTTTCAAATGCATATAAAATAAATTAAGAAGAATGCAGAATTGTGAAGAATGCAAACAGGTTAGCAATTATCAAATCGATGGCCAACAATAATAAAATTAAAAAAACAACTAACATTAAATACTGGTAGAATTTCAAGTAGAAAAATGTATTTGTGACAGTATTGCCATTATTTCGCAAAATAAAAAAAATAATTAAAAACAATCAAAAGTAGTCTTTGAAAGTAGTCGAATTATTTTTGATTACTTTTTATTATTTTTGATTATTTTTAGTAATTTTTATTAATCATTGATTATTTTTTGATTCATAATCAATTAGTAATTGTAATCGTAATCAATTAGTAATCGTGCGAATCTGAAAATAATCGTAATATAAACATTACTTCAACTTTAAAAAAAAAAATAGTCTTATTACTAATTATTATGATTAGTAATCATTACTTAACAGCTATGCATACAACAGGCTATGACTCGTAGCATCATTGTTCAATGTTCAGGCGTCAGTCTATTCATGTTGAAATGCCAAACCAAACTAAACATAAATCACTTGACAGCTGACAAAATGGCGGTCAGTTAAAAAAGTGTTGCCAACTTGAATTTCTATACCTGTATAAAAAACACCTTTTACATAGAAAAGTGTCGCTCACACACTTTTTTTGAGTAGCATAATTTTTTTGTAGATATCTTTTTAATTTTTTTCTTTTTAATTTTCAATAAAAGTTTTATCATTGCCGTCATAGGTGCAAACTCATTTAAAATATTAATTGATTCCATAAATTTTTTAATTGAACCCCGTTTTTAGCTTTTTCTGTGTACCTATGAACAATTTAGTTTTCAACTAGAATGCTTCCTCATTTAAATCCTATTGTTATCTTTTTCACAAGTAATAATCATATTATGATGCGGTTTATTCACATTCATTAGTTGAATACCAAGTGCATGTTAGAGTTGCCAGTGGGCAAATTTTTCAATTGTTTCTGGGACAAAGCTGCAATTTCAGCAAAAAATTCAAAAAAGTTTTTTTTTTCGAATTTGTTAAAACGAAATCACTTCTGACCCGCATGTGTTGTTTAACCATATAACGAATTAATATTACGTATACGTCTTTTGAAGTAATACCAGTTTTTGTTGACGAAACTACTGCAGACGTATGGTCTAGCGTATGTGCTTTACAATCAGCCGCTCACTTAATTGTATTTTCTTTACACTTTTTTTTAAAAAAATTTAAAAAATTTCTTTTTTTATTATCATAAACAAATATTAACGCTTAGGCATCTTAAAGGGTATTTTGTTTTAATACACAAATGATCCCAAATATATTAACTTTCTATCATTTTGTTTGCAACCCAAAAAACGCAAACAAATGCCTATTCTCGAACACGAGTGAAGTACAAGTGTGAAATTTGGTGACATGAAAGATGATCAATAACTTACACAAAGTATGAAAAGGATTATTTCCATAATTTATGTAAGTTATTGATTGATGAAGGTAATATGTGTTTTCTAACCTGTTGCCTGATTGGACATGTTCCAATAAAAATAATAGATTTTGTAATAGAAACGCAACCAGTAGTTACCTACCCTAATATCTTTATTCCCAAACTTATTACCGGGTAACAGAAAGTTTTTCCGGAAATTAACGAAAACACTGAACGATTTCATAACTTTTCAAGGGCATTACATTTTTCTACGCATTTGGTTTTTTTTTGGATTATTGTCATGGACAGTTAAAGAAAGTTTAGTATATTTTATTATAATGTTTATTAACTACAAGATGGAATACATCTGTTATTCGATATTCGTCAAAAACTTTCTTCTAAATTTCAAACATACCAAGGTCATCTTTTTACAGTTTAGTTACCATATTGCTCAAGAAAAGCATGCAAGGTTATTTACGAAGGATGTATGCTGTCCAAATAAATCGGCAAAAAAAAAAACAGAAGAAAAATATTATATTCGCATGTAAGAGTATCAGATAACAAATCAAATAAGTGCGCAAAAATATAGACGGCTTAAATGCAAAATGTTGTGTGCATTTATAAATTTAGCAAAATATGAAACGAGAAATCTTTAAATTCTATGATTGGTAAGAATATCTGTTTATATTTTGCAGAGAGCGTGTATTTTTCACAAACGATTATTTACAAGCCATATATAAACTCTGTACTAGAAATAAAACTGTAAAAATAGTAAAAAAAAAAAAATACGAATTAAAACTGACCTTGCAGAAAAAACTGCTAAAATGAGCTGTTTTTTTTTTTTTTTAATAAATATTAGTAATATAAGAATAGCAAAAATAAATATGTTGAAAATGTTTTACTTTTATATTGAAAAAAAAAAAAAAAAAAATAAAAGCAAAAGATTGTTTTTTGATTTTTTATCATAAATTATGATGTGAGCAAGATTATTCAAGTTCAAGATTATTGGTTTTTTGTAATGTTTATTTATTAATTAAAAAAGTCTTCATCCGCTAATTTAATGCAGACTTTATATACTGAACGGTCCTTATATGTTTCATTTCGCGTCACCAAAAATTTTCAGAGAACCAATGTAGAAGCTGAGAAGATTTACCCAAATTTTGAAGGAAAAAAAGCAACGCTTTACCCAAATTGTCTTATTTACTTGTTGAGAAGTAAGAAAAAAAAAAAACAAAATTGGAAGAATTGAACCAATTCAAATCAAAAATAAAACATCTCTAGTAGGGTGGGGAGACTTGAACATCTTAATGGGCGCTTCGCGTTTCTGATTCTTGGGATTGTACTGAGCAAAAAAGTCAACTAGACCATACGTCTACGGTGAAAATCGAGCTTCCAGATTTTGACTTTTTAGCCGTTTTTTGTTAAAGTAACAATGTGTGTGATGGACATATTTCAGGACGTAGGAGGAGCTTATCCAAGATTATGGTATCAATCTCTTCTTTTTAAGATTTTCTAGCAGGTTAAAGCATCAATCATATTTGTGGGTGGGGTTTAAGGGGTTAATTTTTAATTTCAAAATATGGCTTTTTTTGCGTTTTTTGTGAAAGTAACAATGTGTGGGATGGACATATCTCAGGAAGTAGGAGGAGCTTATCCAAGATTATGGCATAAATCCTTCTTTGGAAGATTCTCTAGCAGATTAATGCATCAATCATATTTGTGGGTGGGGTTTAAGGGGTTAATTTTTAAATAGGGCTTTTTTGCCGTAAAGTCAAAATCTGGAAGCTCGATTTTTACCGTAGACGTATGGTCTAGTGGAATTTTTTGCACAGTACAATCCGAAGAATCAGAAAATCGAAGAGCCCATTAAGATTTTTTTCCTTCCATACTAATCGCCCCACCCTAATCTCTAGTCATAATACATTGAGTTGTTAGCGTTTATTAAATAAACCATAACGCTTTCTGACTATGGCATTAGAGCCAGTTAGAGTCAGTTTTTGCCGTACTCTGCAATTTTGAAATGTTTTACTTTTAAATTAAAAAAAAAAAATTAAAACCAAAAGTTTGTTTTTTGATCTTTTATAATAAATTATGATGTGAGCAAGATTATTCAAGTTCAAGATTATTTGTTTCTTGTTAAACAAAAAACCGTGTAATGTTTATTTATTAAATACAAATGTCCTCTATTTGGTTTTTTACTTCTCATCAAGTAAATTTAAAAATACAGGTAAAGCGTTGATCTTTTTTCTTCAAAAATTATAATTTGGGTAAATCTTTTACCCTGAAGATTTTCGGTGATTTGCACTGTTTTTTTTTTTTTTTAACAAAACACAAATGATCTTGAACTTGAATAATCTTGCTTACATTAATCTGTTGAATTTACAAATATTTAGCTATATTGTAGCTAAATTTTAGTTAATTTAAAGTAACAAAAAAATTCGCTAAAATCAGCAAAAACATGTACTAAATATTTGTACACAAAAAAATCATTAAAAAATGTGAAGTTTTAAAAGTTTTTTTTTTCCATTTTTTTGATGTGAATAATGTAGTGTGCTTCTATGGTGTACATTGCCTTGCTGTAGACGGGCTATATGACACCATACATTCCACAAGCCTCTCGAGGGAATATGCTAAGTAAGCTTTTTCCCACTATGTTTTTATGTTAGTATTAGTTTATGATAAGCAGATTAAGTTAAATTCTTTTAATAAATTCAGTCGATTGCTGATACTAAAAATAACCGGTCGGTGTGTTGTACATGGCGACCCTGCCAGTACATGTTTTTGCAAAAATTCCTATTGATTTTAGCAACATAAACTGTTATTTGCATTCTACACACAGAAAACAGTTTTGTAGTTGCAACCGAATTTTTTGCCAACCGATTTTGTGTGGTTCCACGTACTATCACTATTATTAAATTTTAATACTATTGTAACAATTGAATATTTTATATTTATGGACTATAATATTCTCTAAATAGATTCACATGCATTCAACAAAATTTATTGTAATAAAAAAAAAATTTAATGCCTCAAACTGGGTTTGAATCGGCGATCGTCCGTTTGTCAGGCAAGTACTTTACCTCTAGTCTAAACCGAATTTGAGTTTGTATTTTCCAATATCAATCTTGAACGTTTTTTGCTTAAAATATAAATATGTATGTCTAAAAATTGATTTGTATGTACAACAGAAATTCGGTTGCTGATCTCAATATTTTATTAGAGTTACCAAAACTATAAAAAATATTATTCTAAAATTATTTTATTAAAAACAATTCTTATGCCGCGAACTGGAGTCGAACCTTTGACCTTCTGCTTGTTAGGAAATTATTTACCTATAGCCTACACCCAATTTGAATTTGTATTTTCAAATTTCTACCTTGAATATTTTTCTTCTTTCAAGTTTAAATATGAATGTCCAAAAATAGATTTGTATGTCCAGCAGAAATTGGGTTGCTAATCTTAATATTATATTAGAGTTAACAAAACTATTAAAACAATTCATATTATTTTAAAATTAGTAGCAAAAACTAATATTTTAGATAGAGTGATTGTTTTTTTTGGCAGGCGAAACTAATATTCGATTTTAACTGCAAATATTTTATTTAAGGGATAAAATCTCCGGTGGGTATTAAAGGTAGTGTAGAAGATAATTTTTTTTCAATATTGATTAAGAAAACCAATATTTTGAATGATGTGACTGTGTTTTGGTTAATTTTATATATATTCTGTTTACAAAATAGTTTAAGTGTTTTGATGATGACTTTTAAGGACTTACACTTAAAATAATATTCCGGTAAAGACCACTGCAAATGTAGTTAAAAACAAATGAAATTTCACTTAAAGAAAGGACGTCCAACATTTCAGTAAATTCAACTTTTAACATTGTCATTTGCTTTTTAATGTCAAAAAAAAAAAAAAATGACTTGCAATTGTAGTAAAAACTAAACAAATTTTTATTTTTTTAATATTTTTAAATAACAAAAAACTACTGTAAAAAATGAATGTAAAATCATAAAACAGTCATTTGATGTCATTTTAAAAGCTGGAGCCTCCAGCTAAGGCAGAGCTTTATATTAGCAGTCATTTATAGTAAAAAACCTATTAATGTGGTTAATCTTAAAATCTTTGGCGATGAAACAAAAAACATTATAATCAGCATGTACCCCAGGAGGCCAATGACACCAACAGTACATAAAGTATTAGCTCATGCTAAAGAAATATTAAAAAATAGTATGCTGCCATTAGAAGAACTGACAGAAGAAGCCAGAAACATTAAACAGTCATTTGATGTGGTTTGTTTTTTGAAATGAACTACAAGGTTAGTAAAAAATTTAATTTGTTCTACAAATGACTGAAATTTACATTAAAAATAAAGAAACTGTATTACAACCCAAACAACTACTGTATTTTTAAAACAGAATTTCCCTGAGTGTACAATTAAAATAATGTACACTCAGGGAACAATTGAATAATGACTAAACTTTGTTGGTTACAATGGAATTCCAACCAATTTATTCTGTGTGCGTACTAAATTTGAGGTAAATATAGCAAAAATTTGGTTAATATTACAGTTTTTGTTTGCCATTTTAAGTCTACAAATATTTAGTAAAAGTTTTTGCTAATGTTACAGAGTAAAATGCTATTTTCAATTAACTAAAATTCACATCGAATATAACTCAAATTTTTGTCAAGTCAACAGATTTATTTTTACAGCTCTTATTTTATTAATATTTAGAAAAAATATCTGCTAAATTTAGCAGTTTTCTCTGCAAGGCCATTTTTAACTTATTTTTAGTAGCTTTTCCACCTAACGACAATACGCAAAATATTTGCTGTTTAAGGGTGGTCAACTTTACATAAAAAACTAAAACTAACAACAAATTGCTATGAAAAAGATTTGCGCATTTTTTTAAAACAAACAATGCAAAAACTTTAGTACACTCAAAAAAATAAGTTAGTAGAAAAGTTAGTAAAACGTCTTGTGAATCAGGTATACTATTTGTTAGCAAATTTTTTGCTAAAATTCTGTTTTAAGCTAAAATTTTGCTATACTTATTCAGCACTTAACTGTTTGAACTAATGTTTTACTAATATTAAACTAATGTTTTACTAATTTTTTTGCTAAAAAAAATTGTGCTAATAAGCACATTAATAGTGTGGACGACAACCAGATTGATAGGTATGCGCAGAATGAAGCAGATGTCGCGGCATGTCAAGATGTAGTTGAAAAGAGAAAAATTATACTAAAAAGTACAACTCTAATAAGACATATAAAAAAATCAACCATGGAAGATTTTTGTATCTGTTTTTCATACATAGAACAAAATTGAGAATTAAAACAACGAATTTTGCGTTGTCACCGGCTTGTGAAATAATTGTCTATTAATTAAATAAAAGATAAAATAAAATATTTAAATTTAATATGTATTTCTAAACTAAATGTTTATAGATTAATAATCTAGTGTGATCAAATTGCAAACAAACATATACAGCCATGTAGACAGAGTAAAACGAAAGACAAAGACACACATCTTAGGTAGATTTTTATGGTTCCTTTTTCTTATTGCAAAAAGGGTTGTTTTTTTCGTTTCGTTTGTTTTTGTTTATTTTTTCGTTTCGTTTCTATAATTATCTTCGGCAGTTGCGTCCTTTAAAAGAAAGCACCATTTAGACAACCATTGATGTAAGTAGTTGAAAGAAAATTTTTGTTATGTTATATATATTTATTTCTATATCTTTTTAGATATTAAATTAATAGTCTCTTGAGGATTCTATCCAGTGAAGGTTTCCAACCTGTCTGCTACGCAGACGATGTGGCGATACTTTTAATGGGAAGAATCCGAGATATCTATGTAGGAGGGCATCTTATGCACTCGAACTGGCGTAAAACTGGGCTACGCCCAGGGGCCTAAATGTCAATCCGGACAAAACCGAAATATGCCTTTTTACTAGGAAGAGGAAGATCATTGATTTTGATGAACCTATCTTCCTGGGAAAAACGGTTCACATCTCCGATAGGGTCAAGTATCTGGGAGTTGTTCTTGATAGGAAACTATCCTGGAGGGACCATATTGAGGAAAGGGTGAAGAGGGCCCACATATCGTGGGCCGTCTGTAGAAGGGCAATAGGATCTAAATCCCAGGATGACAGACTGGCTATACATTAGCGTTGTCAGACCTATACTGACGTACGCATCTGTAGTATGGTGGACATCGATGAGATTTGGCTCGTATGTGGGACTATTGCAGAAGATACAGCGCCTATGCTGTTTGGGCATTAGTGGCGCAATGAGAACCACATCTACTAGGGCTGTCGAGACTATTCTGGCAATTCGCCCAATTGAGGTACAGGTGAAGTACGAGGCCGCATTGACTATGATGCGGCTGAGGGCTACCGGGAATGGGACAATAATGGCCATATTACCGGACACCGTACTATTTTGGACCAATTGCCAGGGTATTGCGTCCCAGAATGGGACTGCGACAGGATTTCAGAGAGGTCTGTCACGACGCTCTGTGACACGTTAATCCCCGACAGGCAACCATGGTTAAATGGGACCTTCTTGAGGAACCAACCGTGGATCCACTTTTACACGGATGGATCAAAACTGGATGGGAAAACGGGTCTGGGCTTCTGTAACGCTGACTTCAATGTACGCAAATGCTTCCGTCTTCCTGACCATAACACCGTACTACAGGCGGAGGTCACCGCGATTACGGAGTGCATTAAGCAGGTGAATATCATGGGCTTGACTGGTGATATTGTGATTTTCACGGATAGCCAAGCGGCTATCCGGGCTTTATCTACGGACTCTGTGGGATCAATGACGATACTCAGGTGTAAAGGGGAAATTAACGATTTCTCTTCACGGGGACGCATTGAGATTATATGGGTGCCGGGACACTGTGGTATAGCGGGGAACGAAGTGGCTAATGATTTGGCTAGGGGAGGGTCTTCCCTGGAATTAGTCACTTTGGAGAACGCAAAACCTTTTCGAGCTCTCAAGGCGGAGCTGGTGGACTGGGCTGACACCATGCATAGGACCATCTGGGAAAATGCGGGTGTTGGCAGGACTACAAATATTCTCTGGGGCAACCCGGACAAGGACAAGACGAGGGAAATTCTGAATCTCAGTAGGAAGGAACTGAGTCTTTTGATGGAAATCCTCTCGGGACACTCGACACTTAGGGCCCATCTCCACCATATTGGTAGGGCGGACTCGGAAGTGTGCAGGGCCTGTGGGGAGGACGAAGAGACCTTGGAAAACTATCTCTGTGAATGCCCGGCATTTGCCGGGATCCGGGTCGAAATACTATCCCGTGACCCAATATCCACATTGGGGGAGCTTAGGGGCATAGGATGGAAGAAGTTGAGGACTTTCGTCAGTGCGACGGAGTTTCTGGGATAGTAAGGTGACATAGGACATAAAACCGATTGTTTAGAGCGCACAACAAGCCGACATTTTGGCTTAAGTGTAAGTCCTCAGGGACTTGAGTCGGTTTAGGGAAGTATTTCCCTTCTCCGAATCCTCTTTTCGACCTAACCTAACCTAAATTTAAATATTTTATTTTGTCTTTTATTTAATTAATAGACAATTATTTTCACAAGCCGGTGACAACGCAAAATTTAAGTTGTTTTAATCCTCAATTTTGTTTTATGTATGAAAAAGAGATACAAAAGTCTTCCATGGTTAATTTTTTTATATGTCTTATTAGAGTTGTACTTTTTAGTATCATTTCCTCTTCTCTACTACATCTTGACATGCCGCGACATCTGCTTCATTCTGCGTATATCTTTCAATCTGGTTGTCGTCCACACTATTAATGTGCTAATCAGCACAATTTTTTTTTAGCAAAATTAATTAGTAAAACATTAGTATATTAGTAAAGCATTAGTATAAAACAGTTAAGTGCTGAATAAGTATAACAAAAATTTTAGCTGAAAACACGATTTTAACAAAAAAATTTGCTAAAAAATAGTATACCTGATTTACAAGACGTTTTACTAACTTTTGTACTGACTTATTTTTTTGAGTGTACTATTTGTATAAATTTTCTGATCGTTAATATTAGTCTGGTTCAATTTATGTATATCGCCATTATGTTTTTTAGCCAGCGATATGCTTAACAAAAATAAACACACTTTGTAAACTGTAGAAGAACTTTGAGCCTTTGTTAAATATCAATTTGTAAATGATACAAACTTTTTTTTTTCTTATTATGGTTGTTTCTTTCTGCACAATAAACACTATAAGATTAAAATCTAAATCGATGAATATTATGTTGCAAAATTAAGATTTATTTTATACAGACGTTTATAAAAAACACAAAACTTAATGACAAACATAATCAAAAATATATAACATCTTTGAATTTACATAAAAACAGAAGTAAATTTATTAACATACAAACTACACTTAGAATACTATGTAGATAAGATCACTGTAAATGTAGTTAAAAACAAATGAAATTTCACTTGAAGACAGGGCGACTTACATATCAGTAAATTTAACGAACATTGTCATTTGTTTTTTACTGCTAAAAAAATTAACCTAAATTGTAGTTAAAATTAACCACATATGTTAGTAAAAAATAACATATGTGGTTAAAACTACTTATGATGTGAGCAAGATTATTCAAGTTCAAGATCATTTGTTTTTTTTTTTGCAAATTTAATGCAGACTTTATCTACTGACAGGTCCTTATATGTTTCTTTTCGCGTCACCGAAAATCTTCAGAGGACCAATGTAGAAGGGGTATAAGATTTACCCAAATTATAATTTTTGGGTGAAAAAGATCCACGCTTTACCCGCATTGGTTTATTCACTTGATAAGAAGTAAAAAAAAAAAAAACAAAATTGGAAGAATTGAACTAATTCATATCAAAAATAAAACATTTTTAACTAATAAACATTTTTCGTGTACATGCTAGAATCTCTAATCATAATACACTGTGTTGTTAGTGTTTATTAAATAAACAATAACACTTTCTGACTACAGCATTAGGGCCATAATAATAATCTTGCTCACATCATAATTTATGATAAAAGATCGAAAAATAAACTTTTGGTTTTAATTATTTAAAGTTTAAAAGTAAAACATTTTAAAACTACTGTATAAAATAAATGTAAAATCATAATACAGTAATTTAATGTGGTTTGTTTTTTTTTTTTTAAATGAACTACAATTGTAGTCAAAAATTAAATTGCTTCTACAAATGACTGTTTGTGCAGTTAAAAATAAAGATGCTATATTACAACTCAAACAACTACAAATATTTACAGCAGTTGTTCTTTGAGTGTAGTAAGCAAATTAGAAAAGTTAATATTAAAAGGGATGAAGTTGTATTAATATATTTTTTTCATAAATTTTATCCTATATCTGATTTTTGGTACTGTTTGTTAAAATGGTTGCATTAGTCTTATTGCCATATTAAAATACAAAAAATTTTGTGTAACAGAATTAAAACTTTTCAAAAAGTTGCCTAGAAAAAATATTCAATTTAACGTTTTGTAATCATACACTCACAAAATTTTTTTAGATTTTTTAGATTTAGATTTTTTTAATGATATACTGCACAACAAAACTAATTCTTATAATTATAGCACAGGATTATATACATATATGTATTAGCCATCATAAATTTTAAATTGATACAAATATAATGAAATAAAAGAAATTTTAAAAAATAAATAAAATGTAAATATTAAATACAAAGTACAGATTTTTAATCCACAACAAATAAAAAAATTAATAAAACAAAAATTAGTTTAAAAAATCGAAAAAAGAAAAAAAAAAATCCTTAAAAGGAATAATTTTAACAAAAGCTTAAAACAAAATGACATTATTACAAAGACGAGCAGTGTAGATAAATAGCTGCCATTCAGAAACTAAACATCGGTGTCTCGGGATTATAAACATTCTGAATTGGTATGATCTTGCAAACCGCGCTTTAGAGAACAGATACGGCGGATTTCTTGTATATGATGTTTTTTTGTATAAATAGTAAGTCTCTTATTTTAAGTAGACTTTTAAAAGACACACCGTATAAGCGTTTAGTAAAGGGACATCAATGAGCATATTTTATTAGTCCATAAACATACCTTATAATATTATTGAACAAAACATCGAGTTTGTTGCTGCTTGTAGAGTCAGATTTGGAAAAAAGTTCGCAAACATAAGTTAGACCCGGAACAAGGTAAGTCTTAGCCAGAAGTATCTTAACTCGTAAAGGAGTTAATGCCTGGATTTGTAGTTAAATGCACATTTAAAACACTAAACGTATAGTTAAAAACCGATCTACTGACTTTTCTTTTAAATTAAATGTATTTTTCATTTATTTTTAACTATTAAAAAATGAACTTAAAATATGTAAAAATAAAATATTTACCAATGAAAATGAAAATTATTCAAGTTCGAGGCCATACTCTATATTTTTTTATTGGGATACCCAGTAAAAAACGCTGCTTACATGCAAGTAGGTTTGTAAGGGAATAAGCCAATAAGAATCCCTTACAAACCTGCTTACATATGCCATGATTTTTATAAAGCGAATTCGCACTTGGAAGCATTACTTTTTGGCAAAGTGAGCGCTTATTTCAGCGTTTATAAAAAGCTGTGATTTCATGAATCATATTTATTGTCTGCATTATTACGATTAAAAGTAATCTTATGATAAATAAAAGTAATTATATGAATATAATTTATTTCACATAAAATTCTGCAGATTTTAATTTTTTGTTGTTAAAATTTTAGACATATAATGTAATCATTCAATTTTTTTACCGCTCTAAATATTTATTATTACTTACTCGAAAATACCAAACACAATCTTAAATCAATCGGGAAAAGTGGTACAAATCGTTTATAATCCACGACATGAAACTTTCTGCATTAAAACCTGCATCCTTATAAGGGATTAGGGTAAGCTGCTGGTTGTAAGTAACCTGCATCCTTGGTAGGAAAACAGTAAACTCATTTTTTTTTGGAGTTATATTGGTTTTTTGTTTTTATATACATCGAGATTATTTTTATGTTATTTTCAATTTATAACGAGCTTTCAACCTCCGTATATTTACAAAAATAAAGCAAATCAAATATATTAGCTAGGTTGATACTAGTATTTCGATCTGGCTAAAGATCTCATCAGAACCCGAAGTTTTAGAAAAGCTAGAGCCTATATAATAGGCAGAACTTTAACAAAAAACCTATTAATAATCAATTTTGCTCCATTCTTGTCTTCTTTTTTGTTTTGTTTATTTTTATACGTAAATTATTCATTTCTCTTGCTGCGTCTCAGTATTATGTGATAGTAAGCACTTCCATCAGCGCATTTGTTTTATCCTGCTTCTAAAATACGAAAATGTTTTACTGGGTATTGTCCTAACAAATAAGCTTTAGAGTTTTTGTTATCAAATTTACGGTACGTTCTTAGTTTACTTCCCCTTTACATCTTGTTTTTAAATAAAACAAAACAAGTGTAAAATTAAAAAATGAGAATATAAAGAAAAAGCGTTTATTATTAATCTACCAAAGGTAGACCTTGCATATAACGAACAAATTTTCAACTTCTTTTTGATACATTTTTGATCATATATTAGTTCTAATTTAGTGGGATAACTAGGTTATATGAATGTTTGATGTTTGCATGGGATTGTCACTTATTTCAAAACATGTTCTCATAATGCGAACCTAGAAAATTCCCGAAATAGATCTATCAACACATTACTGAAAGTGGTCAATTAATAAATTGAAAACAAAAACTCCATAGATTATTTGTTAGGACAATATCCTAATAAAGAAATATAGAGTATGGCCTCGAACTTGAATAATTTTCATTTTCATTGGACAGTTAAAGAACGAAAAAAACATAATTTTTATTTTTAATAAAAATTATATCGAACTTGTAAAAGATTTACCTTTATGAAAACAATATACAGCAGATTGCTTTTCACAATTTGTTAAATAAGTTTTGGGACTTTAGCACATTTAATTACCATAAATGCAAATAATGTTTATCCCGATGAAAATAAATTTAAAATAACAATATGCAGGTCCTTGTGCAAATTTAAATGTAACTGACACTAATAGAAAACATATGATTTTCTATTGTTGATATACTTGAATAAACGTCACTACATTGCTAGGTCTGTCAAAAAAACAGAGTAGTATTTGGAAGATGACAAAGCCAATTGTGACAATTTTTTGTTGTTGTTTTTGTTTTTGTTTTTTTCTTTGATATTTTAAATTTTGAATCTCGCTCCTAGGCGAGGACAAGAAATTCTCATTGAGTTTGTGATTTAACATAACAAATATCTCTAGAAATTCTAATAACAAAGTCCCCTGAAGATTTCCTTAGGCAGGAATGAAATCCGGATAGGGACAAGCCTACAGCAGATTGCTTTTCACAATTTGTTAAATAAGTTTTGCGACTTTAGCACATTTAGTTACTATAAATTATACTTTTTAATTTTTAAAAAAATTAAAAACCAAACGTTTATTTTTCGATCTTTTATGATAAATTACGATGTGAGCAAAATTATTCAAGTTCAAGTTCAAGATCATTTGTTTTTTTGTTAAACAAAAAACCGAAAAATGTTTATTTTTTAATCTTGTCAGCATCATAATTATGATAAAAGATCGAAAAATAAACTTTTGGTTTTAAAATTTTAAAAATATGAAAGTGAAATATTTGAAAATTGAAGAGTACGGCAAAACTGACTTATGGCTCTAATGCTATGGTCAGAATGTGTTATTGTTTATTTAATAAACACTAACAACACAATGAGATTCTAGGCTGTACACGAAAAATGTTTATTACTTAAAAATATTTTATTTTTGATTTGAATTAGTTCAATTCTTCCAATTTTGTTTTTTTTTAATTTTTATCAAGTAAATAAGACAAATCGGGTAAAGCGTTGATTTTTTTTTCCTTCAGAAATTAGAATCTTCTACCCCTTCTAATCTGAAGGTTTTCGGTAACGCGAAATGAAACATGTGAGGACTTGTCTGCATTAAATTAGACGTTTTTAAATAATAAATAAACTTTGTAAGGTTATTTTTAAACAAAAGCAATGATCTTGAACTTGAATAATCTTGCTCACGTTATGATTTTCTTTTGTTTTTGCAATCAAAAATATAAAATAAAATTTAAAAAAACACCCAAATCCGTGAAAATATCCGAAATTTAACCAACAAATTTCTGTAATTTACTTTTTGGTTCAAATGAAGAATTTTTTGTAAAATAAAAATAATAACTGATACAGAAAACCAGTATTTATGTGTAGTTTTTTTTTAATAAATGGCAAAAAAAGTTAACAAAATATATTTCTTTGTAGTTTTAAAAACAAAGTTTACTTTTTAAATAAACTACAATTACCCTATGGGGAATGAGGAGTCAATTGACCTAAAAGTGGCTGTTTAAAGAAGGACTTATCACAGGACTGGTATAATTTAATACTGAAGTGAGTTAAGCAGTGTTAATTGTCCTAAAATTACCAATCCTGTGACTGGTAAAGGGAGGACATAACACTTAACCAGAATGCTTATTAACAAGAAAAAGCCAGTTGGCCAGAATTTTACACATTGGAAGCTGTTTAGTTTTCGTTTATTTTATACGACATGGCCCTTTTTGCGACAGTCTTGGTGTATGCCCATCTTTGGTTAGTCCTGTGGCATGCCACTATGTGGTTTAAAGCAGGACAAATGACCCCCTCCTATGACAAGCCAATGTTAAAGTTGCCTGTTGTTTACATAGGGTAGGGTTTAGCAGAGGACCGGTCTCTGACACGAAGGGGCCGGTTCTGCGTGTGCCATTCCCCATAGGGTAGTTTCTGTTAAAATATTTTGAGTGTATGCATAATTATTTTGTTGCTTTTAATAGCAGTTATATAAGTAGCATTTCTTGTTGTTTCATATGCAAATTTGATTTATAAGGCTGTTATGAAAATCAACAAAATGTCTATTCATACACTAAGGGTATGATGTGGGTAAAGACGACAGCAAATGTAGTACAAGAACAAATGAAATTTCACTCGAAGAAAGGACGACTAACATTTCATTAAATTTAACTAACATTTGTCATTTGTTTTTACTGTTCAAAAAATTACTAACAATTGTAGTAAAAACTAACCACAGATAAACAAAAAACTAACCACAAACAAACATTTATTTTTTTTATATTTTTAAATAACAAAAAAATACTGTAAAAATTTAATTTAAAATAATGTTTGTTTTTTGAATTGAACTACAAGGTTAGTAAAAAATTAAATTTGTTCTACAAATTACTGGCATGTACATTGAGAATAAAGAAACTGTATTATAATCCAAACAACTACATATTTTTAAAGCAGAAATACCCTGAGTGTATGGACTCATTCCATATAAAAGCAATTTTCGACCTCTATCACCTTCAGTTTCAACCAACTTGGTAAATATGTTATAGTAGAAGTTTTAGATTGTTAGCTCTAACGGTTATAAAAATATCACTTTTTAGAATATGAAAAAAAAATCGGAAATTTAACAAAAGCAGTCGTACTTAATCGTCCATATCTTTCAATGGTTAAAGCTACGTGATTCATTGATACCTCATTTCAAATCCACAGTTGTCGCGCTTTAAATAAAATAAGCAAAAAAAAAAAAAATGTTGAAGTTAAAATGCATTTTTTGAAATCTGCAGTGTAAGCTGTATTTCAAAATTTAAGTTTTGCAATAGTAGTTGCACATAATTGCCTATATCATTTTAAAGATACTGAAGTCGTGGTTTTACTGGTTTACAAAAATAAAAATAATAACGGTAAAAATGCCTTTTTTTAAATCCGTGGTTCAAACCGCTGTATTTAAAAAAAAACTTGCTTTCTGAACTTTTTAAAAAATAACATAATTATAAATTATTCTAATACATTGCTACCAAATCCCTATGTGGGACTCCTGCATGTTTCCGAGTTATCTAATTTTTTGTTAATTTTTTTCTCATAACTCAGTATACCGTAAGAGCTCCACATAGGGATTTGGACACGGCATATGGAAGCAAATCTAATAACAAACAATCAACTACAATATCTTGTGTTTAAATATTATTATACGTGCCGAATTCCCAATTCGTTCTCAGTAATGGTAACAGTAGCAGTTGGACTGGCAACCTTGACAAATGAAAAGCATTAAGACTTAAATCTGTTGGTTAAAACTTGTAAGAAAAGACAAAAGTAACTCATGTTGTTCGGGTAATCAATTAAAATCACCGATTTGCTGTGGTTGGTTGATATATATGTATATCTGATCAAATCTTGAGTTTCTTGTGGGTGGTGGATTAGAATGAGGTTGAAGATAATTTGATAATCTGACCGATCGGAAAATGAATTTTTTAAATTCATAAAGTCTAAAATATTCCAAAATTCATTCCGTTTTGACTTAAAACATAAATAACACAGTGCAACAAATGAAGACTTTTGGAAAAATGCACGGACTCGACAGTATAGGTTTGATTGTACTACCAAAGGTTAGTAAGACCCTGCACTCGGTTTGGCCAGTTTGACTACCAATTTTTTTTTTATGAACCTCAAAAGATTTTGAAAATCAGTGCAACCACTCAAAAAAAGGTGTCCTCAGTTTTTGGCCAACAGCTAATTCATACTTGAAGATATTGCTTACCTACATTCGGCAATAATGTAGTGAAGAGTCCACTGAACAAATTTCATAAACATTTTACATATGTGCATAAAATCATTTTTTCCTGCACATTTTTGAAAAAATATAGGAGAAAATTTTTTTTTTTTTACTTTTATCAGCACAGGAACTCATAATTTTTCACTGACAACATATCAGTACAATCTGAATGTGTCTAGGCATCCCAAATAGCTTACAAAGACCACTTTGTACCTCATAAATATTCGTTTTTGACTAGACTACAATTTTATTGCATTTTTTGTTTATATATGAATGTGTATGTTTTATGTATACTGAAACAAACAAAAATGCAACAAAAGTGTAGTCTAGTCAAAAACGAATATTTATGAGGTACAAAGTGGTCTTTGTAAGCTATTTGGGATGCCTAGACACATTCAGATTGTACTGATATGTTGTCAGTGAAAAATTATGAGTTCCTGTGCTGATAAAAGTAAAAAAAAAAAATTTTATAATATATTGTCAGTGAAAAATTATGAGTTCCTGTGCTGATAAAAGTAAAAAAAAAAATAATTTTCTCCTATATTTTTTCAAAAAAGTGCAGGAAAAAATGATTTGATGCATATAAAATGTTTGTAAAATTTGTTCAGTAGACTCTTCTCTACATTTTTGCCAAATATAGTTAAGCAATATCATCAAGTCTGAATTAGCTGTTGGCCAAAAAATGAGGACGCTTTTTTTGAGTGGTGCGCTAATTTTCAAAATCTTTTGAGATCAAAAAAAAAAAATTGTTAGTCAAACTGGCCAAACCGAGTACAGGGTTTTACTAACCTTAGGTAGTACAATCGAACCTATACTGCCGAGTCCGTGCATTTTTTTCACTGTTGCACTGTGTAATGGCTAGTGTTCACTAAAATACTAAAATACTTATAAAAAGTAAAATGTGAAAATCGGTTAATTTAAAAAAATTAAAATTTCGTATATATTTGAAAAAAGATTTGTTCATAAATTTACAAAAAAATAAATTTTTTTAAATATCTTCAACCATCGTATATTTATATTCGATCAAAGTTTCAACTTTGTGTGCAAATATTTCCAATAGAGGGCGCTTTAAGGCAGAGAAAAATACACAAATTACGTAATGAACCATTTTTCTGTATATCTGCGAAGTTTGATTGAAAAATGTCCAGAGGATCTATTTATTTCAGAAGTTTACGATGTAATTTAGACACTCTATTTAATAGTTCATTTCGTTCAATTGCATTTATTGAACTAGTTCGTTCTTTTAGCACATAAGTTTGTTAGACAACTTTTTTTTTTTCAATTATTTATATTGATGTATTGCTCAATGGTTTGTTTAATAAATCTGTATAATATGAGAGAAAATCCTAAATGAATGGTTTAAAATGAACTAGTTCAATTTTAACTATTCATTCGGCATTTTCGCTTATACTGAGCAGATTTGTTAAACAAACAATTGACCAAATTAACAATATGAATAATGGAAAAAAAATTATCGAACAAACATATGAACTTAAACAATGAACTTGTTCAATAAATGTAAATGAACGAATGAACTATGAACTAAAACGTAACTGTCTATTAATTCAAAAGTATTGTAATTAAGTTATTTCGGAAGGTTTAAAAATTATCCAATTTTTCTTTAAATTCATTGCATATTAGCGCTCGTTACCATAAAAATCATAATTCGTTTTAGTTAAAACACATTTTAAGTATTCATATTTTAAACATTGTGTCAAAGTTAATATTCATTTATGAATACAATTTTAAGGCTAAAATTTCTGTTTTAACTAAAATGTATTTGAAGTGCTGCTTAATATTTTTATGAATAGTTTTTTTTAGTTAATAAATTTTATTTCGACTAATCAGTTTATTCAAATTGGATTTATTTACTTGTGCGAAATATTATAAAAGCTGAATTATAACTTTTAAAATTTGGAAACATAAATAAACATTTTTTGTTTTATTTTTTTGTTTTCGTTGTTTCACAGGGTGTCATATAAAGTATACAAATACAGTAGTGGTCAAAACATTTGGAACTGAGATCGCATTTGTTGTTTTCATTGATATATTTGCTTCAAATCACACTTAGTTACTAAAATTTATTTTTACATATTCTTCATACATTGTTTTATGTTAAACAAATAAAAAAAATTAATTCCGTTAAATTAAAACAACAAAAAAAAGTAATAATAATAGATGTATTCAAAATGCAGGTGTTCAAAACATTTGCAACTCTCATTATTCTCACTCTTAGCGAAACAATTTATACTAACAAATGCTAGGATATAACGGTAATCGCATTCCTTTTTAATATGAGATTCAGGTCGTTACATTTTTTAAACGAATTTATTATAATTATTGTTCTTTAATATTTGTAATAAGATGTTGAAAGCATAAACATCGTAAGAATAATTTTTGTAAAAAAGGCAGGAAATAAATACAATTCTGATTTTAAATCAAAAGTTTTAAATGATTTTCAAATGGACTTTCCCAAAAAGAAATTTCTATAGATTTGCCACATTGTTAATAGTGGTAACATCCACACAACTCATAAAGGTGGAAGACCCCGTATTACAACTATAGGAGAAGATCGGAAAATCAAGAATTTTTTTACGAAATATCCCAAAGCAGTCCCCAGAGAAGCTAAAACTGAACTTTTAATATATGCTAGTCTTCTCACCATTAAAAGAAGAGCCCGAGAATATGGTCTCAGAAGTTATAGATCTACAAAAAAAACCGTTTGTATCGGAAAAAAACCGAAAAGCTCGGGTTGACTTTGCACGCATCCATTTCAACTGAACTCAACAGCAATGGAAGAATGAGATGAGATGAGTCTAAATTCAACCTCCGGGGATCAGATGGAAGAGCCAATGTTCGAAGACCACAAGGCGAAAAGTTTAATCCTAGATACACAACCGCCTCAGTGAAGCACGGAGGGGGAAACATTATGATGTGGGGGTGTTTCTAGGAAATGGAATTGGCCCAATTCACCGCATTAATTCACCGCATTAATGACGGCCACAATCTAGATAGATTTCTTTTGAGTTCAATTATGCTTCCGTATGCTGAATGGGAAATGCCACTCTCATGTACCTTCCAGCACGACAACGACCCAAAAACACACGGAGGGGGTTGTAAAAGTTTGGCTGCTGGAAAATGAAATTAATATCATATCGTGGCCGGCTCAATCTCCCGATCTCAACCCGATTGAGAACATGTGGATGATTGTAAAACGGAATATCGGCAATAAAGTATTCCGAAATGGTGATCAACTTTTCGTCAGTTGGAGAAGCAGTGGAATGAAATTTCTGACGATTATATTAAAAAGCTCATTGCCTCAATGAGCTTTAAAATTATTGTATGTATTTTCTGTTAATTACTTTAAGAGTTGCAAATGTTTTGAACACTGCACTATCGACTTATTTTTTTAAAATTACTTTTTTTTATTTTTGAGAAGTTATGAATATTTTTTTTGTATTTGTAAAATAATATGCTATAACTGAATTTAATAAAAAGAAACAAAAACTTATACCACAAATCTTTTTGATCAAAAAAATTATAATTACCTAAACCATGATTTCAGTTGCAAATGTATGTCCATCGATTTTCAGGGAAAAAATTTGTTAAGACATTCTATCTGTATTTAAACTAAGAGATGGTAACCTTCTTCTCCTCGTTGGTAACAAAATTAATGCCGAGAAGTTAATAAATACAGAAAATCTTCCTAGAGTTTGCAGAACTAAATGCGAATATCACACTAGTTTAAACTTCTTTAAGGGACTATTTACGCTCACTATTTAAATAACGTTCCCGAAATGAAATTGTCAGTGAACTAAAATCGCAAGGTGTAATAAAGGTATACAAATACCAAAAACATAATTTGGAGGCAAATCAGTAGCCAACGGTGTTCTTCTTTTAACATTCGATCGGTACTCCACTCCACTTAATTTTTCATGGCATAAGGTTAAAGTTAGTCAATATTTCCCTAACCCAAAGCGTTGCAAAACCTACCAACTACTCGGTCATACAAAAAATTGTCTAAAAATTGTCCATTTCGTGAAAATCCCCCTTATCTCCAGAAAACTTAACAAAACTTCAAATAACAACAAAATAACTTGTGACAAAGATATAAACAATTCAAACAATCCTAAATCAACAACAATAACAACCCACCAAAGCCAAAATTAACTCAGATGCAGAGGTCCAAGTCGATCAGCGCAATGCCGACTTGAAGCCGCCGCCGACTTTACAGCTCAAGCAGCCACTGAACAATTTATTTAAAAAAGAGAAGCAACACTCAGGAAATTTCTCCTATTAATTAATGTGTTGCTTTCTTTGGAAAGGGGATAGTGGAGAGCTGAAAGGTGGTGAAAGATGGTGAAAGATGAAGGGCTTCAAATATGGCAACACTGTAATTGCGCGAGATGATAAGTCTTAGAACAGTTGTTGCTCGCCACCTGATGTTTAGTTGGCGAATTTATTGAAGCTTTTTGTTTTATAGCCCTGATTCATTATTTTACTTCGGTGGGGTTAAGTGCTATGGGAACACCGAAGGTGGGCGCAGCGATACATATAAGTGATAGAAAACTCATACATATTATTTTTCTAAATTGATGTTGTCGTCACCGGGAATCGAACCCGGGACCATCTGTGTAACAGTCCAACGCGCTAACCATTACACCATAACGCCCACTCGGCTTAAATTTTGCTTGCCGACTTAACCATCTTAGCCGATAGATTTTTGTAATTCGAAGAGCGAAGCATCGTTCTTTTATTAACTTTTTCATATTTTAGTAAAAACCATTTCGATTTTTATCATTAATAATAATATATATATAATATAATAATATATTAATATAATCTTCAATTATAAAAAATTCCAATATAACATATTTATTAGAGCGTTTTTGTAAACAGATTTAATAGAGTTTTTTTTTTCAAATATAAACAAAAATTATTTATGCACCAACAATGGATTAGGTGGTGTTTCTACCCTATGGGGAATGAGGAGTCAATTGACCTAAACGTGACTGGTTAAAGAAGGACTTATCACAGGACTGGTATAATTTAATACTTAATTGTCAATTGTCCTAAAATTACCAATCCTGTGACTGGTAAAGGGAGGACATAACACTTAACCAGAATGCTTATTAACAAGAAAAAGCCAGTTGGCCAGAATTTTACCCATTGGAAGCTGTTTAGTTTTCGTTTATTTTTTAAACTAAAAATTATTAATTTTGTTTTTTTTTTGTCGATATTTATGTTTTTTTTTTGGGTTTATTAAAAAATTATCGGCATGCGAAAATTGACCTAAAAGAACCTGGACTGCTGGAAAAGGACTTATCACAGGACTAGTATTATTTACAATTGATGTGAGCTATGTAGTCTAAATTGATCTAAAAAGACTAGTTCCGTGACTGGTAGAAGTAGGACATATCACCTAACTGATATACATATTCACTAGAAAAAGCCAATGAGTTAGAAATTTATTGTTTCGTTTTCTACCATTTTTTATATTAAAAATTATTAAATTATAGACATGTCCCTTTCAGGATAGTCATGTGGTTAGTCCGTTTTGGTTAGTCCTCCGACATGGTCCTTTTGTGACAGTCTTGTGGTATGCCCATCTTTGGTTAGTCTTGTGGCATCCCACTATGTGGTTTAAAGCAGGACAAATTACCCCCTCCTATGACAAGCCCATGTTAAAGTTGCCAGTTGTTTACATAGGGTAGGGTTTAGCAGAGCACCGGTCTCTGTCACGAAGGGACCGATCCTGTGGCACACGCAGGACCGGCCCCATTCCCCATGGGGTAGATAACGTTATATGTAGATTCAATGAAGAATTTCATTATATCCAAGAAATTTTATCAATATTAAGAAATTTTTCATTAGCTTTTTATCATAAAATTTCATAGTTTCATAAAAAAAGTTTATTTGATTTCATAGATTATGTCTTCATAAATTTAATGACATTTTCTTTAGAGCTATACTATTATTTCAAATACATAACTTTTTTTATTTTTTCATAAAATTTCATAATTTTATTAAATTTCGTACATTTTAAACTTTTTAAGATTTAATTCTCAAGTGTTTAACATATTTTATTTATAAATGTAGCCTTTTAAAAATTCCAATGCATTTTTCAAGACACTCATGAAGAGTTTTATTAATTTAAGGAACTTCTTAATATTAAAAAAATTTTGAAACTGTTTCTTAAATTCTATAAGGTGGCGCAAAAATAACCTTCCGATGTTTTTTTATTATGTATTTATTATGTATAGCATTTTCTGATAGGAGGATTGCTTTTGCGCCACCTTATATAAACGCTTCATTGTCGGAATGATTCATTAGTTTTATGAAGATTTTCATTTATTCTGCAAACATTTGACTTTAAGGAAACCTGTTTCATAGATTCTATGAAAAGCTTCAATGGACGAGTTTCAGTAATAATTTTCGTTTAAGTAATGAAGAAATTCATTGCCGAAGTGAAGATAATTTTCTCAGTGTATGTAATACAAAACTAAAACTAAACTAAATAAAAACTATCATTCGTTTAGCTCGAACGTCTTAAGAAAACACCATATCAGTAAATGCAAACACCTCTTTTAAACTTAATCTTATTTCCAATATTTTTTTCTTGTTTCCAACGTTTGGAAATTGTGGTCTTTATAATAAAAAATTATTTAAAAAAAATCAAAGTTGCAAAACAATTAATAAAAAAAGTGATGTTACGAATAGTGTACCGTAATACCGAATATTCGATACTGTACCGATTATTCTGTTTAAACTTGAGATGGTCACGTGTGTGAATATTGACTCACACTCATGAGAGATTATTTCTACTCACGCACAACCACAAACACTTTTTTCACGCTCAAATTGAGTAAAATCGGAGTGATTCACGTGAATCACGCAAATTCACGAACAAAAATCTTTCCGAAAAAAATGAAAGTGTAAAATTCAAAGTAAATTACGAATATATAAATTAAAATTGCTCTGAATATGCAATTTTGCCATTTATTTTGTATTATAAAAATCCAACCATATGAAATCGGGGAAAATTTAAAGAAAATATTGAATAAAAGCAAAAAAAATTTTTTCTAAAATTTAACTCACACACACTCACTTACTTCTGCTCATGTGCCCATCTCTAGTTTAAACCGAACATATAAAAGTACACTGTAATTTAGATATAGACAAAATTAAATAGAATTATGTTAAAAAATCGTTTCAAACCAACGGCTTAAAGAAAATAGTTACATATGTGGAAAACTTGATTTCTGAATATTCATTCGAATAGGAAAAACACGCTGAGTATACCGAATATTAACTGCATATTCCTGACATATCTAGCAAAAATGTGTTCATTTTTGTTTTATATTTAAAACACAATTTTTTTATTTTTTTCTGTGTATAAGTGACTTTTGCACATAGTCTTGACAGAATTATTAAAAAAAAAAAAATTATAAAAAACATCGGCTTCAGCCGGCTAAGAGCCACCGCCTACCATTTTTTGCAAATCCGCCGCCGCTGATTATTTTAAGTCGACTTGGACCTCTGCTCATATGGTAAATCTATGTGACACAAAAATCAAATAATCAAGAAACCAAACAAACAAAAATAAATAATACGAGTAATACTAAACTATCACCAAGAGTGGTGATAGAACCAGTGTTGCCAAGTTAGGGGTTTCCCCTTAGATTTAGGAGGTTTGTTAGTAAATTAGGGGGATTTTAGGGGTAACAATTTAAAGATATACTTTTGCCTTTATAAGAGAAAATTCTCTGTTCGATTATTATTTTTGCCAAATTTTTGGCATAATTTAAACTTTTTGAAATCGTTGGTAACATTTAAATCACTTTGCAGAGCTGTTAAAATAAAATTTCAGATTTTGACAATGAAAACATAAAACTCTTACGAAATTAGTGTATTGTCACCTAAAATCCAAAAGGCCGTAACTAACAACAAATTCGAAACTGTCTTTTAGACTGATTACGATATAGTTAACCAAACTACACATTCCCACAAAACTTTACACGTTCACGCTAAAAAAAAAAAAACAGCTTTATTAACGAAAATCAAAATGCCGTAACTGCAATTTTAATATATTCATTAACCAAAAAGTCGTGTAGTGCAGTTTTTTGACTTTTATGTAATGATTTACACTGTTTTTAGTTTAACCAATTTTTTTAATTATTGTCGAAAGGCTGTAGTTTTTATCTTTAACGTTTGTTTTATTTTTTGCATAAATGTTTGTATTTTAGTTACGGCTTTTTGGTTTCAGACAAATCGATTAAACAAGGCCGCAACTACCTTACGTCAAAACTCCTGTGTTTCTTTACATTTTTTTTCTCAGAAACAAATCCGTTTTTGTTTCTTAAGCAACACTAAATTGAACCAATAAGGTAGGCTTTAGCTAACACCGCAACAACAATAAATAAAAATGAATCAAAAGAAAATCTTAACTTACACATCAAAACAACACCTCAAAACAATACTTTTAATGACGATGAAGAAATAATGTTCATAGACGACGAATAATCTGTTCACTACCTTTTCAATATGGATTTTAAAATTATTAAGTAGAACATTAAAGGTCAAATTAAAAATGACCACGAATTACAAACTCCTAATAAAAGACCATAATCAAGATGTTATTCCAATCCAAGAAACACACATCCCATACAACAGTTATAATCTTAACTACACTCAGGGTAAAAGCTTCACAATATTTATGAAAAACTTCATAAATATGAAGAAAAACTTCATTGATTTTCGTTCAATGCAACACTTCATAAATATGATGAAGTTGTATCATAAAAAGAGCAAATTGATGACAGGCTTCTTCATATTTACGAAATGTTTCCTAAATATAATGATAAAGCCTCACAACTTTTTATGAAGTGCTTCATAAATATTACGAAATATTTTTTATAAATGTTATGAAGCTGCTTTATAAGCTTTTATAAAATGTTTCATATTAAGAAACGTTTCATAAATATTATGAAAAATTATATTTAAATTTTTTTCCCTAAATTTCTTGATATAAATTACAAAAACGATCTGTTTTTTTTTAATTGTTTTTATTCGCTTTAATAGAATTTATTTTACTAAAACTAAAAAATACCAAAGTACAAGAGTAAAATAAATACAACTTTTACTTAATTTTTTTTCCAACATTTACTATTTTAAAAATTTAATTTTTTATAACAAATAAGTTCTAAAGTTCGAAAATTTGAATCGAAATATAAAAAAACACATTTAAATTTTTAAAATCATTTTCTATTATATAAAGTTTAACTTGTTTAAATAATTATATCGCACTTGCTCAACAAGAGGGTATTAACTCAAAATTTTAAAATTTTCAGAAGAGTCAAAAAACTGTTTATGGCCACATTTTAACAGAATTTAAAAATTCAAACATATCATAATAAGCAAATTCCATTTGAAAATATATATACAGTGGAATCTCCCATGAGCGGACACCGAAGGGACCGTTGAAATGTGTCCGCACAAGGGGGCTGTCCGGCCAAGAGAAAACTACAAATTTAAATCAACAAAACTTTGCCTTATATTGTTTGTTTTTATTTAAACTTTAAAGATACATACTTTTATTAAAAAAAATATAAAAAATAAACAATTCAATTGGGTTTAATAACAAAAAATCATTAAATGTAGTTCTATATGTAATAAAAGTTTAAAATGTTTTATGAGTACTATATTACGTTTTTCAATAAATATTCCTCCATCCTGGTTTGACGTGTTTTCGTCTTGGCAATAACATCTTGAAAATGTAAGTCCAGCGATGAAAGTATATTCATAGCTTCTGTATCACCTTGGCATTTCACAAACGCTATAAGATCCTGCGCTTTCGCCAAAGCGTCTTTATATGTAAGGATGTTGTTTCTCGCATCTTGATGATCTGAAGGTTCAATTTCCTCTGTTGAGTCATCAGAAATTTCTTGAACTTCAGAAATTTGTTCTTGCAATGGCACGCGTAAATCCAAAGGTGATCTCTCAATTGGTAAATCATCATCGATCTGATAAAAATCTTTTAAGCTTTGCTCACTGACCCCTGCAATACATCTTTTCTCCATTTCGGCTATTAGGTTTAATGGCAAATCATCCTCAGGCTCAAAATCAACATCAAATGCTGTCGGACATTCATGGCTGTCAAATGTAAACCCTGCCTTACGAAAACAGTTCTGAACTGTTTCAGAAGTAACTTGGTCCCATGCACTTTTAGCAAAATAAACTGAATCCAATACGTTTAACTAAATCATAGGCTGTGTTAGAAATTTCAATGTTTGCTAGTAAGTGCTTCAGTATCAATGTTCTATAATTATGCTTAAAATTTTTAATAACACCCTGATCAAGTGGTTGGCTAATTGAAGTACAATTAGGAGGCAAAAAATGTATTTTAATGTTTTTCAAATTGATGTTTTTTGGATGCGATGGATACAAACGAATGAACAATGCATTCCAAAGTACAATAAGCAAACGCACATCGATTATTATTTGGGGAATCCCCTAAATCGCATAAGTAATGGCATAGATTGCAAGCTGTTGGTCAAATAGGTTTGTACACCATACGTACGCACCACAAACATTGCAAGAATTAGTATTGTCAACTCTCCGAAGCAGAAGCGGAAATCGTAGAAAAAACGTTAAATTGAAAACATTATGCAAGAGAGAAAATATGTATTTAACATACCCACATTTAACTATGTTGTGTGATGTAGTAAATATGATAAACCGTGCCCTGTTGTTAAAGCGAACAAATTAAAAGAGTCTTGGCAGGCTTATTCGGAAAAATTCGGCATGAAAAATTCGGAAAAAAATAAGCTAAGTGTCCGTCCAATAGAATTTTTTTATCTAGCGGATGTCCGCGTCCGCTCATGAGAAGCGTCCGTTCAAGGGAAAGCGACTGCAATGCTTTTCTTATGGAGCGCTGCCGGGACCTAGCAACAATGTCCGTTTAATGGGGGTGTCCCCTTATGGGAAGTGTCCGTTAAGGAAGATTGCACTGTACATTGTTTTTGTTTTAAATTTTACTACTCATTGCAAAAAAAAATCAATTTTTTTAGTTAATACCATTTTTTTGAAATTTTATCGATTTTTTTTGGTATTATTTTGAATATTTTATCAACAAAACAGTATCAACTCAAAATACAACCAAATATAAATAAAACCGTTTGATTATTTTTAACATAAATAAAGGCTCAAATCAAAATAATATCTTTTTTATGAAAATATACGATTCATTTCTATTTGAACTTTTTTATTAACTCGAAATAATACCTTTTTGTTGAAATAAAGGTAATCACTACATTATCATGAAAATGGTCTCAAAAGTGGTTTTCGAGATGAAAGAGTAATCAGAATACGTTGAAATTTTTACAATAGATAGATATTGATGTTGTTAGTTGATTTCTTGAAAAAAGTGATATTTTAAAAATTTTGAGTTAATACCCTCTTGTTGATCAAGTGCGATATGTGTTTTTATAATTTTTACAATTTTTACAATTTTACAACATTTTTAAAAATGTTTTTTTTTTTTAACAACAAGGTCGCGAACAAACCAGATAACGCGAACAAAACAGTTTTTATTTTTAATTTTTAACGAGCTTCCAACCTCCGTATATTAAAATAAAAAAAAGTAAATCAAACATATTAGCTAGGTTGATACTAGTATTTCGATCTGGCTAAACTTTGAAGACCAAAAATGTTCTATTTATATAAAATATTTTTAGTTTTTACTCAGGCTCAAGTAATATTTTTTACAGTTTTGTTAGTTTTTTGTTTTATATACATCGAGATTATTTTTATGTTATTTTCAATTTTTAACGAGCTTCCAACCTCCGTATATTTACAAAAATAAAGCAAATCAAACATATTAGCTAGGTTGATACTATTGTTTCGATCTGGCTAAAGATCTCATCTGAACCCGAAGTTTTAGAAAAGTTAGAGCCTCCATAATAGGCAGAACCTTAACAAAAAACCTATTAATCATTAATTTTGCTCCATTCTTCTCTTCTTAGTAATCAAGCACTTGGTTAGGGTCTTTTCCTAACAAGCATCATAATGTTATTAAACTTTGAAGACCAAAAAAGAAAATGTGTGCACTTAGAATAATATGTAGGTAAAGACCACTACAAATACAGTTAAAAACAAATGAAATTCAAATTAAGAAAGAACGACTTGCACTTCAGTAAATTCAACTAACATTGTCATTTGCTTTTTAGTATTCAAAAAATGAACCACAATTAAAGTAAACTGTAGTAAAAATAAACAAACATTTATTTTTTTTATATTTGAATAACAAAAACCTACTGTAAAAAATGAATGTAAAATCATAAAACAGTCATTTGATGTGGTTTGTTTTTTTAAATGAACTACAAGGTTAGTAAACAATTTTATTTGTTCTACAAATGACTGACATTTACATTAAAAATAAAGAAACTGAATTACAACCCAAACAACTACATATTTTTAAAGCAGAAGTTCCCTGAGTGTACATTTTGTACAAAATATTTTTTTTTATTTTAAGCAACTTTCTCGATTGGTGAAACAAAAAAAAAAAATTTTTTCTTCCTATGCTTCTAAGCTGGTTTGTGTTAGAGTGAGACAAATATAAATAGAACAAGAAATAGAATTTGAATTCATCAATAGAATTTAAGCACGTCAATTTAAGTTAAAAATTTTTAATTTGAAATTAAATATATATACATTTTTCTATTTAAAAGACATTATTTAAAAACCCCAAAATTTTAAATTATATTCAAAAAATTTTATTTAAAATTAAGAACAACTCAAATAATATTCAGTTGATGTTTCAGAATTTTACATAATTTCTCGTAGATTTTGAGTTTTGAAAAAATTTAATTGCAAATAACAGTTTCTATATTTCAAATAAAAATTAAATTTTTTTATTTATAAATTTCTCTATTTTTTCCTAAAAAGAAACAAATTATTTTCACAAAGTTTATGAAATGATTAAGGTCTAAGAAACATTTGTCATAGATTTTTATGAAACTCTTCATCATATTTATTAGAGCACCCATATGTGCATATTTGTTTTTTTTATCGCTCCCCACTCAATTTAAGTTAAGTCGGGAGTAAAAAATAATGTTTAGCGAAAAATTTTAGTTTTAGGTTTTAAACAGGCGAAGCAGTTTGAACTTTTGACCTCAAAAAGGGGGTGAAAAAGCTTAATAGATAAATATGCTTGTAACTCTTAAAGTACAATTTTTACGAGATTAACCTTCATAACAAAATTGTTGAAGAATGAAAATGCGAAGATTTTTCCCTCACATTGTTTTGACCGAAAAATGACGGATCGTGGGGTTTGCGTGGTTAAAGTTAAAATTTGAGTAAGACCTTTTTTTAAGAAATGCTCGTAAATAATCGAATGGGGAAAAACTTCAGATCTTTGCATAATTTAATAGGGTATTTAATGTTGTTTTACTAAAAAATAATTTTGGAAAAAATATTTTTAAGCATTTCTATCCATATTTTTCAAATATTTTCACGGAATAATATTCAATATTATTTTAGCAATCAATTTAATTTAATTTTTTTATATTTTAACAAGAAAAAACAATATAATTGACACTATGCAATATATGCTTGCCATATTATTTTTATTTTTATAGAGGTAGTTCCGATATAATTTTTTTAAATTAGATTAAAATAAATATTAAAACATTGTATTCAATTTTTGTAAAACTAATATCATATTTAATTTTATTTTATATAACAGGTTATATTAATACATGAAATTTATAGCACTAAGGCAAAGAGTACTAAAGCAAAGAAAAAAAAAATAATTTTGAAAGCATTTGCATTTGAAATTAAAAAAAAAAAATGTTGCTTCATAGTAGGATTTGTGTTTTCTCATGGAATGTTCGATATATTTTATCCAAAATTATTTTTCTGTAAAACTACATTAAACACCCTGTTAAACTATGCAAAGAGTTCAAGTTTTCCCCAATTCGAATATTTACGAGAATTTTTTGAAGAAAAGTTCTTACTTACATTTTAACTTTAACCACGCATAACACCACGACCGGTAAGACTTAGGTCAAAACAATGTTAAAGAAAAATCTTCGCTTTTTAATTCTTTAAAAATTAAGCTATGAAGGTTAATCCTGTAAAAATTATTATAGGAGTTAAAAGCAAAAATAGCTACAAAGTTTTTTTGTCCTATTTTTGAGGTCAAAAGTTCAAACTACTTGGCCTGTTTAAAACTTAAAACTACACTTTTTGTCTAAAATTCTTTTTTTACTCTCGTCTTAACTGAAAATGTGCGGGGAGCGATAAAAAAAACAATTATGCACATCCCATATACTTTATGGGTGCTCTAATATTTATGAATGAATTAATTTTGGTTTTCATCTTCGTAATGTATATCCAAAAATATATTATATTTAATGTGTCTCAGTCATAATAATTATTTTTTAATTTTTTTCTCATAATTCAAATTAAATAATAGAACATGTAGCACAACTTTGATCCTTCAATTTCGATTTCCGTCATAAAAACAAAACTTTTTTTCATAATTGCATATTTAAAACGTTGTGGAGCTCTAGAATTCCAACTTGTTTTTTTTCTTTTTGACTACCTTAATGCGTATATTAACAATTTTTATTAAACATTGTTTATCCATCATCAACGACAAAAACAGCAGCGGCAGCAAAAACATCAAAAGTGAAAACAAGATGACAGTTAAATATTTAATAGGACAAAAAGAGGTACATAAAGATTTCCCAGAATAAACAGTATAACGCAACATTTGTCTAAGTATATTTAAGGTTGCTTAGAGATTTTTTTGAGTAAAATACTAAAAAAGTAGGTAACACATTTTAAACTTTAAATTTACCATGAAGTGATGGACATAACATCAAAACTACAGAGTTTAGTACCGTCATGATGATTGTTAGGAAAATACCATAGTCACGTGACAAGAATGGGGCAAAATTATTGATTAAACGTTTTTTCGTTAAATATCTGACTATTCTATAGGCATTAGTTTTTCTAAAACTTCTGGGTCAAATTAGATATTTAACCAGATTGAAATATATGTATCCAGTGGCGTACCAAGGTGCCTGGGGGGGGGGGGTGTAGGCGTCCCGGCCCCTCCGAAATGATTTAGACTCCTTTGTTTGTTTTATGAATTCATAACTTTTTGGGAGTTAAAAAGTTTATTAAGCATAAATTAAAATAGTGTTACTTATAGCGTTACAGTATTAGAAATAAACCTTTCGAATTGCTAAAAAAGCTGCCTAGAAATAATTAAAAATTACGTTGCAGAAAAAAGTGATAAAATTAGCAGATTTTTTTTTTATAATTATTAAAAAGATAAGAACATCAAAATTAAAGCAGTTAAATATACAAAATTTTAAGTATATTTGAGTTGAATTTTTGTTAAATGAAAATAGCTAAATACTTGTTGACAAAAAACAGCAAAGAAATACCGTGATATCAAAAAAAAAAAAAAAATTTTTATTTTTCTCAAGTATAGTTGAATGGAAAGAACTGTATATTTTGCTAAAATCAGCAAAAATATAATTCGCAGAAAAAATCGAAGAAATAATACTTAACAAAAAAACAAAAACATCTAATTTGAGCAAGTTTTTCCTGCAACATTGTATTGAGCTAATTTTTAGTAGTTTTAATAAAAATTCTTTCTGGCGTTTTACTGTTAGTGCAAGTACTAAAAAAAGTTCTAAAATATTTGTAAAATACAATGAATTTCCATCAAAAACGTTTTGCTTTTTTTAAGTTGCAGTATAAAAATGCGAATTTAAATATTTTTTTTTCGAAATACAAAATATTGCTAACTTTTAACTCATTCTTACTACAAATGGTTTGGTTAAAGTGACAGGTTTTTAGTTGCTTGTACATACGTACTATTTTGAGTTAAAGCAAAATTTGTGTAAAATTTATGAAATTAAGGAAATTTTCTATTTTCTATGGCAAAAAAATTTGAAAAAGAATCCATATTTTTAATATCGTAAAAAATAATGAATTTTTAGAGGTTTGCTGGTTTTTTAAGTATCGTTTTAAAAAAATCCGGTTTCTCGAATAATCAAAACCGGTTCGGTTTTGAAAATAAAAATACCGTTAAAACCGGGTTTCGGTTACCGTTTTGGTCACTCTAAATACAGTCAAATAATAATTGATAAAAAATTAAACAAAGCTAATAACTAGGGCAACCAAAAAAGGGCTATAAAAGAAACCCTTAAAAAAAGCTCGAAAACCAGACAAATTAGCCGTTTAAATATAAAAATAAGCCGTTCAATTTAAAAAAAGAAACCATTAATTTCAAATACAATTTATATAAAATTTGTTTCTTAAAACTTCGCCAATCACAAGCAAAGGTGAAATAGAGAAGAATAGAAGCTTCAAAGTCCAAATTGGTTTATCAAAATATTTTTTTTAAACCAACAACGTGTAACATTAAATTTTTAACTAAAAAAAAAAATACTTCAATAATACAATATCGATTGGTAACAAATGACAAAAAAGCTCTCTTTTTAAAGAAAAAAGCTAAAATAAGCTTACTTTTTAATGAAAAAAGTAAAAAAGTAACTTATATTTACAAAATAAGCAAATATCAAAAAAATAAACTAAAAAAGGTCTAACAAATATAGCTTCAAATTTTCATAATTCCATGATCAGAACTTGTATTTAGTCAAAATAATTCTATACTCTCAAATAAAAAACTAGTTCCAGCTTATTTTTGGTTGCTCTAGTAGTAACTATTATTTATTTAAAACTAACAAGGGAAACGGCTGATTGATGTGCTCCGATTGCCATAAAATTTGTAATTTTTTTTTTTTTTAATTACAATTGGTAGCTTTTCAAGGGTTGAAATTTGGAATAAAAAATATCCCAACTTTCATGCTTTTTCCGAGAAACAATATAATAATTTGGTGTCATATGAAATACAAATTGGTATTAACCTTGCCATTGGAGTGCTAAAAATATTAAAAACTTTTTATACAAAAAAGATTTGGCAACTTTGAAATCCATTTTTATGTTGAACATGCCATTGGCCCGTTACGATTCTTATTAATTTTTTATTACTTTTGTTTCCATAATAAGAATTTCAAAGAAATTTGTAGGTGTCGCCCAAAAAACGATTTTCAAATATGTATGTAGAAAATGTTACGGTTCGACATTTAAAACTATCTATTTTTCATATAAAATATATGCTGCCCCCAAAATTTATTATCAAGCTTTCAAAAAAAAAAAAAAAATAATATATCTTAAAAATTTAAAAACTGAAAAAAAAAATGGTAAGAGTATGTTGTTTAGATACCGTTAAAAATATTATAAAAGATATATATCCAGGAAGGTGAAAAATCGGAGCATTTTGATCAAAAACGACACTTTTCCTGTTAATATAGCTCTAACGGCTGATACCGTAGAGTGATTCTGACACCAGATTTTGATTCAGCGTACCTTATACCTTCAGAAAAGTATACTTTAGTTCCAGTGTCAAATATTTTTCGGCCTGAATCTTTAGGTGCAAAAAGTACTTATGTACATGTATTCACGAATGCTCCCCACTGTATATACTTTGCTTTATTTTTGTCAATGAATAAAAATAACATGAAAATAATCTCAATGTATATGAAAACAAAAAAAAAAAAACAAAAAATAACTGTATTGATTGTTTATTTTAAATAAAATTCTCCACTAAAACAAAAAAGTTAGTAGAACATTTAGTTAAACGTTTTAGATTTCAGTTTACATTTTTTGTTCAGATTTAATTAATTTAGTCAAAAATCCTTCTCTATTTACAAATTACAAAATTTTTTAATTTTTTTTTTGTTGCTAACTTTGGTTGTTGACTATAACACAATATTTTAAGTTTTTAAACCCGAATTGATAAAATTAGGATTTTTTTTTATTAATTTCCTTTTTTCATAATTGAGAGCAAAGTTTTTTTAAAGTGAAAAATTTTCATAATCTAAAACACAACGAAAATACCGATTTCCGTTAAGAGTTTACTAAAATTGTATTAATTTTTAGTAACGTTCACTAAGCTTTTCTACTACTTTAACATTACTAATAATCACAGACACGTTTTGTTAAAATTAGTTAAACGGTCTGCTGGCCTGCAACAAGTAAAATTTTCTGTAAAATTAAATTTTTTTCTGTAAATTTTACAGATTTTTAATTTGAGTGTACACTTTGTATAAGTTACAAGGTGCAACTCTAATTTTGTTCGTCGACGAACGCTATTTAAGATGTCGCCATTGTGTTAGTATAGTAAAAGCCGTGTAGGGTTTGACTCTTTGTGGGTACCCTTAAATTAACGATTTGTCGATTTTCGTTCATTAAACCTCCCAGTTTTATTACAAATGGGCACCGTGCCGAAAGTTGGCAGAACATTGTTCATTTTGGAAAAAAGTGTGTTATTATAAAAAATTCTAAAAAATTGGAAGTTTCGAAAAAAAAAATAATTTTTTATTTCAGTTATTCATTTAATATACAGTGGACGAAATAATTATAAGTTCACTTATGAAAATGTGAATTTTGTTCCAAAATATTTGTAATAAACGTTTTTGCTACCACATAAAAATAATAATAATAATACTAGTAGATGCTAATTAATGCAGTTTTAGCAGCATTTTTTATAATTTTTTAAAAATTATTCATGGTTCAACAGCAAAATAAATATTGGGGAAAATCTACAAAACCGTACGATTTCAGATTTTAAAAATGAAAAATTTCAAATTAGTGGCATACGATTTTTTTGTGACTTAACTTATTAAAAATACATTAAAAGCAATAATGCTTTTGCGTGAATCAATTTTTTTCAATGCTGAAAAAGTTAGAAACAAAAAACTGCAAAAAATTTCGCTTATAAAATTTTCAAAGTTTTTGGATTTTTCGGTGATGCGACCACACATTTTCGAGTAACCTTTCAGTGCTTAGCCCGAATTTGGTTTCAAAATTTTTCTAACACATTTAGTTTTTGCACGAATTGAGGTCAACAATAAAGAAAAATTCAACTTAAAATTGAATTGATCATGCGCGGTTTAAATAATTACAAGGTCAAATTTTATTTTAATGATAGACATTAGCATAACTATTATTATATGTGCGCCCCGGTAGGTTAGTTGGTAGCGTGCTGGCTTATCAGTGTTGGGGTCGTGTGTTCGATTCCCACCAGAGGCACTGGTCTGTTTTTCGCTACAACGCGCCGAAGCCCATAGTAGCTAGTGCTCGGTTAGATTAGATTAGATTAAATCAGAAGGCACTATGCACCGCGACCAATGTAGGTCTGTTGTGCTGCCTAAAGTTACCTACAGATTCAAGCTACCTTTAAAGCCAATTATCCTATTAGGCAAAATATTTGCGATGTCGGAAGGCGAAATGAACTGATCACCTAGAAACCTAAGTCTCCTATCACAAAGCCTGGGACATTCGCAGAGAACATGCTCCGAGGTCTCAGACACCATCTCACAAAACCTGCACATATCCGTGTCCGATTGACCCTTCCTGTGCAGATGGTATCTGAGATTACAGTGTCCAGTTAAATACGACGCCAGGGTCCTCAAACCCCCCCTTTCAAGCGACAAGAGTCGCCTCGACCCTCTACTGGAAAAGAGATCAATGTCTTAGCCTGGCGTTGACCAAGAGAGTTTTCCCAGTAACCAGATAATTCAGACTCTCTCCATGCCCTGAGCCTTTCCCTAACATACCCCGCAGGTATTCCACAGAATGGTTCAGAACCAATAAAGGGCCTTCGGGCCCCGCGGTTGGCAAGACAATCTGCCCTCTCGTTGCCCTCATGCCCCTTATGACCAGGAATCCACCCCAAGGTTAGAGAGTTGCCCCTCCCGAGCCTATTGAGAGTCTGAATGCATTCCATGACCAACCCAGACGACACCTTATAAGCCATTAAGGCCCTCAGTGCAGCCTGACTGTCAGAAAGAATGTAGATGCGAGATCTGAGCGTTCCCCTTCGCAGGCATTCCCCTTCACATACACAGATGGCCCAAATCTCCGCCTGAAAAATGGACGGATATTTTCCCATAGGTAAAGCACGCTGGAAGCCTGGTCCAAAGACACCCGCACCCATGTTCCCATTCGACTGCTTAGAGCCATCAGTGAACCACTACTGAGAACCATCTTCCGGTTCCCAGGATTGATTGGTCCACATATCTCTGTCAAACAACAACACATCAAATATCTATCAGAGATCCACTCCGGTGACACTCTGTCCGCAACCTTAGAAATCGGGTCATCTATTAAGCAGGCAAAGTCCTAGCTTGACCAAAATTGCCATTGCTAATGGCGAAAAGTGAAAAAGAGATGACTTTTGGTACAAAATAGATACATTTTTTTTAACCCTATTGACTTTAGAATAAAGCTAATTGGAGAACGTAAATTGCATAATTCTTCTTATCTTAGCCAAGTGAAATTTGGTACACACATTTGGAAGACTTTTGGACTATAAACTGGTCTTAAGTTTAGCAAAAAAATAATTACCCGGACGAAACATTTCAGATTATGATCGATTTTAGTCAAAATAGTAGCGTTGGAGTCTAAAGGTGTGTAAACCCAGCAAAAAATAACCTGTATTTGGTAAGCAGTAACTACATTTGTATGCTTACAAAATAGCGCTTGACCGCCGTGCATACTATAAAGCAATTAGGGAAGGCATTCTGTAGTGCTTCCCAGAATGCCTTCTTTGAAGCAGTGAATAATGCTTGCAATGAAGCAATAAAGTATGCATACCATGAAGCACTAATGTTGTCAACATACAAAAAGCACTTCTTAGTGCCTAAGAAGGCAAGAATTTATTGCTTCTAAGAGCACATGAAAGGAGCGCTTTAAAAAAGACATACCAAGTGGGACATCGCGAAAAAAAATCATGCCTTCTTTATTTGGTTTGGAAGCGCTTCGTTATCATATAATGCATTCCGGAAGCGCTTCTGGGTAAGAACTATTTTTTGCTAGGAAGTGTCATACGAAAGCACAAATTGTTTTGCATTATTTCTTCATAATTTGAATGCAAATATTTATAACTTATATGGATAAAATCATAAAAACATTTTCCAAAATTTAGTTGTTTATTCTATTAAAAACTGCGACTTACAACTTTTTAAAAAAATTTCATATTTTCGTTTATACAAGAACTTTTGCAAAACAAAATTGTACATAAAATGAATGGAAGGAAATTATAAAATACGCGAGTGAGGATAAAGTAAAAAAAAAAATTACAATATTATGCCATTAAACTGAGTTTACAATGACTAATTTTTAAAAGTTATTAAAAATGCAGCAAAAACTGCAGCAAATGGATCGAAAATGGTTTGGTATCAACTAATAGTATTGTTAATTTCATGTGGTAGCAAAAATTTGAAATTGTTGCAAATATTTTGGGAAAATTTCACATTTTCATGGGTGAACTTATAATTATTTCGCCCGCTGTACTAAAAATTATTCAGATATGAAATTCTGACTTCATCGGGTATCATTAACCCACTTTAGCCTGGAATCCAACGAAATTTATGGAAATGCTAAAATGTCTATTTTTTTAAATTAATTTTAAGGATTTTTTTAAATGCCAAATTTGGAGATATCAATTGTTATTTTTATGACATAATAGATGCTTTCCAGTACATTTTATTAAAATAGCTTATTTTGTCAAAAATTTATCATAAATAGACAGCTTTCATCAAAGTTTGAATAATTTTTTGAAAAAATATCACTTAAATTTATTACGACTATAATTATCTTCACTTTTATTTAAAAAATATAGGATTAATTTTTAACCTTTTGACCAAAAAAGACTCACTGGGAAATTTACAGAATAACATCTTTCATTATTTTCGGAAAAATATCACTTAAATTTGATAAGACTATAATTATATTTACTTTTATTCAAAAAATCGTTAACCCTTAGTGGCCGGGGTACAATAAGACCCCATCAAAATTATTGAATAACTGAAAAAAAACTTCCACTTGATAAAACTAATTATTTTGTGTAACTTGATCCATATATGGTTAATGTTTTCACTTTTCACAAAAAAACCCCCACTAGGTAATTTACAGAATAATATCAATCAAATTTTTATTAAATTCGAATATGCGATAGATGGTACACAACGAACAAGCGCAATTCTTTATAGTCTCAATCTTATTTTTTAAGATTATTTTTGATCCCACCTTTTTAACCCTTACGAAAGTGTTATTCTGTAAATTTCCTTTGGGTCTTTTGTAAATCAAGTTACATAAAATAATAATTTTTATTAAGTGGAATTCTTTGTTATTCATGTAAAGGCTTCATATTATTTTCTTGTAGTCATAATTTAAACTAAGTTTCATGGGCCTTAATATTTACACAATTTATATGATAGAATCTGAAAATGGTGAAAGTAAAAAATGCTGTTGTATATGGGAAAATCTACCAAAATGTACACACAGAGAAATAAAGGGCCAATCGAATTGAAAAGTATATTTTACTGGTAACAACTTATAAATTCATTTAGTACAACGATATTTACAAACGATTTCTGAATATTTTGGGTGATGAAACCAAAATTTAGTTGAATTAAACGAACTTTGTTGTGAAAACTGATGTTAAGTTGTGCCAACTGACTGAATTTCGTAATAATTGATTTTGAGTTGGCAAATAGCTAAACTTTTCTCTGTGTATACGGTTTCAGGTTTTAAAAATTAAAAAGTGGCACACAATTTTTTTTCTACATTAGCTTATTTTGAATGCCTAGTCAATAAATATTTTTGAGTGGTGAAAAAGTTATAAGCAAAAAAACAGCAAAAATTTTCTTTTATAAAATTTTTAAAATTTTTTGGTTTTTCTGAGATGCGACCACACGTTTTCGAGGTCCTTTCCGTGCGAATTTTTTTTAACATATACATTTTGAGTTATGAAATATTTTGAGCTACGGAAGATGCTACACACATTTTCGATGTATAGCTGCCCGTTAAAAAGTTATTAGTTAATTAAATATTGTATTTCATTAAAAACAACATTTTAAAAACTTAATGAATTTGTACAGCGTTACCATAAAGTGAACATTTTTCACCATTTTTCTCAATTAAAAATGCTTTTTAATTGCGTGTCATAAAAAATATCACTCTAAATCATCGTTTTTGGCCGCCTGGCGCATGTTGAAGGTGTTGGAGATTTAAATAAATAATACCGCTCTTTTTTTATTGATGCAAAGACATTTCAAAAAGTGATGATATCGCAAAAACAAAGAAACTTTATGCTTTTCTGACAGAGTCTTAAAACTATTATAATATGTAAATTAGGGCGACAGCCGATTTTTTTGAATTTCAATGTGTGCGGGTCGGAATATTGTGACACTAGATCTAAAATTTCAGTGCTGAAAATTTGAACCAAATCGTGCATTGCTTTCGGGACGGGAATTGAGGTCAAAAGTCAAGGTTCAAAGCTAAAAATTTTTTCGATTTTAGCCAAAAGTTGTAAATGGCCATCGGAAACGTAGTTAAAATACCTTTCCAACGAGGTATAATATTAATTAACCCATTACGATCCAGATTAAATTTTATTATTTTTTCGTTTTTTTCATTTTTTTTTTATAAAAAGCCTATTTATTAAAAAAATTACCTTAATTAAGGGTACGTTAAGTGGCCAAAAGGCTGTTGGCAAGATATTAAGCTTGTGTATTAGGTATAATACGACTTCACCCAGTAAAATAGTAAAATCCAAATAACTGGTTGCTGAACAGCTTATACTGTATTATAACAGGTTCTAATTTCTGTTCTGCAACTGGTTCTTTTTATATGGACCCAGGAAAAAATTACACATTCCAAAAAGAAGGTGATGCCCACACTTGCTTACATATCTCATTGCCAAATTTAGTAACTGCAATACCAAACTCACTCCAACGATAGAGTCAAAAAAGCAAGTAGTATTGTAATCTATTCTTTAAATTTAAACCAGAAAGCATGAACTCAATAACAAAATAATTATTTACTTAAAAGAAAATAACGATGTTATTAACTTATATGTATAACTTTTTGTACTCAAGAAGTAATCATATACTTTTTCTTAATAAAAGGACGTTATTGGAAGTAGTTCCTAATTTTGAAAAAAGAAGTTATACAATTTTAAAGAATTTATCTCATATATTTTTTAAAACAAATTTTTACTTGCAGAAAAATAATACTAAAAACAGAAATTGCATGTTGCCTAAATTTTGTTTAACTGTGGTTAGGTATAAATTAGGTAAGCGCACGTGAGCGGAAAATTGTGAGTGGAAGTACGTTTTTTTTTGAAAAATTTATATTTCCGTGGTTTATAGCTCCAAAATTATGACAAACCCATGTTATCATAACAATTCGATGTTTCACTTTTTAGGATTTTATTTCCGTATGAGTTTTGATCGTTATATTTGAGTGAACTAGGAGAATCACGTGTGAGTAAAAGTTGAATTTACTTATGGAAATACTTCTTTTTTTTAATGTAAGTACTTCTTATTTTTTCTAGGGAACTATTTATTTTATTTTATTTTTTTTTTTTTTTGTGTAAGTACTTCGTAGTTTTACAATGGAACTATTTCTTTATTACAAAATATATGTAGTTTTTAAAAATATAAAGTAAATGGTTCTTCGGTAAAAAAATAATCAGTTCTAAAGAATCAATTATTTTAGTCTCACGCCCTGTTAAAAGAATCGAGTAGGTAATCTAGTAAGGAATGCATTCTGCCCAAAATGCTTGATTACAAACCCGCTTACCTTTCTGGAAATTTTTTGCTGGGGAGTTTGTTATATTTGCAATAGATTCTTTACCTCCAAACAAGAACAGGTTGCTTTAGAACCGGTTGTGACAGTGACACCTTACATTTTGACTCCCAGGTACCTGTTTTAGAACCGGTTCCATGTAACCGGTGGTAAAAGAAGTTGTTTTAGAACAGGTTCAAAGGTAATCTGTTATAAAAAATTTTGCTGGGCATAGCTGTATGAACATCATAGTCATTACTGGTTGAGTTTGGGCATTTTTTCCCTTTTTAGTTTTTAGGTTGAATTTTTAGTGCTACTTATTTTTACGTGTTATAATATATACTAGGGTGACAGCCGATTTTTTTTCTTGACTTACAAGGTGTGCGGATCGAAATATTGTGACATTAGGTCTAAAACTTAAGTGCTTGAAATTTGAGCCAAATCGGACAAAGCTTTTGGGACGCGCATCTAGGTCAAAGGTCAGATATATGCGAATTTTAATTTTCTGGTTAAAAATCAAATATATGCATTTATGAACATGTATGAACTCATTCACGCTCATATCTGAAATGATGCGAGGCCATACATGTCCATAAATCTCCAAATATGATGCATATATGATCGTAAGAGTTCATAAGTTATCATATATATAAATATTACCTTAACTTTTGTGAATGTAAACATATTATCATGTATGTATAGACATGTATGATTATATATGTAAATATTAAAGTCTTTGCGAATTATTTCATCGATATTATTAGATTTTCTGTCGATTATTTTACTTATTTATGATTGTTTACGTTACTTGAATATTATTTCTATTTTCATAAAATTTGTTTTTTTAATACAAATTTTTTTCATAATATATTTGTTTATTTAATGAATATCTATACTTTTTTTTTATTCTTTTTCATAAGAATTGTTGTTTCGATTTGTTAACCATTTGCTAGCAAGTTTATCCCCATAGTGTTATTTTTCAATAATGTATTTGCTCTCTTTATCACTCACTGTACGTATGAGTTATATTTATTTAATGTCATATCACTCATACGTATAAGAGGAATATTCTACAGCACAACAAATACTTACATGTTTTGTTATTTAAAATTGTACTTAAAAATAACAAAAACATTTTTATTCTTTTAACTGAAAAAAATAAATTTAATAAATATTTTATAGCCCGTAGCTGTTCAGAAAATGCATTTTATTCATGCTAGTGTCTAATAACTTTTCTGTATTTTTTTCTATTAGTCAAGGTAAATTTTACCAAATAAATTATAATTTTTCTATTACTTTAACCCATAAGCCACAAAGACCGTCTACAGACGGTCATCGATTGAATCCAATTACATTAAAATTATTTAAAATATCCCAGTGGTTTAAGGGTTAAAAAAGTCTTCATGATCTTTAGCCGAACGAAAGTAACATCTCACATACAATTTATAGATTAACAATACAAATTCACAATAAATATTTATCTTTAAAACTTTTTGTATCATTAAACCTTCCAGTGTACATTTGGCGTCCGAAAAAATTCATTAAAAATACCTGAGACCTTCTTAAATCATAACAATAAGAAGGTGTTTTCCTTTACAGATGAATCCTATTTCTGAGCGGTCTTTTATGACTCATCAAAGACTCTATGTTATGAGCATTGGAAGGAGAAATTTCCCTCTTTTCTCTGAGTGCTTTAGGAGTCATATATGACACACATTTAAAAGTCTTTTATAATCGTTTTCTAAAATTTCTAGGAGTAATTTTTGATGCTTTTTTGAAAAATTTTCGCCTCTCCTATTGGACCTATTCTCAATGGTCTTCAATGTTCAAAATACAAAACAGTAATATGTACACGAAACCTTTTTTATATAATATTTAAAGTGATTGTGGTGTAGGACAGAGGACTATTAATGAATCTAAAAACCACGGTTCAATACCAGAAAAGTCATGAAAGTTTTTTAATTTCAATATTATTAAGTTCTACAAAATTTTACTGAAATTAAAAAACTTTTATGATTTTTCTGGTATTGAACCGTGGCCTTTAGATTCATTTATAGTCCTCTGTCCTACACCACAATTACTTTAAATTTAAAATTTTTCTTATTCGCTATTTAGACATTTGATTTTGTCTTTTCCGAGATTTGAACTCGGAAGTTCGGAGAACAAGGCAAACTCTCTACTCACTACACCACAAACACCTATTAATGTTGTGTGCTAAATTTGAATTTAAATATTTTGTTAGGAAAACAAACATTGTCTCAAATTCGTTTACCAATACCAATCATTAGTTGCTTCTATAAACAATGCAATAAACAATTCCGTTGGTACTACTAAACCTCTAATTTAGTGGCATATTTAATTGCGAATACCTTATTTACAGTAACCACTTTTGGTTATAGACAATTTTGTAATAAAATTTGATAGATTTGATAGATAATTCTCTTGTATTATCAATAAATTTAATGGTGGCTTCTACCGTACACTATTACTAGCCTAATTTTATTTGTAAAGATGATAGGAAATACCAATAATTGGAAAATATTTTGTATTTGTATATATTAGTTTGAATTTCTAATAAAACAAGATACAATATCTTATAAATTACAGTATTAGAATCAGACAAGTTAAACAGAACATTACATATTATAATAACTTAATTCTACTTAAAATTAAATTACAAATTGCAGAATCTAAAAGCTTTGAAGAATATTAAAAACATTAAATAATTAAAGAAATCAGCTTTTAATGATAATAAAAATACAAAATAAAACATAAATAATTAAGATAAAAAATAAAACAAAAAAACTACGAAAAATGCTTAAACAATAATGTATTGCGTTGCTTGTGCGTTGAGTATCCCAAGGTAGTCGGTTCCAGAGACGAATGGTAAAAATTAATAAATTTACACTCAGAAGCATGGCCACGGTGACGGATTTGTATAATGTAGTTTCCTCTATTCGATTTTGCAAACTGTAAACGTTCAAAAAGATAATTTGGTTCTTTCAACATAATAATCTTGTGAGGATTGTTTTTTTGGTTCCTTTTTCGTCTTTTAAGTTTTCAGTAAGAAAGTTTTGTTTTATTAATTGATATTTGGTAGTTCCAAATTAAATAGCGTCCTTTTAAATAAATTTTAATGGTTTTGACCAAAACCAACCAAAACTTTTTCTGGGTGTATATATATTTATTATTTCTTTATTGTAAATTTTTTTTATTTTCAAATAAATATACAAAAAAACAAAAAATAATAAATACAAATACAAAACTAACACACTTTCTTAATTCTTGCTTTCAGAATTCTTGATAGTTGAGTTCCTTGATATGATGCGGTTTCTGAAATGGAATCCCAAAATAACAGCATGTATTTTTTTAATTGCAACTTTTTTTGTTGTTATCTGGTAATAACTGCAACGAAAGTTTTCCGCGTATTGTTTTATTTTTGAAGCAAATTTTTTAATAACAAATGTAATAAATCGTATACACAGATAATAAATAATCCATGTATAAAATTACGAAAAAAATGTCAAAATAACAAAAACTTTCGTTAAGTACACGAAAGTTTGTTCATTTTACAAAATATTTCGTAGTTTTGACGTTTTTTTTTTGGGATTTTTGTAGCTTAGATTATTATGAGTGTAAAAAACAAATTTCTTAACAATTTGACTTAAAACACCAATTAATGAAAATACAAAAACAATGCATATCTCATATATCATTCATACTTATGAGCCTTTTTAGAATGTTTTTTTTTTTTTAAAGTTTATACAAATTTTACATTTTAGAGTCATATTTTAACACCCTCAAAATACTCTGAAAAAATTTGTTATTTAAGAATATGTCAATTTAAATTTCCCCTTTAAAAAAATTTTCTACTTTTTTCGGATTTATTTTTGATTTTTTTTTTGAATGTTCAAATACGAGTCAGAAACATGTTTATTTTCAGAGTATGGTTTTTGAAAGGCTTATAAAAAAAACAAATATGAATCATTATGGACTCAAAATTATGAGCGCTCAGAAATGGCTTATATTGTGAATTCTTTAAGGACTCATAAAATATGAGTGCTCATTAGAGTGGGTCAATTTGTTCGGGTGAGAAAAAACGTGAAAGGCGTGTAACTAAATCGAAATCTACACGAAATTCAAAGAAAATTACCCAAAGAAAGTATGGGTCTTAAATGAAAACCTAGCTACCGCCGAGAGACATGAAGTTTTTACTTTAAGGTAAATTCAAAGTAGGTCGTGAAAAAATGAAAAGCAGGGAGTCCGTTCGTCGTACGCAAAACAATGATTCAGCCTTACTAGGTTTTTCTTTTGATGGCAGAAAAAATGATGCACTGACACGGGAAGAAATAAGTAGAAAATACCATTCGAGAGTCGAAAAGGAGTCTCATATAGTGATTGTAAAAAACGCCGGGAAGCAAGTTGTTAGGTCACAAAAAAGTTGACGCTAGAAGATGCAATCATGTTAGTTCTTCAAAATTATCGCTTACCAGCTTGATAGGAGTTTGCTGCGATGGGGAACTCAAAGATACTGGAACTAAAAATGGAATTCTACGAAAGTAGAAAAAATATGAAAGAACTCTTTCTACTGTCCTTCTATATCTCTTTCGAATAGCCAAAGCTGTATCGGAAGGTTCGTGTATACAATATATGAAACCAGTATGAAACCGGGGCAAATTGTTATTATGAAAGTTTATGTACTGATGTATTTTAATGTACAATTTTATAATTCAGTAGTATACGGCAGTGCGCTTTTATGTAAATTTATTTAGTCAATGCAATTTTGTAAACAAAACGATACAAAACAATATATTTTTCACCCATCCGAAAAATATATTGTTAACAATGCTTTTCGACGATAGGAAACCTGTCCGAGAAAGAGCCATTAACAAAATTTAGTGTTGTGGTGAACAAATGTATGACTCAACTAAACTCAGGGCTTATAAAAAGCATCACATTAATTTCAATTGCACAGATTATATGGATTTAGTCGACTGCAAGCATCCCACATGTTCACCTGCTAGTGTATATTAAATCTGATGATATACCACTGCCAGATCCAGGAATTACATCGCACATCCAAGGAACCGTGCAATTGCTAACGCATGTCTCACGACGAGTAATTGCAAAAAGTCGTGACGATGTTATGGCAGTGACTTTAGAAAGTTAAACCCGAACACCCCGAATGGATTGTAAAAAAGACTTAGGTTCTGTTGTTTGATTGTTCAATAACATTACAAACTTAAGTTTCAAGGTAAATTTTCTAAATAAATGTTGGTGAAATAATTAAGCCTAGCATTATTGAAAAATGTGGTATTTTTTACATAAAACAATATTTCGCCAAAAAAGGCACGCTTTTGGTTAAAGTTTTAAGATATTTCCACCTAAATGTGCAAAAAGCACAGTTCTTCGATTTACGCAATTTTCAAAAAGTACTCTGTATCTTGAGTACTTTTTGAGATAGCAGCATTTATGTCAGAACACTGTTATCAAATTTAAACGATTTTCCCAAATTTCCGAAATTCCATTATGTCTCTCGGCGGGAGCTAGGTTTTGATTTTAGAACCATAGTTTCTTAGGCAAGTTTTCTTAGAATTTATTGTAGATTACGTTTTTGCTATACGCCTATTTACAAAAAAAAAATGGCCCACCCTAGTGCTCATAAATATATTCGCTGTGCTATATTAGGCTACTATATTTCTATCTTATTTTTAATTTTACTTTTCCTCTTTTAATAAATTGCTTTTGTTTTGGGGTCACAAGTCAACTCACAACATCGTTTTGTTGCCATTTATTGTAAATTGTGTTGCTTGTGTAATTTTCAAGAAAAACCAATTTAAATTTTTTTTTTTAGTCTCGTGATACAAATTGTGAAATAAATTTTTTCTTCTACTATTTCTACCATTTAAACATTATAGGGAGTTTCGTAAAAAGTTGACTAGCTGCTTTATTTTATATGTAGTTAATCCGCATTTTACTAGGTTAACTTTTCAGTCTAAACGGCCTGTTAAATTGTATATTTGTGCAAACATTTTTGTTAACAGATGTTATAATATTTAATAACATCTTCTATTTAAGTGACCATATTTCATGTGTTTAAATGTGTTTGCTTAATATAAACATAAAACATACCTAAGGGCCCATTCACACAATGACTACCCAAATCTTCTATTTCCCATTATTTGTAATACGAAATCCCCCGCGACTCTTTAATCCCTAGCGCTTTTTAAATAAATCATTAAATATCGCTTTAAGGTTCGAAAGTTTAATTCGTATTTAAAGACCCATTTAAATGAATTTTCAATTGTCTTAACATGTCTTTTATATAACATGTTTTTAAAATGATTAGATAGTACGTTGAAATTAAATTGAGAAATCCCACTTAAATCTGTTGCAAACAACAAATATAAAATTCTGGTCACCTTTATTTTTATTTTGTAGATACCCAGCCAGAAAAAAACAAACCGACCCCCGCTGGCAATGCACTTTAACAAGTGGTACACGTGCTTTCCCAATCTCAAAATGATAACATCATTACACAAAAGGTAAGTGTGTTTAAAAAGTGTCGGACAAACACTGGGAAAACAAAATTTCCAACGTCAGCAAAATGTTGGTAAAGCCATGGTCTAAAAATAGATTTTCCCAAATATTTTTATAAAAAAAGTTTCTTTGTTATTTGGTTGGTCTTGCCGGGATTCGAACCCTGGCCGCCAGGTTGGAGCCGACAATTCTACCCACTGAGCTAAAAATACACATTGCTCATTTACTTCAAGACTGTCATAAGTCAAAAATTGAGTCAGTGATGCAGATTTATTAGTTATATCATGCTTTATATCATATTAATATCATGTATACTTTTCGAGATAGAGGATAATATATTTAATTTTTTCTTTAAAGTGGGTGCAAATAGTATATAATTCATAGAGAAACTGTGCTACTCACGGGTCTCTCGTTAATTAGCGAATTCGCACACAACTCTCACTAAGAGAAAAATACATTAAAACCCCCTATTTATGAAGAACGTGACCAAATAAATGGATAAAGGGTCGAGAGAGGCAGATATTGATTGAACAATATAGTATTTGATTGCTTGAAATGTAAATGAATGATATCTGCTGTGTGGTTATCCAGCTGATGAAATATGCTACCACTGTCATAAGGTTTGCTAGAAACAACTAGTTAGCGTTGGGAAAACAAATAAAAAGAGTTGGTCTTATATAAAAACTTTATATAAAAAAAATATTAAAAAGTATACATAAATCGCAAAAAAAATTATGCCTGGAGCTGGAATCGAACTCGGAACCTTCTGACTACAAACTTTTTTAAACCAAAAATAATCATTTTTATAAAATAAATGCTCTACCAGTTGTTAGACTTTTGAGCCGTTGGTAATTTCTGACAGAATAGCACTGGGAAAACACTTTTGGCCAACATTGGCATATTGGTTTCAGCCAATTCTTCGCCAATGTTTTTTTTTTTTGTGTACCACTGAAATTATTGTAAGACAAATACTGGCAAAACGCTTATTGAAAATGCTGGAAAAACGTCTTAGACAAGTGTTGTGCCAGTAATATAATTACAATTCCTCGGTTATTAAGTGGTATGCCAGGGCTTGATTTCTTGTACCACTGGCAGTTTCTGACTGGGTACTTGTAAATAACATTTATTACAATTTAAAAAGTTTGTTTTAAATTTATCATCTACCAGTCCTAATTGTATAAAATTATGACAATTGCAAAAGTTGTTAAAATTGTCAGACAAAAAACTTAATTATACGTTTTAAACATACAGTTTGTAATATCAGAGCAGAGCTGTAAATGAATAATTAATTTTTGAATTAATTCGCGAATCATTCATGCACTGAATTAGTAAACTTTTGAATTAATTCTTTTCGTCAAAAAACGAATTGAATGAAATTTGAATCGATTAATATGCATTTGGCTGGAATGAATTGCAATTCATTTTAAATCCAATGAATTCGGCAAAATGAATTGCAATTAATTTTCAATTCAAATGAGTTTGGCGAAATGAATTGCAATTCATTTCCAATTCATTTGACGTGAATTGATTTTAAATTAATTCAAATGAATTAGAAAAATTAATTGCCATTCATTTTCAATTCATTTGAATTGAATTGATTTTGAATTAATTCAAATGAATTTCATGAAACTCTTCATCAAATATAAGAAAATTTCATAAATATTATTAATAACACGGTGCTACAGTGAAAAGAACTTGTAAAATGACCTGGTGTAGGTTGCAGGACTTGTTGTGTAAATCACTTTAAAATTTTCCGAATTTTGAATACACCCTCAAAATCTGAAGTTATCGACAAAAAACGTTTTTTCTTATTTTTAACTTAATTACTTTTAAGCCGTTCCATCTTTGGGGTCACAGTTAAAATATCCTTTACCAACTCTTTATACGATTGCATAAAAGAACATGTAGTGATTTTGAATTTTTAGAAAAGTAATTGCAGCTTCTGCAGCCAATACCAGAGACTATAGACTTTCTCCAAAAAGACGACGGCATGTTATTCCCAGCTTTAGCCACAATTCAAATAAAATTTTTCAAAATACAATTGAAAGATGGAAGTGGATATCTGAAAATTATGGCTGCAAAGTTAATGGAGGCGACGAAAAAAAGATTCAACAATTTATATAACTTAGATGCAACTGCCAAAACAGCAATTGTGGCATCTGTTCTTTGTCCACCAGTTAAGTGTCTGTGGTTAAAAGCTTTAAACCCGAATTTTGATATTGGCACTCAAGCAGACATTATTCAAATGGCAAAGGATGCTGTCCAACAAATGTCTTACGAGGACATCACAAAGTCAACCATTTCAGAGAGTAACGTTTTAAATTACTTTGATTTTTCTATTTGTGGTAATTACCTAATGGTTTTGCAAAATAATTTTAAAAAACATTCACAATTATCAGTGATTGCACAGAAAATTTCATATAGACGCAATCGAGCAAATAAAAACATAACACATATTACATTACTCAAAAAATTCAAAAAACGGAGTCACTGACGAAGGTTCAATACCAGAAACTGCGCAGTCTGATTAAAAAAAAAATTGAAATTTTGCAATGTAGTTACGATTTTTAGAAAAAAAACTCATTCTTCTCTACCACGCCTTTCACAATTAAATTAAATAAAATTGCATATTAATTATAGTATTAATTGCAATTGTCTGAAAAAGACGTTAAAATTCAAATTCACAATAATATTATAATATTTATTGTAGAAACTCCAGAAGATATTTTGTGTATCAATATTCCCTCAGAAACGGAATTCACAGCATACTTAGCAGATTCTTCAAAATCTCTAAGTATGCTGAATAATTATCCGACGGTTAAAAAGGCTTTTTTAAAGTTTAATGCACCGTTACCATCGTCAGCTGCTGTTGAAAGATTATTTTCGTACGCCTCTATTCTAAATATCCCTAAACGTGGATGTCTATTAGACGAGAATTTTGAAAAGTTATTGTTGTTGAAAGTGAACAATGCATTCTAGTTTAATCTAATTAGCATTTATTTTATAATTAAAATAATAGTATAATTAGTTGATGTACGAGGGCGAATCAATAAGTCTGTGTTGAAAAATATTTTTTTTTTGCAAAAAAAAAACTGTATTTCATTCAAAAAGTCACGGACTTATTGATCCGCCCTCGTACGTACTCGTACATATGTTTACAATGTTTATGAGGTTTATATTTAATGTTGTATATTTAATGTTGTACATTTATTGTTGTATATTATTCGACCTTTCAATTGTTATTTGAAGTTATTTGTTTATTTCTAAAGGACACCTCCATTTTGTAAAATAAATATTACATAAATATTACTAAGGTGTTTGTCGTTGGGTGGTCGTGGGTCTCAAAATTTCATAAACTATTAACTGTTTCTCGAATATTAAACGTGTTTTGTCGTTTAGCGTATGCCAAAACCAAAATAAGTAATACTTGAGGAAACAAACTCGAAACGCCGTGTTTACTTTGATTAATTGCAATTCATTTTTCAATTCATTAATATGAATTGCAATTTTTTTTCTAATTCATTTGAATTAATTCAAAATCAATTCAACTCAAATGAATTGAAAATGAATTGCAATTCATTTTTCTAATTCATTTGAATTAATTCAAAATCAATTCAAGTCAAATGAATTGGAAATGAATTGCAATTCATTTCGCCAAACTCATTTGAATTGAACATGAATTGCAATTCATTTTGCCGAATTCATTTGAATTGGAAATGAATTCCAATTTATTTTTGCCAAATTCATTTGAATTAATTCGAATTTCATTCAATTCTTTTTTTATGTGAAAAGAATTAATTCAAAATTCAATTCAAATTTGTAATGAATTGAAATCAAAAAAGAATGATTCATTTACAGCTCTGTATCAAATATTATGATTTTAATTCTGGTTGTTTACAATGGGGAGGTTCATAATACCCTCGTATATGGTGTATAAGTACAAAGTGCTTATTTGCAGGAACGTACCTTTAAAATTGTTAATATTAGTCGTTAAACTTTTCTTTAATCCCCCGATTATTTTTTTTAAGCTTCTTTATTTTTTAAATATAATATTGTTTTATAAAATATCAAAATATTGAAATGAAAGACAAAGCAAATTTTAAATTATACTCTTCAGGGCTGGTAAAACTTAAACTTAAAACTAATGATATTTTATACTATGTTTACACTGTATACAATATTACATGAATCCTTCTGCAATCTATTTTGCTGTGTAATAAAATTATAGATGAACAAGGGTATAAAATCGAAAAGCCAAAGTTTTTACGAGAGGTAAAAAACGTGGGAAACGATCAAAAAATTTTTGTTTTGATATTTGTTTTTGCTTTTCTACAAATGTAGGTCTCATGTACCTCAGCACAAAATTTCATTTCAAAATATTAATCAGAAGTAGCAAAAAAATGTGCATGGAAGGATGTATATTACATTTTTTTTTGTATTTTCATAGATTATCTAAGTAGTTATTTTAAATAATATTGTTTTGTTCTTCTTTTGGATTTTCGAATAACTTTGTGAAAATTCCTAAACGTTAGAATGCGTACAAAAAATAAAACATGCATCTTTACCTCACACACGCATTTCATTAAAATTTTAGCGAAACTATGGGAAATTTTTATTTCTCGCTTAAACAAAAAATTGCGATTTAAAGGTCTATTGCAACCACGTTTCCTTTATTTCTTTAGTTTGCCATGGTCAAAATTAAAAATATTTTCAAAATAATAGCTAAATAATATTTCATTCAATACACTCAAAGAAAATAGTTTCATCATATTGATGGAACTGTATCATAAATCGGTTTTCATAAATTATTCATCACATTCATGAAGTTTTCTTAGATATGATGAAGAGTTTCATACAAATGTATGACACATGTTTCATAAAAAAGATTCGTAAACCAAATAAACATATTTTTTTGTTTTTGTATCAATTGAAATTTAGAATTTCCATTTGAAATTGATTTAAATTAGGATTTCTCATTTGAAATTAAGATTTTCAGTTTAAAATTCAGAAACTATCATAACATGAAATGAAAGTCAGAATTTCTAATCAGTTGTTGTGTTGTAAATTTTAAATGGAAATAGAAATTCTTAACTTCAATTAATGTTTTTAACAGTTTTATTAGTTTTTTTGTTTTTATATACATCGAGATTATTTTTATGTTATTTTCAATTTGTAAGGAGCTTACAACCTCCGTATTTACAAAAATTAACCAAATCAAACATATTAGCTAGGTTGATACTAGCATTTCGATCTGGCTAAAGATCTCATCAGTACCCGAAGTTTTAGAAAAGCTAGAGCCTCCAAAATACAAATAACAAAAAACCTTGTAATCTATTATCTAATGTTCTTCCTTGGCGGGGGTTGTGTATACTGCTGGTGTCGTTTCCGTTTGCTTTTGTTCGTCCTGATGGTGTTGGTCGCGCTGAGGTGGTTGCTGGTTCCTGACCATTCGACTTCCCGTGAGGGTTGTGTCGTTTGTGTCGTTTTCTGTTATGTGTTGACGCTGGGTCACCAGCCCTGAACTGTTTGGAGTTCAACTGGTAGTAGTTTCGGCTACGAGGTCTGACCGGAGACTTAATTCTGTACCACGGGTGTCAGAAGCCCCTGGGTTTCGATCCCAGCCTGGCTATGGTGTGGCCCCTTTAGGGAGCTTCGTGGTGGCTGTGGTTTAGACCTAACTCGCGTGTAGAGCGTGAGTTCGATGTGGAGCTGCATTGCAACCGGGTGCCGTGACCCATTGATCGGAAGGAGTTTTAGATGGGCTCCGCTCCAAACCAAGGGGGAGATCATGCCCAAATGCATACCCATGTACTCATGGGTGGAATTGTCACTAATGGGGGCGTTGCTTGACGCATTGTATTCGCCCGGTGTTAAGAGCACCGTGAGGTTAGGCCATCGCGGCGGGTACCCACGTTAATCCTTGACACATCTGTCTAATGTTCTATTTATATAAAAACATTTTAGTGTTTACTCTGGCTCAAGTAATATTTTTTACCGTTATATTAGTTTTTTTTGCTGAAGACAATTCTTAGCTTAAATTTATATTTTTTGCATTTCAAACAAAATGAGTATCAATTGATTTTCTCACGCCAAGACATATAAAGATTTCAGTGTTTTAATAAATATTTGATTTAAAAGTGCTTTTAAAAACTTTCGACACACCTTCCAGATATTGGCGTCCCTGGTTATTAAATACATCATAAATAAAATTAAGTAGTTTCATACCTTTTTTATGAAAGTTTTATAAATTTTTATGAAACGTTTCACAAATATTATTAAAAGTTTCATAAGCGTTTCATATTATATTTAAGAAATTATATTTAAAATTAAATATACATATTTGAATATTTAATTGATGTTTAAAAATTTCAAATAATTTCTGGTAGTTTTTAAGTATTAAAAAGTCTAAAAGATATTTTCTAAATTTCAAATAAAAAAAAAAAATTTTAATAAAAAGCTAACATTTATTTTCACAAAGTTGATAAAAGTTTTTTATGAATTGATGAAGGACTATGAAACATTTGTCATACATTTTTGCAATACTTTTCATCATATATATAAAAACTTCATAAATATGATGAATAATTGATGACAAACGATTTATGAAACAATATCATCAATATGATGATACTTTATTCCCTGAGTGTATCTTTGAACTATCACATCCCATATGCTTTCGAAAGGACATTTAAAGTTAAATTTTTAAACAAATTATTCAAATATTTGTACTCATTAAATGATGACAATATGAATATCAGATGAAAGGTAATAATCTCCGATATTCCATACAATTATTTGTCGTGATATTTAAGGACCAACAGTTTCCTTTTAAAAATTTGATCCTTAAATATCCTTGATTTATTATATAAGTTCGTCGAAAGAAAAAAATTATGTAATAAATTTCATAAAAATGAATTATGCTTTTTTTTTAGATATTCCCGAATTAAAAATAATTTTCCATTTCGCTATCATTTTCGCGAAAAAAAATTTATTGGCGCAGCACTGTTCAAAGAAGAGTATTTGGTCTTTAAAATGACACCAAATGTTTAGTTTCATGTTGACTCGTTCAAAAGTTATGTTAATTCAAACATTGTATACTTCTTACACATTTGTAAAAACCCGCCACTTTGAGCAGCGACTAAATGGGAACTATGATGAATTTTGGAACAATTTAAAATACTTTAACACCCTATTAACTAGGAGGACTAAAATCAGAAGAGGTAAAGTTGAAAATGTCGTTTTTTTGTGATCATTATTTTTAAAATGTCCTTTAAAGCAATGCCGAAAAGTAATGAAAAAGGTACATTTTTATCTCTCGGCGGTAGCTAGGTTTTGGTTCTAGATCCATAGTTTCAGAGGGTAATTTTCTAAGAATTTTATGTATACAACGTTTTTGCTATACGCCTTTTGGCAAAAGCAATTGACACACCCTAATGAAGTAACTTGTCATCAATTAGGACTTTTATGAAACAGTTTCATCATATTTATGAAGCAATGTAGAAAAGCTTAATCATATTTATGAAAAACTTCATAAATATGATGAAGCCTTTTCTCTGAGTGTATGTGAATATATACCCTTTTTCTGTGTTCACCCTTTACATGTTAATATTTCAAATTAAAATATCAATAGCATATAACTTTGGGATATTCTTAAAACATTAGATATCAGAAATGTTTAAATTTTGGTAAACAAGTAATTAGTTTCACTGCAAAACACACAAGTCTACCGTATAAATTTAAATAATTTTCTAAAAATAAAAAAATATATATTCAACAAAAATTGTCTTGTAAGGTTAGTTTTTGGCTAGAAAAAGACAAAAGATAGCAACATTATTGGCATATGTACATTAGAGTGTCCCTTAATAATGGATTTTTCATTACAACCCCCGGTTTTATTACAAATGTTTCCAAATGGAAGAAATCAATTTTTTATTTTTTTTTAACGTTAAACCGAACGGCCGAAAATTGTCCATTTTGGAAAAATGGTGTAGTATTATTACTAAAAATTACCAAAAATTTAAATTTCGAAAAAAATTATTTTTTATTTCATTTATTCATTTAATATACTCAAAATTTTTCAGATATGGAATTTTGACTTCATCGGATATCACTAACCCACTTTATCCAGGCATTGCTATTTTTATAATATAGTAGTTGTTATTAAAAAAAAAAAATTGGAAAAATTATAATTCGAGTTCGTATTTGGAGCGACTCCTTTCCAGGGCATTTTTTTTTTTAAATAGCTTATTTTGTTAAAAATAATCACTTGGATTTATTAAGACTATAATTCTCTATACTGTTATTTAGAAAATTTTTAACCCTTACAGGCGTGGGGAAAAAAAAGACCAACGAAACTTAATTTTAATTATGACTACACTCACAAGAACTTTTCCATAAAAAATCAACAGTTATTTAAAAATGTAATCGCTAAAGTTGTTTCAATGGAATATACAGTTAAATTACCAAAGAAATATATTTTTTAACTTCCTGTCTGTTATTCAGTAAACAATATAAACAAAAAAACGGACTTGCGGTAATAGTTAAAATATTCAGTTAAAATTTTCTATTTAAAACAAAAAGTTGTTATATTATATTGAGTATTGAAATAAACGAAAACAATCTATTGTTTTTATGGATTTTGTCAATTAATTTTTCAACAGTTGAAAATAAACTAAGAACTACAATTTTTTTAAACGAAAAGTAAGTAGTCCTGATTTCAACTGATTTTCAGTTAATTTAATGTGTATATTCAGTAGAATTTACGGAAAAAATATTCTGAGTGTACAAGATTGTAAAGCTTTTAATTTGATGAAATGTGGTTAAAATTCATTTCGATGCTTTGGTCATGAAATTCAGATATTACTGATTGAAGTTCCTTAATTTGATAATTTTTTTTCGAACTTCTTCAGTTATGATACGAGAGCGGATCAATAAGTCCGTGACTTTTCTAACTTCCCTCGTAGTTATATGAAATGCAACACTGCTCCCATCAAGTACCACCTGTTAATAGACTACTGCCAAATTTTGAGCAAGTTCCGTCATTTACTTTGCGTTTAACAGCTGTTCAAAACATACAACCTCGTGGATTTTTTTAAAAATGGAAAAAATTGAATTTCGTGTGCTCACTAAACATTATTTTTTGCGAAAAAAAACCGTCAATCAAACCATGGAAAAGCTTGATTAATACTATGGAAACTCTGCACCATCGATTTCAATGGTAAACAAGTGGTTTACTGGCTTTCGTTGTGGTCGCCCAAGTTCAAATGACGCTGAACGTTCTGGACGGCCAATTGAGGCCAACACACCCGAAAATGTCGAAAAAATCCACGATATGGTGTTGACCGATCGAAGAGTAAAAGTGCGTGAGATTGTTGATGCCATAGGCATTTCATATGGCAGTGTGGTTTCGATTTTAAGTGATTAGTTAGGTTTAAGAAAGCTGTCTGCAAGATGGGTGCCGCGTTTGCTCTCAATTGACCATAAACATAATCGTGGCTAATAAGGTGATGGCAACAGTTTTTTGGGATGCGCGCGGGATAATCCACATCGATTATCTTCAAAAGGGAAAAACAATAAACGGCGAATATTATGCCAACTTATTGGACCGATTTAACGAGGATTAAAAAAAAACAACCCCATATGGCCAAGAAATGCCTATTTTATGGACCTCGAAAAATCCTATTTTTTGGAAGCGATACAAAAATTGGAGAAACGTTGGACTAAGTGTATTGAGCTAAAAGGAGATTATGTTGATTAATATTTTTTTTTTTTACAAAAAAATGTGTTTCATTCAAAAAGTCACGGACTTATTGATCAAACTTTATATATAAGCAAACTTTATATTTTTTTTCCATACACCCTTTTCTGTAGCTCTACTAGTTGACGGCTCTAAACCAAAATAAGGTTTTGTTAAACGTAATGGAACGGAGGATACTATGAATAAATAGGCATCTGATGAATTTTCTGCATTACATTGCTTGTATTGTTTCTGACCAGAGGATCCATCACATATCCAATTAGAAATTAAAGTTATGCTGCAATTTTTAAGTTTTTTTAAATAGTCAGCATAAAGTGTATTTAATAATCGTTCTGCAGTGTGTTTAAGACGAGCCTGAAATTTTATTTCTGCTAAACTTAAAGTTACACTAATATCAGTTTGTGAAGGTAAGCACTCTTTTTTGACAAAAACTAAATCTCGATATGCTGGAAAAATTCCACAATTCTTTCATTGGTTCGCGGAAGCGAAAACGAAACAGTTTTGTAGTTGCAAACGAATTTTTTGACAACCGAATTTTTATTGTAACAATTGAAAATTTTATGTTGATGGACTATAATATTCTCTAAATAGATTCACGTGATTCAAAACAATGTATTTTATTAATAAAAAAATTTTAATGCCTCGAACTGGTCTGGAACCGGCGATGTTCCGTTTGTCAGGCAAGTTCTTCACCCTAGCTTAAACCCAATTTAAATAAGTTTTTTTAAATTTGCACCTTAAATATTTTCCAGTTTCAAATTTAAATATGTATGTCTAAAAATAGATTTGTATGTACAACAGAAATTCGGTTGCTGATCTCAATATTTTATTAGAAATACAAAAACTACAAAAAAATAATATATTATTTTAAAATTATTTTGTTAAAAAAATTAAATTTCGCAAACTGTAGTCGAACCGGCGACCTTCTGCTTGTCATGCAATTACTTAACCTCTACAACGGACCCAAATTGAATTTGAATTTTCAAATTTCTACCTTGAATATATTTTTATATGAAAATAACTTTAAATATGAATATGTAAAAAATAGATTTGAATGTACAACAGATATTGGGTTGTAAATCTTAGTATTTTATTAGAGTTAAAAAAACTATTAAAAAACTTTATATTATTTTAAAATTTGTAACGAAAACTAATATTTTATATTATATACGATTTTAACTGTAAATATTATATTCAAGGAATAAAATCTCCGAAAAGTGGTTGGTTGTTGTCATTAAAGGTAATGTAGAAGATAATATTTTTTATATTGATTAGGAAAACCAATATTTTGAATGATGTGCCTGTGTTTTGGTTAATTTCATATATTTCCTGTTTACAATATAGTATAATTATTCTGATGATGAATTTTAAGTACCTACAATTAAAATTATGGAATAATGATTAAATTTTGTTGGTTACAATGGAATTCCAACCAATATATTCTCTGTGTGTGCAAATACTTCTTCTGGAGTAAATATATTTTCCTCGCTTGGTGTAGGCATACTTTTTAAAATCCTCTTTGTGCTTCTGGGGCCGCTTGCATTATTTTTTCAATTATAGAAATTTTAGTTTTCTTATTTTGCGTTTGTTGAATTTGATGCAGAAATGAATCCTTTATGATACTATGAAACATTTCTTTATTGATATTTTCAAGCTTGCGTCTTCGTGATCTTTCACCACAATTGCTAATTAGTTTTGCTGATCAGTTTCCTCGACGGTTATCGATGGCCTTTTAAAAATAAGTTCATTTGTTAGTCATTCCTGGTTGCGTAAGTAAAACGTTTTCTTCCTTCTAGAACATTTATTTTACGTTTTTCTTAACGTAATTGAACATTTTTTGATTTTTATCTTATGACTTTTGATTTCTTGTTCGTTGCATAATTTAAATAATTCATTATGTTTAACATAATATCGTTTTCATCATTTTGTTGAAAATACTATATATATCAGGGTAAACTTTATAAATGAACTTACACTTAGAATACTATGAATGTAAAGACCACTGCAAATGTAGTTAAAAACAAATGAAATTTCACTTAAAGAAAGGACGACTTAAATTTTAGTAAATTCAACTAACATTGTCATTTGTCTTTTAATGTTCAAAAAATAACTAACAATGTTAGTAAAAAATAAACAAATATTTATTTTTGTTATTTTTTTAAATAACAAAAACTACTGTTAAAATGAATGTAAAATCATAAAACAGTCATTTCAATTCTATGAAGAGCATTTTAAATCTGCAGTTAGTTCGAAAAAGAAATGGAAATCAATTCGTAACATGGGAATTATAAACCAAGAAAAAAATTATGCCAAAGAACGTATAGATGTCAATCAACTTAATCAATCATTTATAAATATACCAATGCCAACTCCTGATACTAATTTTTACACAGAAATTTTTGCCCACCATAGCACACATAATATTAATACTCCTGCGCCAAATAACATTAATATCAGTGACAGTAACAATATAAATAAAGCTACTACACTGTAAGATGTTCTTGAATCTATTTTGAGTATTAAATCTGAATCTGCTGGTCATGACGGAACTCACCCAAAATGCATAAAACTAATTCCACCATACATTCTGCTTCATATAACTCATCTGTTTAACACAATTTTAACAACATCCACATTCCTTTATATGTGGAAACATGCTAAAATTATTCCCACACCAAAATCTAATCATGAATATCGGCCAATTGCAATCTTGCCATACTTGTCAAAAGTCTTTGAACGCTTACTTCATTCACAGATAAGTAAATATCTACACGATAACTCCTTGCTTACTGATAAACAATCTGGCTTTAGACCACAACATAGTTGTGTTTCTGCTTTATTAGAGGTCTCTGAGGAATTAAGAATTAATGTTGATGATATGTTTTCTAGTTTTACTGGATCACTCAAAGGCGTTTGACACTGTGGAACACTCTATTCTTTGCCTTAAACTTAAACATATGTTCAATTATTCACCAACTGCGGTAAAATTAATATCTTCATATTTACAAGATAGATCCCAGGCAGTTTACTATGGTAATGACAAATCAAATATTTGTTTAGTATCGAGGGGGGTACCATAGGGTTCTATACTTGGTCCACTTTTATATTCCATATATTGAGAAGGTAAATCAACTTAAACACTGTGGAATACAAATGTATGCGGATGACGTACAACTGTATATCAGTTGCCAACCATCCGATACCACAGAATGCATTAGTAAGCTAAACTAGGACCTAGACAGAATAAACTCATGGGCTTCAAGGAATGGTCTTTGCTTAAATGCTAGGAAAACTAAAGCTATGGTAATTGGTAATAGCAAACTGATCCCCACATCTTTTCCGCCAATCCAAATAAACAATTCGAGTATAGAAATAGTGGAATCAGCTAAAAATCTTGGTGTTATATTTAATTCTAAACTTGACTGGTCTAACCACATTAATGCAATATGTGGTAGAACGTTCTCTATGTTACGCTATTGGCAAAGACATATCTAATGCCAACACTGTTGTATGGGTGTGAACTTTTTCAAGCTGTGATTCGGCAAGTCAGAAAAAACTTAACGTTACTTTCAATAATATCGCCAGATACATTTTTGGTATTAAGCGGTTCTCAGAATTTCTCGTTATGCAAAGCATATCTTTTGATACAACATATCTTTTGATAACCTGTTAAAATGCCGCTGTCTAATTTTCTTACATAAAACTATCTATTCAAAACAACCAGGCTATTTATACAATCGTCTTATCTTCTCTAGATCAAATAGAGGAAAAAAGATAAACAGTTTTCGATATCGTAATCAGATATCTGAAAGACATTTTTTATAAGCTCCATTCGGCTCTGGAACCGACTACCCCACAATATCCAAGCAGCAAGCAATGTTAATCACTTTAAACGCGAAATATTTAAGCATTTTTCCTAACTTTTTTAATTAAATTATTTTATTTTTATTTTAATATTATCGTTTTTTTTAATTTTTTTAAATTTAGCATTTTCTTTAAATAATCAAGAACTGTTTTATAAAATTATTTATTTGTTGCCTACTGTATTTTGCCTAATTGTATATTAATCTTTTATATTATGGTGTTTTCTTTTCTGGAAAAAAGTGTTGCCTTCTTAATGTGGAACATTTTTCAAATTTTGCCCTCGCCCCATTAAAATGAAGCATTTTTACAATCAGAATAGAACACAATTTCATCACATATTACATTTATTTAAACAAATCTGTTTTTTAGTGTTGTTAAGGTTCGGGTTCGAATCCCAGCAAACTTTAAAAAAAAATTAATGTTTTTTTAATAATTAATTTTTTTTTTTAATTATTTAAAAAATTTGGATTTAGCTCCATACATTTTTTTCAATTCATTTTTTTTTTTATAATTTTGTTTGTAAGCGAATTTCAGATTAAAAAAACTATTAAATACTTACGAAAAGAAAAAATTAAAAAAAATAGCAAAAACAAATTAAAAAAAATCGTAAATTAAATTTAACAAAAAAAAAAAAAATATAAAAAAATGTGATACCAATATGGGTTCGAACTCGGGATCAACTGTGTCAAAAGCCAGCACACTACCACTCTGCTACCAAGGTGAGAGTTTTCTCGCCAAAAACTTTGCAATATATACACATGAGATTGATAAACCAAAAAAACAGGACAACATCCAACCCTGTAAATTTTTTGAGGACAGAATATGTTGCATTTTTGGCCTTTTATAAGGCAACATTTTCAGAAAGAAACACGGCACCCTCTCAGAGTGTTTACCTTATTTTAGAAAAGAACACAAAAACGTAATTTGAGGGCAAAGTGCAAAAAAAGTGTGACATTTTTGCCAGAAAAGAAAACGCCATTAGTCAAACTTTTTATATGCGATTAAAGTTATATGTACAGTGCTATAAAAGACTCGTTCTTGTTGCACTGTGTACCAAATAAATAAATACAAAAATTGAAAAGTGTATATTAATGGGAACAATTTAAAAATTCAGTTAATATAACACTGTTTATATAAGATTTCTGAATATGTTGTATGTTAAAACTAAAATTTAGTTGGAAAATATATAAAATTTTCTCTGCGTGCGTAAATTTAGCTATATGTCTGGTAATTTATTGACGGTATGTTATCCTTTTACAAAGTGTGAATGAGCAGGGTTTTGTATGTTTCAAAGAAATGCTAATAATAGACTTAATTTGTATCTAAAAATTTTAAGGGCTTTTTATGTTCAAAGAAGTGGTAATAAAAGATTATTTAAAAAACTTCGAGCAAAAGAATAATAAATAATGCATGCATTCATATTATTTTCTCATTATTGTTTAAATAATTTCTACATTCAGGGAACTTGTGCTTAAAGAATACGTAGTTGTTTGTGTTGTAATACAGTTTCTTTATTTTAAATGTGAATGTCAGTCATTTGTATAACAACTAAAATCTTTTACTAACCTTGTAGTTCATTTAAAAAAACAAACCACATTAAAAGACTGCTTTATGATTTTACATTAATTTTCACAGTAGTTTTTTTGTTATTTAATAAATAAAAAAATTTAATTTTTGTGTATTTTTTACTAACATATGAGGTTTATTTTTACTACAATTGTGGTTAATTTTTTGAAATTAAGAAACAAATGACGATGTAAGTTGAATTAACTGAAATGAAACTCGTCCTTTCTTCAAGTGAAATTTCATTTGTTTTTAACTACATTTGCAGTGGTAATATAATATAGTGGTATATAGTATTCTAACTGTAGTATTTACTTTTATATGAAAAAATAATTTTAAATTCGGAGAACATAAAAAAAAATTATTTTGGCCGCCTTCTCAAATTATGAACCAGTGTGCGCCGCTAGACCCAAAATATTTTACAAATCGTCATAAACCAAACCACGTCACATCTTCAGAGGGACACTTTTTTACTTTTTCTGTGAGTCGCTCTAATAAACATATATGCTTAAAGTAAGAAAAAATATATATAACTTTTACATATTAGTCAAATTAAAATCACATCTAATTTTAAAATCTTTTGATTTATATTTAAATTTAAATTATTATTTGAAATGTAAAAAAAAGAAAAGACTGGATTTCCAAACAATTTTGGACGATTTTGTGAAGTTATATCAAATTGTAAGAAATGATATATAACTTGATTTCGGATCAAATTATATCAGATGAGATTTCATTGGATCACTTGTGATAAGGTAATGTATGCCATTTTCCGATCAACTACCAGAGTAAAAAAATGATATATGAAGATATATTTTTTTTAAATAAAAATATATGATCATATAAAATAGCATATGTCTCAATATGTATTTATATATAATAATATTTTCAAAATGTTTTACAAAAAAAAATTCATGTAAAAAAATACACTATTCTGAATTTTATATATGATAATACATGGTTGATAAATTTGAGTAAATTTTTATAAAATTAGATATAACCCAATTCATAATTATATATAATACAAACATCAAAAATGTTTTCTGTCATTTTAGACATACTTATAATCCAAAACTGAAAAAAATTCCTCAGTTTCTATGTAACTATGTATATATAATTCAAAAATCGCGAAATATTTACGAAAATTGTCTACAATTTTGTTAAATCTATTTCCATTGCAAATAATAAAGCCTCCAAGAAAATTTTTTAGAACAGATTACCTATCAACCTTTTCTGGAACAGTTTCTTTTACCACCGGTTACATGAAAGCGTTTCTAGAACAGGTTCCTAGGAGTCAAATTGTAACGTGTCACTGTCCCAAAATCAGTTCCATAACTGGTTCTAGAACTTAAGCAACTTGTTCTAGTTTGGAGGTAAAGGACCTATTGCAAATTGAACAAACTCCATATAAAAAGAGTCGGCTGTAAAACAGAAATTATAAGCTACTATAATACAGTATAAGTTGTTCTGCAACCTGTTATTTGGATTTCACTGGGCCAATTTAATATTGACAAACATTTTTTTTTAATTAAATTATAATTAACAATTTCGTTTAAAACAAAAATTTGATGTCCTAAAAAATATAAATAAAATTAAAGTTATTTACAAATTTCAATCATACATTTTGTGTTTTGAATCCGTTTTATGGAGGTCAAATATATGTAACTTACGTTTTTACAATACGTGTATAATTTCAGACGAACGTGTGGCACCCGAACGAATACGTAAGGAAATGAGTTTTTATAATTCGTTCGCCTGACTTACGCTTGAGTACGTTAAGCTTTATGTTATGTCAAACAGTAGAGATTGCCATGACATTGCTTTTCGGTTTTTCTTAGTTTATTTCATATACAAATAACTCATTTTTCGTTGCTAGATGGCAACCCAACACTGTAATTGAAATATAAACAAAAACAGCTGATTTTTGCTTAAAAAATAAAATTAATTTATTTTGTTTAGAAAACAATAAAAGTGGATATAAAAATATAATTTGTATAAAAAAAACAAAAACATTTACAACTAAAAATGCAAATAAATATAAATGAAAATAAAAATCATTATTCTTTTTTTTATTACAATTTTTTGTTAAAAAGTATTACAGTAAAACCCGGTTAATATGAACTCCGAAGGACGATAAAAATACGTATTTATTAAAACAAAACAAGATTTTTACATAAATAAAAAATAAAATTAGCATTTCACGCATTCACAATTAAAAATTCAATTAAAATTCTTCATTTAAAAAAAAAATCTGCTATTTTTTTTTGAATGATTGAATTAACGATTTAATTCGTTATACGTTTTTCTATTACCAAAATATGATTGTCAGCTTCTTCGGCACACGATTTTGTTCGAATATATCACTTGCCAAATTTTCAACATCGGCAGGATTAACAATTCTAATATTTCTTCACCTGATAAAGTATGTGACGTCAAAACATTAGAATCTATATCTAGAAAGTCATCCACGGATATGAAATTCATATTAGGTCTATCCCATTAAACGGATAAAGAGTGTACTAAACATGGTAATTTGTATGAAAACGAGTTTTTGGGACTGCGTAAAACAGTTCGTAATAACCGAGGGTTCGTATTAACCGAGTTCATCACTTTTAAATTAGTTCGTATTAACCGAGGGTTAACCGAGTTCGTCTTAAGCGAGTTTTACTGTTTTTTTTTTAATATTAAATTGTGTTGCCTTTTTTCTTTGACGAATACTTTTTAGTGAGCGTCTGTTTTTGACGTTTGTGACGTTTCAAATCGCATTGTGGAAACCAAAAAAAGAGACGAAAACGACAACTCTTAAGTTTTCACTCAATTCAAAGTGACATATACGATACAAAACCCCAAAATGAATTTCTTAGCTCATTTACACGAATTTTTTGAGTGACACGTCTTACAAAAACAGACCGTTAATGTCTTTTAATTTAAATATATTTGGATTATCTAATTATTTATCTAATTATATCTAATTGTATCAAATAGAATATAATTAGATGTAATTATGTTGGAACAAAACTCGAATAGAATTGAATAGTTTTTCAGTAAATTGATCCAAAAGTGCTACAATTTAATAGAACCATTTTTCGGATCAAATTATATCCTTTTACAATTGCGGAAAATATCTCATCACATATAATTTTATATAAACTTTTTTACTCGTGTATGATTTTATATGATATGAAATTATACATATATGACTATATATGTTTACACACAGAGAAATAAAGTGCCAACCGAATTGAAAAGAGAATATTAATGGTAACAACTTATTAATTCAGTTAGTACAACGATATTCACATTCGATTTCTGAATAATTTGGGTATTGTAATGACAATTCAGTTGAAATAACCGAACTTTATTGTGAAAACTAATGTTAAGTTGTGCCAACCGTCTGAAATTATTCATAACCGAATTTGAGTCGTAATAACCGAATTTCAGTTGGCAAATAGCAAAAGTTTTCTCTGTGTGTATGTATACCCATATCGGAGCTTTTTTCATAGGGGAGGTTTAAAAATATATGTAAAAAAAATTAATTAATCTTAATAAAAATTTCCAAATTTATTATAAAAACTCTGCAAAACTTAAAAATATGAGAAATTGTTTTTTAACCGGTTAAAACCCAAAACCGGGTTTTTATGAAACTTGTAACCGAAACGGGATTTTTAAAAATCTGATTTTTTGAACAAACCGAAAAACGGTTTTCTAAATTCGTTAATTTTTTAAACACTTTAATACAAACACTTATTATAAGCTAAGTTTTCGTGAGAGATGCATAAACAACTTTGTGTATTATAATTTTTTCGTGAGGTGTATAAGACCTATCGTAAAAAAGTTAATTTTTTATTACTGTGAATCAATTTTTTGGGAAAGTTTTGAATTTTATTTAGACTACAATATTTTTGAATAAGAATTTTAAGTGATTTAGTATTTTATCTATACCATCTTAGGACTACACGGCGTATGAGTGTTATTCACTATATGAATTAAGACAAAAATAAATCATACGTACTGTAGCACAGAATTTGTAAATAAAGTTGCAATATACAACTTTTAAACAACTAGTCCGCTCAACATGAAAGGTACAAAACAACAGAACCAGCAAAAAACTGTCATTACCACGTAATTGGTTATATAAGGAAAATAATTATCGTAGCACATTATAATTCGGCATCAGCACTAATTATTCTTGTTTGACGTAGTCGTTTATGTAAACTGTTAAGCTTATGCGCGACTACATATTTAATTACAAAAATAATGCTTTACTTGATTTTTAATTACTAATAAGTATTAGGGTACGCCATATTATTTACACACTTGTAACCACATATTTTTTAGTCTCTTATAAGCTTACGAATAACTACACACAGACAATAATTTACCCATTTGCCAACTGAAAGTAGAATACTACGACAGAAATCAGTTGACACAACTGAATTTTAGTTGCAACACCCAATATGTTCGGAAATCATATTAAAATATGGTTGAATTGACTGCATTTATTAGTTGTACTACACAAAATACACTTTTTAATTCGGTTGGAACTTTATTGTTCTGTGTGTAATTATTTTAGTAACCACTTAATTTTTGTTTTTTTGTTTGTAATGCAGCTGGTAAGCGAGTGTACAAATTATGTGCGTTTTTTTTTCATGAAGTGAATACGTATAACTACTTACGAAAACGACCTTGTCGGATAAAAATTATAAATTTTTAATTATTATTTAGATACTGGTAATGAGGTCCCATTACTAAGATTTTGTTGGGAAGAGAACAAGAATGGCTTTTAAAATGTTGCTTTTATAGACATCGTATTTTTAATAAGTCATTTAAGTAAGGCCTAAGTATACCATTTCTTATTTTGATACCGTAAACCATAATGTTTTATTATTAAAACTTAGGGAATATTTCGGTTTTAGTAGAAGTGCTTCAGAGCTTATCAGTTCGTATCTGTTAAATCGATATCAAAGAGTTAGTTCAAATAATGCTTTCTCAACCCTCAAACCAGTTTTCTCTGGTGTCCCACAGGGTTCAATTCTTGGCCCTATATTATTTAGTTTATTTATAAATGATATTGTATACTGCTGTAAAAGTTTTAATTTACACCTTTATGCTGATGATGTACAAATTTATCTTTCGAGACCAATAGGATTGATTGAGGACTTGGGATGTCGGTTAAATGAGGACCTAGGTGATATATTTCGTTGGTCTGTGAACAATAACCTTATGATTAATTCCTCGAAAACGCAAGCCCTTCCAATTCATAAAGGCATTTGTAACGATATTTTACCGGAAATTATTTTGCAAGATAAGTTGATAAATTATGTTAGTAAAGTGAAAAATCTTGGGTTTGTAATCAACACTGAGCTTAACTGCAAGGATCACATTAATTATACAATAATGAGAATGTATAATGTCCTCAGGAAACTTTGGCACTCTGCATCATATGTTCCTAATGATATTAAACTAAAATTGGTGAAAACCCTCATTATACCCATCATGACTTATAGTGCTATCGTATTTGGTAGCCTTGACTCAGTGTCTAATAATAAATTACAATTGGTTATTAACAATTGCGCTCGATATGTCTTTAACAAAAGAAAATTTTATAGCATATCTCATTACTCAATACGAATTTTAGGAAGTAGTTTGACATCTTATCTTAACATCCGTAATTTAATATTTTTACACAAGATTATTTACAAGAAAGAATCTGATTATTTATATACAAAACTTAATCTTGCTCGGTCTAGTCGTACGTGCAATATTAATATACCTGATTTCAACTATTTATCGTCCTCAAGAATGTTCTTCGCTAGTACTGTGAAATTGTGGAATTATTTACCTAACCCACTTAAATCCGATCCCCGTGAATTGGTTTTCAAAGCGGAGGTTTTAAAGCTGTATAAGTAGCAATTATTTTTTTTTTTTTTAAATTTCACTTTAATTGTTATTTTAACTTTTATTGTTATTGTATTTTTAGGTTTATAACATGCTATATATAATTTTATTAATTGATATTATAATGTTTGAGGTGCCCTAAGAGACTCTAAGTCTTACTTGTACCAAAAGAAAAGAACAAATAAAAAAAAAATAAAAATATTTTTATAACTTGTTGAAATTTTATGAACTTAAAAAATCTCTTAACAAAATATTAAGAACAAAACAGCGCATGTCCTTTAAATATTTCTCCAAATATGTAAAAAAAAATAAAACATAGAAACTCTTTTAACGGATTCGTTAACATGATAATAAACAAACAACTTCAATAAGTATCAGTTATTTCGTGACATTCAAAGTGCTAACAACATTAAATTTTTTCTCGAAAAAGAATATTCGCTATAGTAATATTGAATATTAAATTTGTGTATGAAACTTAATTCATGTTGAATAACATTTAAAAGTAAATTATTTTTCTACTTCTATTAAACTTGGATAATTAAAAATTTAAAAGTTTACAAGGTTATAACAAGTTGTTTTTATATCAATCTATTAGATAAATATATAGCTATGTATGTGGTATAGTGCGTGTGTGTGTGTATGTGTATAGGTGTACTATATAAAATTTGTGGTATACACTAACTGACGCCGGTTCTGTTGTTTTGTTGTTGGTTTGTTATCATCACTATTAGTTACAACAAAAATAATAAAGACGACGCCAAACATAAAAAAAAAAAATTGTTGTTTATACATTTTCTATTGTTTCAATGCCTATGTGTTTATATTTGTGTGTGTAGTTGTGTAAAATCATGTTGGTTGTTACTAAAAACGATTGAAATCAAACAAAAGTACACCAACAAACTGACACTTACAAATGGCATCACTGAAATAACGTGGTTAAATTTAATACAATGTATGTATGTGGGTGTATGATTATATTCCTAAAGACAACTAAATTTTTTTTCATACATATGTATTAAATTACAGTAAAATATATTAAGTTGAAAGCATATCAAATATTATTATAATGGAATTTCTATATCCCTACTATAAACATTTTGTAAAATATATAAAAAGACTACACGATATATTAAAAATTGTATTTCCTGCAATCTAAACTAAAGAGACACAGTAATATCCGATTAGATCCAGCAAATATATTACCGGATTAAGTTAGATCAAAATTGGGGTATCCAAAAATATCTAATTTAAGATCCTGATGAGTCCCAAAATATCATGTGGATTTAATTAGATCAAAACAGAATTTGTGTGGATAGAATGAAATATTTTGAGATTAAATTGGATTTAATAAAAATAAATAAAAAAATTGTTGACATATGCGCATATATAATTATATATGGGATTATATATTGCAATATATAACTATGTCTTATACGCACGAAAAATATTAATGATGTTGGACCATATATAATCATATCTGAAACTAAATTGTTAATCTTAATGTCATATATAATTATATCTTGAATTGCATTATTCATATTTCACCACATAAAAGCATATCTTATATAACACATAAACATATATTTTTTATAAGACAGCCTATATTATTATTTCCCAAATTGTATAGCTTATATGTTACCATATATGATTACATATTATGTTACATATGCTCATATTATAATATATGACAATATATAAAAATATGTCGTTATATATGTTACCATATTCTGGAAAAAAATTTCATCATATTGATGAAATAGTCTTATACATCGTTTGTCATTAATTTTTATGAAACTATTGATTATGTTTATGAAAACTTTTAAATATGATAAAAAGTTTCATAAAAATTGATGTTTCATAGACCTTCATCCTTTCATAAAAAAGTTTCATAAGCTTTGTAAAAAAGAAAGAAAGAAACACTTAATTAAAATTTTTAGTTTTCGTTTGAAATACTCGTATAGAAAACATCCCAGCAAAATTTTTTAGAACAGATACCTTTGAACCTGTTCTAGAACAACTTCTTTTACCACCGGTTACATTGAACTGGTTCTAAAACATGTTCCTGGGAGTCGAAATGTAAGGTGTCACTGTCCTAGAACCAGTTCTATAACTGGTTCTAGAACCGGTTCTAAAGCAACCTGTTCTAGTTTGGAGGTAAAGAACCTATTGCAAATAGGACAAACTCCATGTAAAAAGAAACAGTTGCAGAACAGAAATTAGAACCTGTTATAATACAGTATAAGCTGTTCTTCAACCAGTTATTTGGATTTTACTATTTTACTGGGATCATTTGCAATTAAATTATTAAATTCTGAAACATCAATTGAATATTATTTGACTTGTTCTTAAATTTAAATAGAATTTTTTGAATCTAATTTAAAATTTCGGAATTTTAATGGATGTTTTTTTAAATAAAAAATTATATTTTAAATTTCAAATGAAAAGTTTTAACTTAAAATGATGTATAATAATTACACACATCTACAAATTTGTTTAACTTCATTGCAGAAAAATTGAGAACAAAATATTAAACATCATATGAAGGGCTTATTGCAAAAACTTGATATGTCACATTTATTGTTTTGTGGATTTTCGCTGTTTCACATTGATTAATTTTTAATAGATGTCTTGCTTAAACACTTATTACAAGTACATAGTAGATAAACGTCCCATAAAAATTATATTTTGTGTAGTTTTTCAACGTTTAAAAGGCGAAAAGAAACTATAAATAAAATGTGGCTTATCAAGTTTTTACAATAAGCCCTTCATATTATTTGTACTTTTTTTTTGCTTGAGCAAATTTAAAACTGTTAGTTTTTACATAAAATACAGTTTTATCAATTTGGAGACTTTCTAGCTAGATTAGCTTCCTTAGTTGGCAAAAAAATAATTTAGCTTTTAGCTAGAAATCTAGCCATTTGTTTTTTGGAAAAGCTGGTTTTAGCTGGTATTACAAAAAATGCTAGTAAATTGCATTGTTTTGAAAATTAACATATAATTTTAAATAAATAAATTGAAACACTTCAAAGCAATAAAAATAAGTTCAATTTGTTGTTGTTTCGTATGTGTTTATTCAACCACGTAATGTGAATGATTTTTTTTCCAATCTTTTGTTTAACCGGTGTCTCCAAATGGAATAAACTATAAGGGAAGATTTGGAACCTTTAATGAGTTTCTGAATTCCGACTTAAGTTTAAAAGACCCATTTTCAACCGTAAATGGCTAAAACCGTTAAGCAAAATGGTCACATCTACCACTTCTAGCGTGTTTACTAGTCAAAAAAGTCTTATCTGCCACTTACTATGATAAAAAGTCACATTGACCAAAATTGTAAGGCTTTTAGAACTTTTTTCCGTAGTATTAATGATTTTTTTTTTGATAGAATGCCTTTTCTTCTTTGTGTGTGCAATATTACGCACAAGAAGAGTTTGAACAAAACAGTATTGCATTTTTTGGCTTGATAACTTTGCCGCGCAAAATAAAAATTGGGCATTGCTTACTTTTTTTGTATATATTGTTAATTCCTCGGAATATAATGTTGAAAACATAATTTTAAAATATTTTGAGCCAGGACATACATTTATGTCTGCTGATGCCTTTCATCACCAAGTTGAAAGTTCATTAAAAAAACAGAAAAAAGTGTATGACATAACAGATTTCAAAAATTGCGTTCAAATTAGTAATTCGGGAAAGGTTGAAGTGATTGAAATGCAAGTGGAAAACTTTTACGAATGGAAGGACAACTCGTCTCAACAAAAACTCAAAGCAACAGTTCCGAAAGTTTATTTAAATGAATTGGTAGAAGTAAAATTTGTAAAAACCAATAGCTCTTTGTTATACAAAATTAAGTTTACAGATACAAATTATACAGACTTAAATTTCATAAAAGCTGAATCAATAAAATCTGGAATTTTAAAACCTAAAGCTAAAACGATTCCTAGTGGTATATTGATTATAAGAAGAGACCTTATAAAAAAGCTGAAAGATATTTTGCCCAAAAACAGAATGGAATTTTGGGAATCTCTTCCAGAAATAGCAATTGAACCGACCTACGACAGCGATTAAATCTTTAAGTTTTATTTTAGTTTTAGTGACTAATGCTTTATTTATTTTTTTACCTTTAATGTTTGAATTATGTTTGTTTTTGTTTTCTTTTGTTATGCTTTTATGTTTTTTATTAATATGAAATAAATTTTTTATTTTTATTACGAACAAATGCAAAAAAATTTTGAATTTATTTGTGCAATTTGGTTTTCGTAAGATTTTTTTGGATGTCTATACTAGGCAATAAAGTCATAGGTTCATTTTATCTACTTTATCAGCAAAATTTCCCCTGTTTGATACTATAATAAAATTTAATAAAATAATATATTTTTAAATCATTTTTGAAATCTTAAAAAAATTAAAGTTTTATTTATTCGACCTTTCAGTTTTAAAAAAATAAAAAAAAAAATTATCGAGCTCGAGGCCAGTTGTAGTTAATATAAAATTAAATGATTTCTCGATATTTCGACACTCGTCGAATGTCATCTTCAGAAGAAGTATATTTAATGTTTACATAAAAAAACAGCTTTGAACTATCGTTGTTTGTTTGTCAACATCTGATATTGCACTAAAAATATTGAATTTAAAGGCGCTACATATAAAAAACGTAAAAGCTAAATATCTCAAAATAAAATGGAGATGTGACTTTCTTTCTTAGTAGGGCAGTATAGTATGCCAAATCGATTACAGGGAAACTTAAAAATTTTGTGAGTTTCATATTTTATTGCTAAGAAATGTAATAATTTTTTTCAAAAATAATAAAATTTAACACAAAATTAAATTTTTTTTACAAAATTATTTACTAAAATTGATGTAATTTTTGATTGCTAAATTAAAATGAAAACTGAAAGTGACATTTGCTGGCAAAACATTATTGCGAGAGCCGAACAAACAAACAACTGTGAGCTAAAATAATATCATAGTCATAATATCATCAAGGACATAAAGGTAAAATGTATATTTTGAAAAGTTATTTTTTTTCTAGTACTCAGCTTGAAATTGTAGTAAATTTGTAAAATATCGAAACACTCTACTGTAAAATCATGTCTGGTTGTATGTTTATTCACCACCACAAAAAACAAAACCAACAAAGAGGATGGATGCTTTAAGCAATGTTGCCACTTCTTGTGAAATCACGAATAAGTTTTACTGGTTTGTGCAGGTCACGTGTAATTACATGCATATGTAATTTATATGTAATTTCAAATTTGTATACATTATTGTTTATTTGATAAATTTTAGATTCTGAAGAACTTTTTTTTTCAGAAAACTTTGCTATTCATATGACTATTTTATACAGAACGCTTTCAAAAAAGAATGTTAGACACTAGAAAAATTTTGTTACAAAAATCTAAAGGAATTGATCCATTTAAAGAATGGTGGGACTCTTAAGAACCCCGTTAGTAGTGAAATGGTTAAGAAACCCTGCTAAATTCTGAGGATGCTTTTTAATTGAAAGTCCATAAGTGTGAAAACATTTTCGTAAATAAAAGCCTGCACATTCCATACACTTTTTGCTATAGAAAAAACCTCGAGGATCTCTAAAAATTTTCTTTAGAAAAAAGTTAGATTTTAATATTATTTGATTCCTTAAACTTTTTCTCTTAGAAATCACTTAGATTTTCAGAATTTTTTTTTTTTTATTTTTAAAGAGAAAAACATTAGAATCTGAGGATATAAAATTGTTAATTACTTTTAATTGCATGTGTAATTTGTATTTTTTTGTGTAATTTTGACTCCTGTCATGTGTAATTTTGATTTTCTCTTGTGGCAACACTGACTTTAAGAGTCAATCGATATTAGTAAGAAAATAGCACAATTCTGTTAAGATCTCTTAAGAACGTTGGGTGTATAACAGTGTTTTTAGAATAATGAAATAAAAACGCATTCAACAACTTTCGACAACTTTTTTTGTTTGTAAAATGTCTGTATGTATGTGTTTATATGTGTGTGCGTTTACCACACAGATGTTCTTTATTTTAAGTGGCTTGCCGGTTTTTTTGGCTTCTTTTTTAATAGCCGTTAGCATAAAGAATATTATTTATTGTGAGCAAAAATTATACGGAAGTCGTTTAAGAAAAGTTTTTAACAGACTTGGGCGACGTCAACTACATTTCACAATCATTCACTTGTGAATTTTTTCTCTATCATTAATAATTTAAGACTTACGGTCACTTTTGGTGGCTTAAATGCTTCCGTGAGAAATTTTCAATTTTGTGAACACCAGACTTGGGACATATTATCAATATTTGTGTTTTAATTACAGGTCAATTACTTTTTTACGTCTAATTATATGAAATTAGGTTGTAATTGAGTAATTGCAATGTAATGAAATACCGAGATGTTATTACTAATCCCCATGTTTGGTAATAAAACATTTACAAATTTTTCAAGGAAGCTTTTGAGATTACAAGTGTGAGAGTAGGTCTGCAATTCTTAATGATATAGAAAATTTTCACAAGTGAATGATTGTGGAATGTAATTGTTGTCGCCCAAGGCTGGTTTTTAACCATGAAAAGTATTTTATAGATAAAGTTGGTACGTTATGGATGTTCTATAGTATTTAATAAACAAAAATGATTTCTTTATGGCCTTAATTTGTTTAAATATTAAAGGATCATTTACAATGACAGAGATATAAATAAATTCAAAATCAATCATACGCCATGTTGAACATTATTAGTTGGTATAAATAGCATCATCAATATACAAGCATTCCCATTTATTTTAGGGCTTTTATGTAAAAATATGAATGCGTTAATGTATTACATTCATAGCGCATACATATATAAATATTTGCTTGATAACCCCTCCAGTTAACATCGATTTAGTAAACTCAAACTCTTTGAAAAGTTAACAACACTTTATTAAATGATATTGTGAAGTTAAGTTTTCTTTGTGTGCATTAGGCTGCTTCGTAAAAAACGTCGAATTTTTGACGGAACAAACCTGGGTTAGATGGAGACTGACAAAATTCTCTAATTTCTTTTGAATTTTGGAAAAATTTTTGAAATTGGCGTCCAAACTCTGCAAAATTTTGCCGATTTCCAACAAGGATATATTTTTATAAAAATAGTTTATATAAAAAACTTAAAAAAATATTTAATTTTGTTTGTATTACATTAAACCCCAGTTACTCTGGAAAAAATATTTAGAGTCTTATACGATTGTTAACCTTTAAACACATTAGGCCAAAACAACGTCAAGCTGTCATTTTTTTTTTGGAAAAAGAGAAGTAACACTCAGGAAATTCTTCCTATTTATTAATGTGCTTCTTTGGAAGGGATGAAGATGAAGGGCTTCAAACATGGCAACACTGTAATTGCGTGAGATGATAATCCGTCGCCACCTGATGGAGAGTAGGCGAACTTATTGAAGCTTTTTGCTTCATAGCCCTGATTTATTATTTTACTTCGGTGGGGTTAAGTGCTATGGGAACACCGAAGGTGGGCGCTGCGATACATATGAGGGATAGAAAACTCATACATATAATTTTTCTAAATTGATGTTGCCATCACCGGGAATTGAACCCGGGACCATCTGTGTAACAGTCCAACGCGCTAACCATTACACCACAGGTTGTGGGCCTTGGCGGATTTGGAACAAAGTCAGTATTTATTAGATTCAAAAAAGACGCAGTTTTCTATCCATACTTGAATATAAAATACCTGCTAGTTTTTCTACTGCAAAGACGAAGTATTGTTTGTTAGTGGAAAAGTTCTTGAACATAATTTTGTTCAATCATTTAAGTTATCTGAATTTGCAATTTTGCACAGGATATATGGCTATATATATATATATATATATGTATGCACAGCGCATACTTTAGGGACACGCCCAAAATTGTCCCCGAAATATGCGGTGTATAGAACCAATTGTCCTCATCTTATACGCTAGATGTATGAAAAGGCGCGAAAACTTTGGGGACAGTCCCCAAAGTAAGCAAATGTCCATAAACTGTGCGGGGGAACGAATAAATGTCTCTAGAGTATGTATGCGCCAAAGAATTTTTTTTTAACATTAACAGTCTAGCCTCTAACATTACACTTTAACATTAACAGTCTACACAAGCCTACATTCAGGGAACTTCTGCTGTAAATATTTAATTTTTGACTACAATTGTAGTTGATTTCAAAAAACAAACCACACCAAATTACTGTATAATGATTTTACATTAAATTTATACAGTAGTTTTTTTTTATTTTAAAAAAATAAAACACATTATTTTTTACTGTTTTTTTTGACTACAATTGTGGTTAATTGTTTGAACACTAAAAAACGAATGACAATGGTAGTTGAATTTACTGCAATGTAAGACGTCCTTTTTTCAAGTGAAATTTCATTTGTTTTTCACTACGTTTGGTGTAGTCTTTACCTACATAGTGTTCTAAGTATATAATCACTTCTTCAAAGGCAAAAAACTTGCTCGTGAAGAAATCAGGCAAAATCTACGGTTAAAAAGTTCAGCAAAGAAACACAAAAAAAGCCAAAAACACCAACTTACGCTGAGAAAATATTTAGAAAAAAGTCCATGTCGACAGAAAATCATATATCGTCTTTAGACGAAGATGGAGATTTCTGTATAATTTGATTAAAAACCACATCAGCAAAGTTCACCAAATCCAGTATGACAGCGTGACACGATTGTAAGAGATAATAACACTTAAAATAAGCCGAAATCATAGCTCCCTGGTATATATGCCCAAAATGTGATTTAGGTGATTCTGCATTAAATTTGTATGATATTTCCCTGTATAAATATAATAAATAATAGCAAATTGGATTTCAAATCTTTATATTGTGTTTATTTCTGATTTTTAGAGAATTTTTAAAATCAAAATTTTGGACAAATTAAGAAAATGATTAAGAAAATTTTTATATGTAAAATAAAAATTTATTTTTGTATCCCAAAGAGGCGCAGTGAAATGCCTCCAAATGAAATAATTTCCAATAAAATAATTTCCAATGAAACAAGTCCCAAGAAAAATTAAATTACTTCCAAACCGAAAAAATTAAATAACTTCCAAAGGAAATTAAATAATTTCCCAGAAATAAATGAAATAAGTCCCAATGAAATATAACCCCAGAAAAATCAAATAACTCCCAAAAAATTGTATGTAATTATCAACATCCTGGCACAAATGTTAGGTCTATTCAAGGTCAAAGCTAATTGTTGTTATTAAATTGATTAACATTAAAGGTTTTTATGAAATTTAGGGAAATGTGTAAAGTTTTTTTTTTCCAGATTAAATAATGCTAAATTGCTCACAAGTTTTAGTATCATTTTTGGAAAGGCTTGTAAAATAAAAATTTTTCTTGCATAAATCGTAGAATGTTGCATAAATGAAAAGTGACGACTTTGTTTAAATTGTTACGATAAAAAATATATACAAAGTGTTGAATATACGCTTTTGTAGAGGAAAGCACTATTTTATTAAAATATGTTTAAAAGTTCTGTATATGTTTATTTATTTATTTATTTCTTTGTGAACAATTTTAACACAAAATCGCCCAATTTTTTGTTAAAATTTTCAATGTAGAAATAAATACATAAACAGAACTTTCAAACAATTTTGTTAAATTTAGTACATTTATAAGTTTTTCCCCCGTTTCAAAAAGGGAAAAAGTGAAAAAATAAAAAAAAAAAAAATATTAAAAAAGGCACCACGATTTGATAGTTATTTCATTATGAAAGAACTCCCGATTTGTATGGATTTTATTTCAAGTTAATTTTTTTTTTTTTTTTTCTTGAGACTTCTTTCATTGGAAGTTATTTCAATGCGCCTCCAAAAGATGCGCAACCAATTATATTTTCATATGGTATATAACTAGGACAACCAAAAATAAGCTGGAGCTTGTTTTTATTTGAAAGTATAGAACGATTTAGACTTAATACATGTTCTGGTCATAAAACTATTAAAGTTTTAAGCCATATTTGTTAAAGCTTTTTCAGCTTATTTTTTGATATTTGCTTATTTTAGCTTATTTTGTAAATATTAGATACTTTTTGACTTTTTTCTTTTAAAATTTAGTTTATGTTAGATTTTTTCTTTTAAAACAGAGCCTTTTTGCTATTTTTTAAAAATATTTTGAATTTTTTTTTTTTAATTGAAAATTAAAAATTTAATATTACATGTTGTTGGATTATTATAAAATATTTAAACTTTGATGCTTAAGAAAAAAATGTTTCTATTGAACTGATGTTCCAACCCTGCGGGAAATAAACCAGTCACTGGTATGGTCACTTGACTAGAGCTTTGTGTGTATGAACCTGGCCTAGTTTTGGTTCTGGTATATGAAAGTGACCGGTACTTTTAACATGGGCTTGTCATAGGAGGTGGCAATTGCAACCTTTAAAGCACCTTGTGACGTGGGGAATAACTTGACGAAGGTTACCTACCACCGTACCGACTGAAATTAATAAGCTACAGGACAAGTGAGAAGTAGGCAGATAATTTCAGGATTTATGTGACATGCAACAGGACCAGTGGGAAAATAATTATCACGTGACTGGTGTAGGTTTACGTATCGTAGAACTGGAGAACAGTTGTTGATGGAAAGCTAGTCACATATTAAGCGCAATGTGTGCTGTTACTGACGTAGTTTGAATGGATTCGATTTGTGAAGCACCACTAGGAACTACATGTCGCCGGGCATACGAAAAATAATTAGCAAATAACCTTTTACTTTCTATTCATCGTGCGTCATATTATATACGAGTTCCTAAATTGTCCGTCCGGAACCAGTAACTAACTTCCCCCAAAACAGTGTTCACAAAACCTTCAAAAGGCACAACAAAAATCAATTTTTTAAATAAGTTTATTTCAGTGTTATATCCGCTTTGTGGCAGTCAATGAACTGAATCCTGTGGCACCAATTGCCATGTTTTCATCAACTGCTAACAGGATTGAACCTGTTCAATGACCAGTAAGAACTTCAACTGCAACGGCCCTAGTTGCTTCAGTACACTATGATGTTATGTTACTTTTTCTCCAGTTACATGATATAGCTGATACCAACTTGTCAATGTTTTGTCACCATTACTATAGTCATGTGATTGGTCATTTCACACAAATTAACACTTTTTGGTACACCACAATTTCGGTTTCACCAGTTTCGTGACGTGCCCCAAATCATATAACATAGATTTTTCACTTTGGATCAATCGACTCTTCATTTCCCGCAGGGAAAGAACAAATTTTACACAAATTGTATTTGTAGTAACGACTTTAATAACTTATTTATATTATATTATACTGTTTTGCGAGCTATTTTTAAGAGCTTAAAACATAGTTTTAGAGCTATTTATCTTTATCACTTTTATATATCTTATTTCGTTTGGGCTCTAGAGCATTACTTCAAAACCATGTCCATCTTGGGGCCCCTTCACCTAAATTTGAGGTAAAAGTAACAGATTTTTAAATTTTAAATTTTTAACTATTTTCTGCATCGTTAACCAATGTTTAACGTTGGTCAAAAACTGAATATTTTCAAATTAAAAACAAAAAAAAAAAAAAAAACTAATAATGCACAAAAATTGGCATACATGAGGCAAATAAAACGAATAATTTTATAATATTATCTATATTTTTGTTCTGTTTATATTTAAAATAACCTAAAGTACAATAGTCGTTTTCGATTATTTTGTCGAGACGGGTCAAGAAGGGGTAATATTTTGTAATGCTAATGATTTAGTATTTAGAAAATTTTACTTAATTGCGAACTACAATTGTTTATAGTTGGTTAATTTAAATACATGTCAGTTATAATTATAATTTTATTTTGTGCGACAATTTTGAGCTACACTCATAAAAATAAACCTGTAAAAATGGCGGAAAAAGCTACTAAAAATTTGTTTAAAATGGCCTTGCAGAAAAAAACTGCTACTTTTAGCAGACATTTTTTGCTAAATATTAATAAAATAAGAACAGCAAAAATAGATCTGTTAACTTTACTCTGTAAAATTAGCAAAAACTTTTACTTAATATTTGTAGACTTAAAATAGCAAACAAAAACTGTAATATTAACAAAATGTTTAGCTATAATTACCTCAAAATTTAGTAGAATACAAATAACAGTTTATTTTGCTAAAATCAACAGAATTGGGAATTGGACTGTTACACAGATGGTCCCGGGTTCGATTCCCGGTGACGACAACATCAATTTAGAAAAATTTTATGTATGAGTTTTCTATCCCTCATATGTATCGCAGCGCCCACCTTCGGTGTTCCCATAGCACTTAACCCCACCGAAGTAAAATAATGAATCAGGGCTATGAAGCAAAAAGCTTCAATAAATTCGCCAACTCTACATCAGGTGGCGAGCAACAACTGTTCTAAGACTTATCTACTCGCGCAATTACAGTGTTGCCATGTTTTAAGCCCTTCATCTTTCACCACCTTTGATCTCTCCACTATCTGAGTGCTGCTTCTCTATTTAAAAAAAAAAAAAAAAAACACAAATTTATTTTTATACTCATATTACTAATATTTAGTAAAAAAATCTGCAAATTTTAGCAGTTTTATCTGCAAAGTAATTTTTAATTAATTTTGAGTAGATTTTTTTGCTATTTTTACAGTTTTATTTTTATGAGTGTAAGGTTAAATTGGGTCAACGATTCACCAAATATTTAATATTTTGGAACTGAATTATTTAACGAATTTAAATATAAAATTTGTTTCTTTTACCGAATATATATTTTTAAATTTGTTTTATCAAAAATATCCGTTAAAATTAAATCGGTCCAAACGATAAATATCAAATTATTTTAATATTTTTAACGATTTTTGATATTTATTCAGAATGTGAATCGTATAAAAACTAAATATTTTCTTCCTGAGTACAAAAAATACAAAAAAATAATTATATAAAATTTATTTTTAAGTTTTTTAAATAAAACATTTTTATAAAAAAATATGTCTTTTTTGAAAACCAGACTTGACCCGTTCAAAATTCGGCATTTTTTTTTTTTTAAGAAGCAGCCTAGCGTGAATTTTCACTACTACAACTTCTAGACTGTGTAAACATAAAAGTTATAGCTCAATTAAATAAACAAACAATAAAGAACAAAAATATTGAAACACTAATACAAATGTAACCAAAATACGATATGCTGACGCCTATGAGTCGTTAATTTTGTTTGTTAATTTTGAATGTGATGCAGTTTTATTAAATTTAATATAGCTAAGTACGACATCATATATAGTTCAGGCGCTGTTTGAGAAAAATGTTTTGGGGAGGAAAATTAGAGTATATTTGATTATCTTTTTTAATATTTTTTACATTTTTGTATGAAAAAATTTGATTTTTGGGGAGGAACTGTCCCATTTTCCCTCCCCCTGGATTCGCGCCTGATATAGTAAGATACAATTTTAATTGTCACTGTAATTTTTCGTATTTGTATCTTAGAATATGTTATACCATAAGCTATTAGATGCGCAATATTCAATTGGATTGGCAGAATTACATTAACCCTCAAACCGGCCTAAGCTTTTTTGCTATCAAATGTATACCACTTGTTCGGCACGAAAAATAAACAATATGTTCTTATACTAACATTTTTATTGTTGCCTATTCTAGGCGATATTGCCAAAATGCCTTTAGTGCGAATCTCAAAACGTATAAAAAAAAAATTAAAAGTTTAGGCATAAATTATTTCTCTTACCAACTACAGTCCAAAAATTACCCTTTCTGTGGTTTTACTTAAGAATATATGGTAATTTTCGTTTTTTGATAAACGCGAAATTGAGGGAGAACGCAGCTAAACGTCAGCATATATTGATGAAACGTAAATGCTTTGTTTATAGAGTGGAGTACGGTTATAACGCATTCGAAGGGACCTCATGATTTAGTTCGTTATAAGCGAAGCTCGCTATAAGCAAGGTAAACTTTTTCCAAAAAATTATTAAAATGTCAGGACTTCCGCTTAAATTCTTCTATTTTAAAAATTTTTGAGTGCAATTATAAAACAATTCTTCCACGAAATTACGTTTCATACAATTTTGAATTTTTTTTTGTACATTTTCAACAAAAACCTAAAATTTTTAAGATTTGCAACAGAATTTTCATTTTAGAATCTCAATTTTTTATGTGTTCGTTTTTAAGCGTAAAAATTTGTATAAAAACCCCTAAAAGGGTCCAAAATATTAGTTCATTATATAAAAAGTTCGTTATAAACGATGTTCGTTATAATCGTATACACAGAGAAAAAAGTGCCAACCGAATTTAAAAGAAAATAAAAAAAATTAATGTTAACAACATATAAATTCAGTTAGTACAACGATATGAATATTTTGGGTATTGCAACTAAACTAAAATTAACCGAACTTTGTTGTGAAAACTAATGTTAAATTATGACAACCGTCCGAAATTCATAATAACTCACCCATAAAACGGACTCGGTAGTAGTGACCGTATTTGTAGCCAATCGAATGGTTCGGTTGTAGCTATATAATTCTTTGGTAGTTACCACTGAATTTCTGTTGAGGCAATTGAAATTCTATTCCCGTAACAGAATTTCGGTTGTCTCAATCGAATGACTGTTGCCGCAACCGAAAAACTCGTGCGCAATAACTGAAGCATTCGATTGGCAACAAATACGGTTGCTACTACTGAATCCGTTTTCTGGGTGCTGAATTTGAGTAAGAGTAACCGAATTGCCTTTGGCAAATAGCAAAATTTTACTCTGAGTGTATTAGTTTGTATGAAATATGTTAGTAAATGCGTTGGCAACGCATAAATTGTTCGTTCTAAAAAAGTTTGTCATAACCGGTGTTCGTTATAACCGAATTCCACTGTACTACTAAATATAATATTTTTGGGAAATTTCATAAAAATCTATCCATACAAGTATGCTTCACAAGTATGCTCTTGAAATCCTGTATGTTCTTGGAACAAAATTAAGTTTAAGTTTCAATCATTAATATTAATGTTTAATGTTAAGTATGAACGGTTTCTAAACAGTCAATATAATTATGTTTTTAAGATTTTTGAAAATTGTTTACATTTAAAAATATTTATTTTTTGAAAGTTTACGAAATTCTTAATTTAACGATTTCTCACTTTCAAACCGTGTCATGAATAAAAAAAAATTATTTCACAAAACATTTTGTAAATTTGGGTTTCTATCCAAATAGCTTAGCTTCTTATTATAACACACTGATTTGGAGCATTTATTCCCAATTTAAAATACCCCGCCTGGAGGAGGACTTGCCGGTTAGAGGGTTAGTATATGGGATTAAACATAAGAATTTATTGATCCATGTAATTTTTTTTTTTTTTTAAGTTGCAGAAAAGTAACACTTTTATTTTGAAATCCATAACATCCTACTCAAATTTTAATAGGTTTGTTCGATAACTCAAAAATGTGTGCAAATTCATTTAAAATTGTACAATTTTTTACGGGAAGGGACTCGTTTACACAAATACGCAGTAAGAAAATAGAAAAAAGTTTGTTTTTACAAGTTTTTAATGAATAAATATTTGGTCATACTCTTTGTAATTTTGTTACTGAGTATTTTTACTTCACTTTTCTGGAAAAGTAAGAAAACATACGTAATATCAACTCGAAAATTCTTTTTGAAAATATTTATTAAAATTATTGTAAAGGAACATCATAATTAAAAATATCAAACTACAAAAGTTTAGTTTAACAAAACAGTTTTTTGTTGCTTATATGCTTTAAATTTAACTGTACCAGAGTAAATATGTTCATATACAATCATATATTGTTTCATATAATACTATAAAAAAAATATAGCTTTATATACCTTAATATGGATATATGTGATGTCGCATATGATAATAAATAATTTAATTTTGGATTTGGTTTTTTAAAAATTGTTAATATTGTATAATTCAACATAATATCTAAATATATATTGACTGATATTACCGTAGATGTAGCATATATTACTACATTCAAAGAAAATGGCAGTAAAGTCAGCAAAAAATTTTGTTGAGTCAGCAAAATTTTAGTCAGGAGGGTGCTGGCAAAAAAAATTGCTACAAATTAGCAAGCTTTTGCAACAAATTTTAGCAAAAGTTTTGTTAACACTTAGTGGAATAGAAATTAAAAAACCCTTGCTAAAAATTAATAAAATTTTTGCTGAAAATTAGTAGACTGAAAAAAAAAACTCAAAAAATTAATAGAAAAATTATACTTTAGTGAATGTAATTGCTGAAAATCTTAATTTTTTTTTGTTATTCTTTTAGAAATAATTTAAAAAACGTTACAAAATATAAAAATGTTCATAATCCCACATTGACGGGTAAAGTTAATATCTGCAATATATATAAATAGTTAAATATAATATAAACAACTTATCTTTCAACTACTTACATCAATGGTTGTATAAATGATGGCATCTTTGTAGAAACGAAATAAAACGAAATAACACAATGTGAAATATGCTACCATTTTCTCCAATTAGAAAAAGGAAACATAAAATTATGTAAGATGCGTATTTTGCTTTAGTCTATATACCCGAACGTATATTTGTTTTCAGTTTGACCACACTACATTAATAGTCATTATAATCATTTAGTTAAAAAATACACATTTAATATTTATTAAATTTAAATATTTTATTTTGTCTTTAATTTAATTAATAGACAATTACGTTGACACCCGGTGACAACATAAAATTTAAATTTTTTCAATCCGCAATTTATATGTATACGATACACATTGTTGGCGTTTTTTTTATTTTATTATGTATGAAAAACAGAAACAAAAATCTTTCATGGTTGATTTTTGTATATGTCTTACAAGAGATGTACTTTTTAGTATCATTTCCATTGTCTGTACTACAACTTGACATGCCGCGACATCTACTTCATTCTGCGTATATCTTTCATTCTGGTTGTCGTCCACAATATTAATGTGCTTATCAGCACAATTTTTTTTTAGCAAAATAAATTAGTAAAATATTAGTGAAAAATTTGTTCAAAACAGTTAAGTGCTGAATAAGTATAACTAAAATTTTAGCTGAAAACATAAGTTCATCAAAAAATTTGCCGAAAAATAGTATACTTGATTTTCAAGACGTTTTACTAACTTTTCTACTAACTTATGTTTTTGAGTGTACATATGGTATACATTAATTACCATGATTTCATATATAATTTGATATCGCTTAATACAATTTTATATGGTATTATAAGTATTTAAAATTAGTTTTACATCGAACCTGAAGTGTTGAATTTTGTAAAATTTTAATTTCCGGTAATTGTTGGTTGTTTTTGTGTTTTCTATGATATTTTAAACGTTAAATCGTGCTCTTAGATGAGAACAAGAAATTCTGATTGAGCTTGTGATTTAACCAAACAAATATCTTTAGAAATTCTAAGAATATTTTACCCTAACGATTTCCTTAGGCACGAATGAAATCCGGATAGGGACCAGCCTGCAACATTTTTTTTTTTCACAATTCGTTGAATAAGTTTTTGGAATAAGTTTGGAATTTAGCTAAAACTATAAATTCAGTTTTGATTAACTATTTTTAATTTTTAAATTTGAATATATCTCTTAAAAATAAAAATTCATCTTTAATTCGTTTATAACTTCGTTAATTAAAAATGACAATTTCTATATCAGTTGCAAATATTTTACATTTCAAAAAGAAAACTAACTTATTTGAAGTTTTCGTGATTTCAACTAAAATGGTATATAAATTTAACAAACACGTTTGTAGCTTGAAAACTAAAATAATTTATGTTAGAAAGTGTTTTGCAACCGTCAGATAATGACAATCGTAATTAATTTTTTTTTTTTATTATATTAATTACTGTAGAATATTTCTTTTAGTTAGTCTCTTTACAGGAAAGAAGAAGAAGAAAACATTTTTATTGAAAAAATTTTCAATAAAAATGTTTTCTTCTTCTTCTTTCCTGTAAAGAGACTAACTAAAAGAAATAATTTATGTTTATCTAATTTTTACCATATTTACAAGGTATATGCGAGTTTTTATGAGAACCCGATTAAAAAAATGTATATGGAGCTATATTTTAGTCATATCAATTTCTATGTGACGCTCTATGTAATCTTATTAAATTTCATCCGAAATCTGTTTGTATGGGTTTTTAATCTGATCCAATCATAAAACAAAATTGTATTAGATTGTATCAATTTTGTATATAACTGTATTAGTTTATATCTAAACTGATACTTACATAAAAACCAGATATTATTGTATCCGGATTTTGACCTGATATTATATGGTACGTGCACTGATACATCTAAATATATAGGGTGTCCCAAGAAGAACGCAATTTTTAAATCTGGCAACATTCGAAGTGTCATTGTTTGACATTTGAACAATTGTTATTGTTTGCTAGTAGAAGGTACGAGGTTAGTAAAAATGGAGCGCTACACGAATGAACAACGCATTCTCATTGTGAAATTGTTTTATCAACATGACAACATGAAAATGCTGATTTTGCCGATAAAATAATCTTCAGTGACGAGGCCCATTTTCATCTTGATGGCTTCGTCAATAGGCAGAATTGTCGCATTTGGGGTGAGGAAAATCCTCGAGTGATTCACGAGAAGCAAATGCATCCTCAACGTGTCACTGTGTGGTGTGGTTTTTGGGCTGGAGGAATCATTGGACCTTTTTTTCATGAAAATGAGGCAGGTCAAGCGCAAACAGTCAATGGTGTTCGGTATCGTGAAATGATAACCAGTTTTTTCTTGCCTAGAATTGAAGAAATGAATGTGGAGGGCATGTGGTTCCAGCAAGACGGCGCCACATGTCATACAGCCAGAGAAACAATTCAATTGCTGCATCAGTCATTTCCCGGTCGTGTTATTTCGCGTTTTGGAGATCAGAATTGGCCGCCTAGATCGTGCGATTTAACACCATTAGATTTTTTTCTTTGGGGTTTTTTGAAGTCGATGGTTTACGCGAATAAGCCGACGACGACTCAAGCCTTAAAAGAGGAAATTGGACGCTGCATTAATGAAATACCGTAGCATTCATGCCAAACGGTCATTGAAAATTTCATTAAAAGATCGCGTGCATGCCAGCAAAGCCGCGGCGGCCATCTGCACGATATATTGTTCCATACATACCCTCATTCTGTCTACTTTACGATATAATAAAGTTTCACGATTTTTTTTTTTAAATATCTGTGTTTTATTTAAAATTTAAAAATTGCGCTCTTCTTGGGACACCCTTTAATTAGATCCGAGTTTTAATCTGGTAAAATTGAACTAAATGTTACATTTTTGTATAAGATTGTATGAAAATATACAAAATTTCATTTTGAATCGTCAGGTTTGAGATCATAAATAAAATGTTACTAATATAAAAAGAAAACAGTAATTTTTAATAAAAATAAGAGAAAATGAAAAAAGTCTTCTGGGGATCAGCACTAGAGGGAGTGCCGCACTTTCGACCTAAGCGATTAGATCATCTTAAGCCTCATTCTAATCAGGTATATATATATATCAATGTCATACAAATATATGTTTATCCTATCATTTAAGTCCATAAAAAAATGTTTCTTTTTTGGGGTTTCAAAAATTAATCTTTTTTAAGTTTTAATACACATTAGGGTGTCCTGAAAGTGGACAATTTTACATAATAGTGCTCAAATGATAACCAATATCCAGTTGATTATTTGAAAATAAATCGAGAATACTTATAGTCCGCTACCCGTATGTTTTTAATTTTTAGTACGAAATTGGGCTCAAAAGTTTGAGCATATTTTGGGAAGTATATTTATAAAAATGCCATAAATTAATATTAGTCCACTACATTTTTCCATTTAAAACAAGTAATAAATAAAATTACTTGTTTAAAACCAAATGATGCCGTGGTGAACCAAAATTAATCAATGGAAATTTTATAAATGTTTTTTTCGGTAATATGCTCAGCATTGCCAAACTTTTAAACCCGACTTTGTCCAAAAATATTAAAAATGCGTTTAGAAGGCAACTAAAGGGTCCGCCAAATAACTTTTTTTTTTTTGAAAATGCTATAAAAAAAAAACTACTGAATATTTTCTCAAATTTCTTTTTTTATTTGAAAGTACAATCCTTCCGGTTAATAGTTTCATTCAAATGGCTGCCTCGGCTGGCCATGCAGTAGCCTACACGATCGGTCCAATTTTTAAGCACATTATCGAATTATCGATTGTGTGCAGCTGTATTTCACCAATGGCTTCACGAATATTGTCCTTTAAAGCGTCAATTGTCTCTGGCTTGTTGGCGTAACACTTATCTTTGACGGCACCCCACAAATAATAGTCCAACGGTGTCAAATCGCAGCTCCGAGGTGGCCAAACGACATCAGCTCTGCGGCTGATAATGCGATCTTCAAAAACAGGGCGCAAAACATCGAGTGTAGCTTCGGCTGTGTGGCACGTAGCGCCGTCCTGTTGAAACCAAATGTTGCCAATATCCTCCTTTTCAATTTTTGTGAACAAAAATTCGTTCAACATGGCCCGATAACGATCGCCATTGACTGTAACGGCCACTCCTCAAACACATTCTGCAACATTACCATGATTTTCAAAGTAATGTCGCAATATTTCCCAGCGTTGTTCAAGCGTATACACAACCATATTCGTTCAGCGGAAGGATAAAACTAATTATCTGTCAAATCAGACATGAGCTGTTACCATTCACGAAATAAGTACTAGTTGAAAAAAAAAACGTTAGATGGCGGACCCTGTATAAAGTTACCCAGACACTTTGCAATATTATTGAAAATATTATTGCCAGTTTTATTGAAAAATATGGCACCACTCTTTTGTTCTCTTGTGGAGGGATATAAAAATTGCACAATTTCACCAAAACACTTTAACGTATTTTCCACATTACTTTGTTGCGTAAATAAAATCAAAACCAAGAATGGAGCAAAACTGATGATTAATAGGTTTTTTGTTAAAGTTCTGCCTATTATGGAGGCTCTGGCTTTTCTAAAACTTCGGGTTCTGATGAGTTCTTTAGCCAGATCGAAATACTAGTATCAACCTAGGTAATATGTTTGATTTGATTTATATAATATTTTGCACAATAGCAAAAGTTGAACAAGAATTTTGCGTTAAGTATGGGTACACTCAAAAATTTTTGGTTTTTATCTAAAGGGTTCGCCATCTAACGTTTTTTTTTTTTTAACTAGTGCTTATTTCGTGAATGGTAACACTTAGCACATGTCTGATTTGACAGATAATTAGTTTTATCCTTCCGCTGAACGAATATGGTCCGTATGTTCGTTATCTTGTGAAAAAAGTGAAAGAAACTGGCATCCTCATCGATAAACCAAAGCGTGAAAAGCCAAAAACAGTGCGTACACCCGAGAATATTGCTGCTGTGGCAGAAAGTGTGCGTGAAGCGCCATTAACACTGTCGTTCTCAACAATTGAACATTTCGGAGACATCATTGAGACGAATTTTGCATAAAGACCTTGGTATCACGCCATACAAAGTGCAATTGGTTCAGGAGTTCAAAAAAAAAAGTTATTTGGCGGACCCTTTATAAACAGCTTAATAATACCTATCGTTTGACTACTAGAAGAAATTCGCAAACTTTTTAAATTCTGGACAGACTAATAAACAATAAATAAATAGTTAAGATATCGTTTTATCCGAAATGAAATAAATGTTTTAAATATTACACTATATGTTATAATATATAAGTTTGATTTGTGTTATATCTAATTATTCATGGAGACATATATAATTAGATTAGCCACATTTAATTGTATATGTCATATACGATTTATTGGTCAATATGTAATAAGATGCAATTATATGTGCCATCGTGTTAAAAAATTTAGAGGAAAAAAAGTATATATAAACATACATAAACATATGCATTGATATGTAATAGCATGCAATAAGATATATATTTATATAAAATAATGCATGATTATATGTAATCGTTTTTACTCTTGAAGACCTAAGTTAACGTTTTTAAAATTGAAAGAAACCATACAATTTTTAATATCTAAAATAGTACATAGACCATCCTATTATATTAAATAAGATATAGTCTCATAGTAAAACGTATAATTTAATAAAATTGGATGAGGACAAAATTAGGACAAAACTGTATCGAAACTCTTTTAATTGTATCTAAGTTAATCAATATGATACTATTAGATTTTATATAATTAATTATAGGGTCATATTAAATTAGCTCCATATCATAAAGCTCCATATCACAAAGCTCCATATAAGTTTTTTTTTTTTTTAATCGAGTGAGTGCGTTAATTTTAAATTGGGCTCTTATTAATCGGACCATAATATATAGCCACCTGTATTCGCTTCTTTTTTTTAAAGAGAAGCAACACTCAGGAAATTCTTCCTATTAATTAATGTGTTGCTTTCTTTGAAAAGGGGATAGTGGAGAGATGAAAGGTGGTGAAAGATGAAGGGCTTCAAACATGGCAACACTGTAATAAGATAAGTCTTAGAACAGTTGTTGCTCGCCACCTGATGTAGAGTTTGCGAATTTATTGAAGATTTTTGTTTCATAGCCCTGATTCATTATTTTACTTCGGTGGGGTTAAGTGCCATGGGAACACCGAAGGTGGGCTCAGCGATACATATAAGTGATAGAAAACTCATACATATTATTTTTTCAAAATGATGTTGTCGTCACCGGGAATCGACCCCGGGACCATCTGTGTAACAGCCCAACGCGTTAACCAATACACCACAACGCCCACTAATATACAATACGATCCATCATTTTGCGGATCAAATTTTATTTAAATTAGATGTAAAGCTATACAAAATTTGATACATTTCTTTGTTGCTTGATATTAATTTTTTTTTAATCGGTTAATAATAAAAATGCATTTGGTGATATTATTTAATTAGTTTCCGCTTAAAAATATAAAATAAATTGCTTTAGTGCGCTCTGGTAGGCTAGTTGGTAGCGTGCTCTGAAAATATATAGAAATAAATATATATAACATAACAAAAATTTTCTTTCAATTACTTACATCAATGGTTGTCTAAATGATGCTATCTTTTAAAGGACACAACTGCCGAAGATAATTATAGAAACGAAATGAAAAAATAAACAAAAACAAACGAAACGAAAAAAAAAACCTTTTTTTGCAATAAGAAAACGGAACCATAAAAATCAACCTAAGATGTATGTCTTTGTCTTTCGCTTTACTCTGTCTACATATCTGTATATGTTTGTTTGCAATTTGACCACACTAGATTATTAATCTATAAACATTTAGTTTAAATAAATAAATATTTTATTTTGTCTTTTATTTAATTAATAGACAATTATTTTCACAAGCCGGTGACAACGCAAAATTTAAGTTGTTTTAAGTGTTTGAAAAAGAGATACAAAAACTTCCATGTTTGATTTTTTTATATGTCTTATTAGAATTGTACTTTTTAGTATCATTTTCCTCTTCTCTACTACATCTTGACATGCCGCGACATCTACTTCATTCTGCGTATATCTTTCAATCTGGTTGTCGTCCACACTTTTAATGTGCTTGTCAGCACAATTTTTTTTTAACAAAATTAATTAGTAAAATATGAGTCTATTAGTAAAGCATTAGTATAAAACAGTTAAGTGCTGAATAAGTATAACAAAAATTTTAGCTGAAAACACGATTTTAGGAAAAAATGTTGCTAACAAATAGTATACCTGATTTACAAGACGTTTTACTAACTTTTCTTCTAACTTATTTCTTTGAGTGTAGGAAGTAATTATATGGTTCAAAATCTGTAGTCTCAAAAAAATATGCTAGTAGAAATGTTAGTAAAACGTCTTATAAATCAAGTATACCATTTTTCAGCAAATCTTTTGCTAAAATTATGTTTTCAGCTGAAATATTATTTTTACTTATTCAGCACTTAACTGTTTTGAACTAATGTTTCACTAATATTTTACTAATTTATTTTGCTAAAAAAAATTGTGCTGATAAACAGATTAATAGTGTGGACGACAACCACATTGAAATATATACATAGAATGAAGTAGATGTCGTTACATGTTAAGATGTAGTAGAGACAAGGAAAAAGTACACCTCTTGTAAGACATATAAAATAACCAACCATGAAAGATTTTTGGATCTGTTTTTCATACATAAAAAAAATTGTGTATTAAAACAACGTAAATTTCATTTATGTTGTCACCGGCATGTGAAAGTAATTGTTTATTAATTAAATTAAAGGCAAAATAATATATTTAAATTTAATAAAGATTAAATGTTTGTAAACCAAATGTTTATACTGATTAATAATGTAGTGTGGTCAAATTGCAAAAATTATACGTTCAGGTACACATGCTAAAACAAAAAGCAAGGACACACATTATAGGTATTTTTTATGTTTCCTTTTTTTATTGCAGAAAAGGGTTTTATATGTTATACTTTGCAATTTATTCTTTTCGTTTCTAGAATTATATACGGCATTGGTCTTGTTTTAAAAGATGTCAAAATTTAGGCAACCATTGATGTAAGTAGTTGAAAGATAATTTTGGTTGTTACATATAATTTTTTCTATATATTTTCGGATATTACATTAATTCATGTAGTCAATCTTGGATAATATTTTTATTAAAAAATTTTGAAATTTTAATTTTGACGATTTCTCGCTTAAAAACCGTTCACTGAACAAGTAAATTTTATTCACAAAACATTTAATAAATTTTATTTCTATCGGAATATATTAATTTCTAATTATTAGTTACTCATTTGTCGCATTTGTGGACTATTTCATGAGTGCTTTTATGCACTCTTACCGGTTAGAGGTTGCAATAGCATTAAATAAAACTTCTTCATTGAGTGATTGAAACTTTTAATAAATAAAATTATATTTTCCATAAAACTGTATAACAGTTTGCATTAGTTTAATAAAAAGTTTCTTTGAACAAATTCCAGTAAACACATTTTAAATATTGTTTTTAAAATTTTTCTTTGATTAAAATTTAAGTGCTTATTGAAAAAACTTGATAAGCCACATTTTATTTTTAATTTGTTTTTTTTTTTTTGCCTTTTAAAGGTCGAAAAAATGCAAAAAATTGGATTTTTGCAGGACGTTTATACTCTAGGTACTTGTAATAAGTGATTAAGCAAACCTCTATCAATTACTAAGCAATGGATGTCTAGAAAATAGCGAAAATCCATAAAATAATAAATGTTGCTTATCATGTTTTTACAAAAAGCCCTTCAATTGTTTAAAGGGTTGCAAAAAAAATCCAAAAATGTTGTCACCGGCATGTGAAAGTAATTGTTTATTAATTAAATTAAAGGCAAAATAATATATTTAAATTTAATAAAGATTAAATGTTTGTAAACCAAATGTTTATACTGATTAATAATGTAGTGTGGTCAAATTGCAAAATTATACGTTCAGGTACACATGCTAAAACAAAAGCAAGGACACACATCATAGGTATTTTTTATGTTTCCTTTTTTTATTGCAGAAAAGGGTTTTATATGTTATACTTTGCAATTTATTCTTTTCGTTTCTAGAATTATATACGGCATTGGTCTTGTTTTAAAAGATGTCAAAATTTAGGCAACCATTGATGTAAGTAGTTGAAAGATAATTTTGGTTGTTACATATAATTTTTTCTATATATTTTCGGATATTACATTAATTCATGTAGTCAATCTTGGATAATATTTTTATTAAAAAATTTTGAAATTTTAATTTTGACGATTTCTCGCTTAAAACCGTTCACTGAACAAGTAAATTTTATTCACAAAACATTTAATAAATTTTATTTCTATCGGAATATATTAATTTCTAATTATTAGTTACTCATTTGTCGCATTTGTGGACTATTTCATGAGTGCTTTTATGCACTCTTACCGGTTAGAGGTTGCAATAGCATTAATAAAACTTCTTCATTGAGTGATTGAAACTTTTAATAAATAAAATTATATTTTCCATAAAACTGTATAACAGTTTGCATTAGTTTAATAAAAAGTTTCTTTGAACAAATTCCAGTAAACACATTTTAAATATTGTTTTTAAAATTTTTCTTTGATTAAAATTTAAGTGCTTATTGAAAAAACTTGATAAGCCACATTTTATTTTTAATTTGTTTTTTTTTTTTTGCCTTTTAAAGGTCGAAAAAATGCAAAAAATTGGATTTTTTGCAGGACGTTTATACTCTAGGTACTTGTAATAAGTGATTAAGCAAACCTCTATCAATTACTAAGCAATGGATGTCTAGAAAATAGCGAAAATCCATAAAATAATAAATGTTGCTTATCATGTTTTTACAAAAAGCCCTTCAATTGTTTAAAGGGTTGCAAAAAAAATCCAAAAAATATGATATGCCAAAGTTAAATTTTCCAAACAAACTGCAATAAATATCCCAGTGTGGAAACGGCAATTACATGTCTTTATTTTCTCACTACCGGTAATGATACCAGCTTACTCTCTGCATTACTTTAACACAAATAATAAGCGCTTACTAATAACTAGTTAATTTTCCCATTACTTTAATACAACACATAATGAGTTTCCCTTAGGTGCTTATCATTATTATTATCATCATTTTAAATATAAAGCAATGATCTAAACATTTCTTGAAAATCTATTTTTAGACTCATTATTTTCTCACGTCTAGTTAGTGCATATATAACTACTTATTTTGAGGTTTTGTAAGCTGGAAAGTAATGACATTTTGTGCAAGCAAGCCATTTTTTTATTAAAATATGTTCACGCGAGATTTAAACCTAGGACTCCAGGTTGTCTGTTAAGCGCTCTACAATTAAAAAATAAGTTAGTAGAAAAGTCAGCAAAACATCTTGTAATTCAGATATACTATTTTGCAGCAAATTTTTTGCTAAAATTATGTTTTAAGCTAAAATTTTAGTTATACTAAGTCAGCACTTAACTGGTTTGAACTAATGTTTTACTAATATTTTACTAATGTTTTACTAATTTATTTTGCTGAAAAAAAATTGTGCTGATTAGCACATGAATAGTCTGAATTAAAGTTATACGCAGAATGAACTAGATGTCAAGATGTAGTAGTAGACGAGGAAAATTATACTAAAAAGTACAACTCTAGTAAGACACTTAAAAAAAATCAACCATGAAAGATTTTGTATTTGTTTTTCATACATAACACAAAATTGTGGATTGAAATAACTTAAATTTTGCGTTTTCACTGGCTTGTGAAAGTAATTGTCTATTAATTAAATAAAAGACAAAATAAAATATATAATTTTAAGAAAGATTAAACGTGTATTTGTAGTCAAATTGAGTGGTCAAGTTGATAACAAATATACAGCAGGCAGACAGACTAAAGCGAAATATACACACAAAAAAATGATTTTCATATTTGAATACGAAATTCACATATTCAATAAAGAAAGTTGTTGATTTTGCTACAACAACGATTTTTCACATATTCAATAAAGAAAATTGTAAGTGATTTGTTGAAAATATTTTGTTTTTTATTCAACAATGAAATTCACATATTCAATAAACAAAGTTGTTGATTTAAATTTTATATTTGATAAACTAAATTCACATATTCAATAAAAAAGTTGTTGATTTAAATTTTATTTTTGATAAAGAAAGTTGTTGATTTAAATTTTATTTTTGATAAAAAAAAGTTATTGATTTGATTAAAAGTTTATTGAAATTTTTTAAATAATCAAATTAACAAATTGTCAATTCAATAAAATGTTTTATTGAATTTTTGGAAATTTTAATAAAAAAGTTATTGGTTTTAAATTCATTTTATTTTGCAAAAAAATTACAAATGTAATTATAGAGCAATTCCATATGAAAGCGATCACCTTTTGGACGACCCCTCTCCGATTTTAAAATAGAATCCAAAAAAAATAAAATTAGCCGAAAAATTTAGGAGCTTCTGTGGAAAATCGGAAAATTTAATTTTCATGGGAAAATTTAATTTTCATCGTTGCGATCGCTTTAGTAGTTTTTTTTTAAAACAACTTTCAATGAGGTCCCTTATGAAGAATTCTTCAATTTTGTCACATGACAGTGGTGCACACCACCACTAAACCAGTCACTATAAAAAAAAAAAAAAAATATGTAGGTACATTATTTTTTGCTGGGCAATCGATTGAGACTATTTATTTTAAAATTTTGATCGTTTTCATATGGAATTGCTCTATAAAATAACATAAAATAGCATATTTTTAAAGAGCTAGAAGATTTGTAGTATATGAAAACCTTTAACAATATTTTAAAGTTTTACATAAAATGAAATGTGTTTTAATTTTTATTTAAAAATTATAAAAATAGTTTTTCGGACTTTCTGTATTTTCATATCGAGGGCTTATATTCAATACCGTCTATCTACATTTTCACGAAATTTTTTTTTTTTTATTCCAAACTCATCTCTGACCCCATCTGCATGTACTGTAAAAATTTCAGTGGAAAAAAACTTTTTTTAGTACTATATATCCTGTATTTGATCATTTGTCTATCTACAAAGATACTTATTTATGAATTTTATGACGGCAATACCGTCTATCTACATCATAGAATTTTGTCGTTTTATTTAATTTCAGGGTATTTCTCTGTTTGATATCTATTTATTCACTGTTCGTTTTTCGGATACATACTTCTCTTGTCGAACGATCAATACCTACCATAATACGCTGTGTATGTGGTGGTGTGCCCTTTATGTTATTTTCTAGCTACAAATGAGTATGCAAATAAATAAATTTAAACGCAAAAACTCAAAAACACAAGCAAGAATGTACTAATTTGATACTGATTTGAAATTGACCACTTCACCTCATTTGCATTTACATGATGATTTTTAACAGACGTCTGTTTTTTGTAACCAGGGTTGATTATATTTGATTGTATGTATATTGTATATTATTATATTATAACAACGGGCTTAACTTGAAAAAACAACAAGACAAACTTGCAGTCACGTGTTCACCATGGATGCACAAGCGGTAAAGCTTTGCCCTGACATTAACGCCTCAGCCATTTATTATAAAACACGCCTACAAGTGCACAACTTTACCGTGTACAATCTCGCCACGCATCAATGTACAAACTACTGGTGGAACGAGACTGATGGAGACCTGTCCGCTCCGACGTTTATTTCGTGCATAATGCACCATTTGTCAACACACTGTCTAACAGATACTCTACCAATAATAATTTACTCCGATGGTTGCGGTTACCAAAACCGTAATCACTTTTTGTCGAATGCTTTGTCCAATTTTTCAATAGAAAACAACAAAATCATAGAACAAAAATACTTGCAGAAAGGACACACCCAGATGGAGTGTGACAGTGCCCATGCAAAGATAGAGGCTAAGTTGAAAAATCAAACCATATATTTGCAATACGACTACGTCAGGCCAACCAAAGATGCCCGGAAAAAAGTCAAAATTAAGAACAAAATTATTAAAATGCCATTTGATGCATTACATTTAGAGTATGATTTTTTTAAGAACTATAAGGATACGAACCTTATTCGATTTTCCAGTAATAGACCTGGTCGAGCAAAAAATGATCCGACAGTATCCCAACTAATATCTCTCTTATATTCCCCAAGTGGTACTATTAAGTTTAAAGTGAATTTTGATCATAATTACACTGAACTACCTATTAGAATAAAGCAATATGAAGGTCACATAGAACCAAAACAATTGTATACCGGTCGACTACCAATTCAGCAAAACAAATGGAAACATTTACAGGAGTTAAAGGCGGTAATTCCAGAGGAGTATCACTACTTCTATGATAATCTTAGCCACGCGCAGTAAAAATTATAATAAATTATAATAAAAAAATTATAAAAAACATTGTCTTTGAATTTAAACTGGTTAAACAATTCTTCTAAACACACCTACCCTCTATCTGACACCCTTTTTGAGACACCCATGCCAAAAACAAACAAAAACTAGTCAAAAACAACCCCTAGCTCCCTGAATGGTTCAAATGTTAGAACAGGTCCTGCTATTTTTCTATCCCCAACATTTCTTGTGAACGTATCTACCCCCTATCTCCCACCTTTTTCGGGGTCCCCATACAAAAACCGTAATACAAACTTAATTTTAAAATAAGGCAATACCGTCTATCTACATATTATTTTCCTACACAATGATTTCACTTTTGAGGCAATACCGTCTTTCTATCATAGAAGCTAAAATAACGCGAATTTCAAGAAACTTCTTAGTTAGAACGTTTGTTAGACACATTCTGTTAATATTGTAGAAGATGAGTTCATCGAAATTGTTGCTTATTTGCGAATAAAACAGTTTTTTGGCTCTCCTGAAAAATTGTGTTTTTGTAGATAGACGGTATTGAATATAAGCCCTCGATATATTTATTTAGAATATTTTTCTACCTCAAGTCCAAAATCTAATATATTGTTATATTAGATTTTTAATTCTCAATTAATTTGATACTTTATTCTAAATTTAAAATTTCATTTCGAACCGTACATATTTTGCTGTACGATTTTTCAGATGAAATTTCGTAAAAAAAGTTTGTAAAAATATATAAAATATTTCAGATTCCTTCGGAAATTTAAGATTAAATACAAAAAAACATTTAAACAATAAATCTACAGCTGTCAATATTTTCAGCATGATATATTTTACACCATCAAAATAAATAAAAATTTGTTTTACTTCAGTTAAAGTACCTAAAATTAGTAATCTTGGCTGAATGTTCACCATCTGTAGCTTTAGGAGGTCTAATTTAATTTCTAGTTCCTTTTCGCTGTTAGCAATTATTGCAAAAGACTCCTGAGAGTCCAACACCGAAAATTTTTTTTTTAATTTTAGCGCCCTTATCATCCATAACAGTTTTTTGTTGAGGAGGAAATAAATTGTGTAGGTTCCAAAAAATACCAAAGATTTTTAATTCTAAAATGAAAAAAAAAACACTTTTTTAATTAAAAATTACATAAAAATAAATGTTTATGAAGTTATCGTTTTGACGATGAAACTTTTGGAAATGTTAAACTATATATTGGAAAATGGATGCTTTTAACCAAAATTGTTAACATTATCTATAATTTTTACATTGATAGAAAAATGTCTGTACAAATAGCAGAAAAAACTACTATAAATTAGGTAAAAATGCCCTTGCAGAAAAAACTCATTAATTTTTAGTTAGTTTAACTAATTTTTCTACACACTTTTTCCTATGAGTGTATGTAATATGGGCGTAATTTACCTTCGAAAAGTTGATGATAACCGTCGATCGACCTAAAGAATGCCTAGCCAACCTACACAAGGTCTTTTTAAAAGTGGAAATAATTTAATTTTGTAACACCGAGTAATTGGAACAATTGAAATGGTTTTGGCACTTTTTTTTTGCAATTTTGGCACGAAACACAAAATGACAAATACCACCACTGACTTAAATTGCATCATACTGCTTAAATAAAAGTAAAATGAAAAAAATCAAAATAACGGCACAAGATAAAAAAAAAATTTGATTCAAATACTTTGTTTATTGAAAACGCAAAAATATTCAACAATTTATTTATCAAATACAGTTTGTTGAATTTTATTTTTAAGAGTCACATAATTGATAAACATATTTGTTGAATCAAATACGAAGGTTTATTGAATTTAATTTTTGTTTTCAATAAACGGGTTTATTGATTATTTTTCTGAACTATTTTTTTGTGTGTATACATCTTAGGTAAATTTTTATGTTTCCTTTTTCTTATTGCAAAAAAAGGGTTGTATATGTTACATTTTGTTATTTTTTCGTTTCGTTTCTATAATTCTCTGCTACACTAGCGTTCCTTTAAAAGATAGCATCATTTAGACAACCAATGATGTAAGTAGTTGAAAGATAAATTATTTCAAAAAGAATCACAAAAATATGTTTTATGATTTTCAGCAAAATAAATTAACCAAAGTAAAAATGTTTTACAAATGTTTTGAGTTTCAGCCTACTAATATTCAGCAACAATTTTATTAATGTTTTGCAAGGGTTTTTTAATCTCCAATCCACTAAGTTTTAGCAAAACTTTTGTTGAATCTACTAATTTATTTTTTTATTTATTACTAATTTTGTTGCTAAAAATCAGCTCGCTGATTTTCAGCAAAAGTTTTTGCTGACATTAGCAATTTTTTTTTGCAAAATTTTGACTAAAATTTTGCTGACTCAGCAACATTTTTAGCTGACTTTACTAACTTTTTTATTTCAGTGTACCATCTGAGCTATTTCGACATGTTATACTTGATAGATAAAAACATAAATGACTTACTTGCACAAAATGTCATTACTTTCTATTTTATAAAAAATACAAAAATATGTACTTACTTGAGTTGGAAAAATAATGATTTTAAAAATAGATTTTCAAATAATGTTGAGATTCCTAATTAGTATTTTAAATAATGATACTTATGTGTAATACATTATTTGTTGTATTAAAATAATGGGGAAATTAACTAGTTATTAGTATGTTCTTATTATTTGTGTTTAAGTAATGCAGAGAGTAAGGTGCTGTTATTACATGTCATTACTGAGAAAAGTATTGACATGCCATTACCATTTCTACACTGGGTACTTGAATATCGTTTGTTGCCACAACTTTTATAAAAAATCCTTTTGCATTGTACATTGACCATGAAATTTGTTGGACTGATATAAAAATATAAAAAAAAAATATTTACCTACATATAAAAAGCACACAAAAGCTTCAATTTATTATATTCTTTTTTATTTTAAAAGCAAGTACCCAATTATACATTTTATGGTTTTTAACAAAGGATAAAATGTTATTTCTATAAATATTTGTATATTAAACAATAATTATTCATTATTAATATTTAAAGTATTATTATCAGATTTATTGTTTGAATGAATATATTGCAATACTTAGTAGAGAAATAAAATAAACAACAGCGTTATGCATAATTTATTTATAACAACGAATATTTAAAGTAAAAGTAAAAATAAAAAAAAAATATTTTATCAATGGTTAAATTAAAATATTTAAAATATAGATTAAAAATATCTTTGGAAGAAGTAGCATAAAAGCCGGAAATGCTCAGAAACAGCTTCGATTTAGTTTAGTAGGCATTAACACAGTCGTCAAAAAGCGTGTTCAAATATATAAAAATTTAGCTGTGACAACTGAAAAAAAGTACCTACTCTTGCGCCAGCTGAATTTTCAATAAAGTTGATAATAACGTTCTGCTATATTTAGGTGACCTTAATTAAAAAAAGTTAGTTAATATTTCTCAGAAAAAAAATTCTAACTTAGTCGAAAAAACAAAAAAATGGGTAATTTTTTAGTCCCAAAATATGATATTGGGCAGCAAAAAAAATACATGTCTCTTATTTTTCCAAATTTGATTTAGATTGGAGAGAAATGCCGGATTTTGACCTGATGTAATTGTATATGATTGTATTATAATCGTTTAATGTAGTATACAAACTGATACATATAGCTGCAATTGGATCAGGTTTTTAGTCTGATAAAATTGCAGTAAGTGTTATATTTTTCTATGTAATTGTATGAAAATATGCATTATTATATACAAATAAAGGTTTTCAACTAAATTATGCTGAGGTGGACCAAAACTACTCTATGTGAATTTCAGAAATATTTTTCAAATATTTACAAATTCTACATATTCTATGCAAAAACTCGAAAAAAAATATAAAAAAATCACTACGAAGGCCAAATTTAAACGCGGGTAGCGGACTCGACTACCTATTGTTTGAGTGCTATTACACGACGGAATTCGTACATTTTTTAAAGTTATGACAGTCTAAAAATACTGCCATTAGACTTAACATTAGTTTTCACAACAAAGTTCGGTTAATTGAACCGAATTTTAGTTACAAAACCAAAAATATTGGGACATCTTAGGCAAATATCGTTGTACTAACTGAATTTATAAGTTGTTGCCATTAAAATACACTTTTCAATTCGGTTGGCACTTTATTTCTCTGTGTGTAGTTTTACTCTTTTAAGTATGAAAATATATATTCTATGAATATATAACTGTGAATAGGTCAAGATATTGTTTTATCCAAAATGAAATACATTTTTTCTAATATTTCACCATATGTTATTATTTAAAATTTTGAATTGTGTTATATCTAATTTTACATGGACTCATATATATTTAGGTTAACCATATGTCATATGCAATTATATAATGTTCGATATGTTATTAGATGTAATTATATGTGGAGTCGCATTCATACCCAGCAAAAAATAGTGCTTACACAGAAGCGCTTCCGGAAGGCATTATTTAATTACGAAGCGCTTCCAAAGGAAATAAAAAAGGCACGATTTTTGTTCGCATGTCTCTTTTAAGCAGGTGAAAAGCACTTCTTTCATGTGCTCTTAGAAGCAATAAATTCATGCCTTCTTTGGCAATAAGAAGCCCTTTTTTTGTATGCTAACAACATTTATGCTTCATGATATGCATTCTTTATTGCTTCATTGTAAGCAATATTCATTGCTTTAAAGAAGGCATTCTGGGAAGCACTACAGAATGCCTTCCATAATTGCTTTATAGAATACAAGGCGGTGAAGAGCTATTTTGGAAGCATACAAATGTAGTTACTTCTTACTAAATCCAGGTTATTTTTTGCTGGGTAAACATATGCATTTATATATAATAGCAAGCAGTAACATATATATTTATATACAATTTTGCATGATTATAAGTAAACGTTTTTACTCGGATAATTATTTTTTATAACATACTCGAAAACACCAAACACAATCAGAAATCACTCGCGAAAACTGTTATAGATCGTTTATAATTCACGATATGAAACTTTCTGCATTAGAAGCTGCATCCTTATAAGGGTAAACAGTAAGCCAAAAAGATTTGTTTTTGAAAACTATTCGTTTCTTTTGCTGCTTCTAAGTATAATAAAAAAGAAGCACTTACATCAGCGCATTCGTTTTATCCTGTTTCTAAAAACACGCAACTTTTTTAATGGGTAATATACAGACTTGGGCGACGTCAATTACATTTCACAATCATTCACTTGTGAAATTTTTCTATATCATACACAATTTCAGACCTACGCTCACACTTGTGAGCTTAAACGATTCCTTGGAAAATTGGGAAAATTTGTAAAATGTTTAATACCAAACATGGGGATTAGTAACAACATATGGGTATTTAATTACAGGGCAATTACTCAATTACACCCAACTACATGTAATTAGACGTAACAAAGTAATTGACAAGTGTGATACAGAAAAATTTCACAAGTGAATGATTTTGAAATGTAATTGACGTCACCCAAGTCTGCTAATATGATAACTAAGAGCGGGTATCGTGGGTTTAATTGCCAGCAAAGTGTGTGTGTTTTTTTTTTAAGAGACGCAAGATTCTTCTATTAATGTGTTGCGGTCTTTGAAAATGGTATTGAGTATAGAGGAAGAGTGGCGAAATGTGGAGGGCTTCAAATATTGCAACAATGTAATTGCGTGAGATAATTCTACTTAGAACTTAGAGCGTTATTGGAACGCCGATGAAAATTAAATTTTGTGTACAGCAACAATTCTAGCATTGAAAACTTTTTTCAAAGTTCCCCTTCCCCTTCCCACCACAAACACTTGAGCTGGAGCCGTTACTGGTTAAGTGTCATTTGAGTGTTTTTATAGCAAATGAAAAATAAAATTTAAACATCAAAAGTTAATTTCAAAAATATCTATAAATATTTTTCCCATATTTTGACAAAAAATTAAACATATTTTTGTTATGTCTAAACTCGCTTGTCGGATCTTAAAAATATCCTCCAAAACAAATTTAGCTTTTCAAAATAACCGTTTGTGTGCCATTACATAAAAAAAGTTTAACGGGACACCCTATTCAACATTGTTGTTTTCTATATTGATAGGAAAAGAAAATATTAGTTTGTTGAAATGTATTTTACTACTTTACTACATTTAAGTGTTATAAATATTTTTGCTTGATTGATTCTCAATGATGATGATGATGATTATATTAACTTTTATACTTAAAATTTTCTTTAAAATAGATAAAAAATCAAGAAAAAAACAGTCTTCATTTAATTAAAAAAAAGTTTTGCGAAAATTAGTTCATGTTCACTCAAAGTTATAAATATAACCAAGAAATAAATTTGCTTTTAAAATGATATTAAAAGGAGAACTTATAACAAATTTAGCAACATATTTTCTAGGTTCAGTTAAGGTGTTCTTAATTGAGCAAGAAATCAAATAAAATTTTAATTTATTTTTTCATTTCATTTTTTTTTTTTAGTTTAAATCTAATTTAGAGTGGAGCGATAAAAAACAATTTTGGAATTTGACTTCGGTGATAGGCGGGATCGGTTGAAATACACATTAAAAGAGTATATGTGAAATTTTAGACACACCGCACTTCATCTTCATAGATTAGTGAAAAAAACTTTAAAAATTTTAAATCAAATTGATATAAATTTTTTTGCCAATCTGTTTTATTTGATACTAGTAATTTACATAAAAAATATTGTCTTTCTAGGATTCTGGTAACCGATCAAAATCTTACGCTGAAGAACACCCTTAAATTTTGTATATAATCAGGAACACCAAATTTGCAATAATTGTACATTTTATTGATATTATAGCACAATTTAGTAGTTTTTTTTTTATATTTTAGCTTAAAGTGATTGTCAAGGATCAAAATTAAAATAAAAAATTAAAGATGTATACATTTGTATACGGTGTGTGGAGCGATTAATTTGGCTCCATTAAATAACTCCTCAAAACAGAAATGAAATAAATCCCCAAAAATGTATAAAGAAAAAAACCACAACGACATTTTGGGGAGTTATTTCCACTTTTGGGGAGTTATTTCCTTTTTTTATTTGGGGATTTATTTCGTTATGAAATAAGTCCCCAAAATTTCAAAATAAAATAATAATCCACTAATTATTTTTGGGGAGTTATTTCGTTTTCTATAAAATTTAAACAATTGATTTGGTGAAAGAAAATATTCTTCAGCCGCAAAGACAATATTTAATTTATGCAACATTTAAAATTGTTCCGCAAGGATGTTTTAAGCAGCTTTTAGTAATTTATATTGAATACTTTGAAGAGTTAAAGTAAAATAATTATTTTGTAAGTAAAATTAATATGTTCGATAATTTATTTGTTTAGATCTTTCGGATGTTTTTCATTTCGATGAATAAAAAACAAATGAAATATATAGTGCACTGCTGCATTATATAAAGAACAATATTTTTGATTTGGACTCAGCTGTGTTTGTAACCGACTACGAACACGGAATGAGAAAAGCAATTAATTTGGTTTTCCCCCGAGCAAAAACTGTGGGATGCTGGTGAGTATAAACTAATAGAAATATCTTTATAATTTTTCATTGTCAACCGATCTACACTGAGAAAAATATTTTTCTACACCAAAAATATTTTTGGGTGCCTATAGGATTGTTGGACTTAAAGAAATTTGAGTTATTTTCAAGTTGAAGACTATATTCAGGTTTGTATTTAAAAATATCTGTTTTGGAAGTACAAAAATTATGAGAATTAAAAATATATGAACTTATATATATAGGTACAATTTTGAGTTTAAAAATGGGGACTTATTTCGTTTCAAATCGGGGATTAATTTCATTATGAAATAAATCAACAAAAAATGGGGGGTTATTTCATTCCCGATTGGGGACTTATTTCATATTGGTGGGGTTTTATTTCATTTTTAAAATTGGGGTATTATTTCATAAGGAAATAACTCCCCATTTTTGGGGAGTTTTTTTATTTTTGTTTCGGGGGATTATTTGCTGAGGGGTTATTTCATAATTTCCAGAATATTTTTCAATAAATATTCGGAAAATGCTTAACTTATTTAGTTTTTTACCATTTGCGTACTATTTATTGCCCCAATTTGGTTATGGTATATTAGCTATTAAGAATAGCGTTAACCCATGTTGACCAGGAGTCAGAAATTATAAAGAAAAATTTGATTTTCTCAATATTCTCGTATTAATTATTTATCATATCTGTAAATCTGCAAAGCCTTGTCTATGATTTCTAAATGCATTATTTAACCCTTTAATGCATACAATTACAAAATCAACATGCTTACTTGCATTAAATTTAGAAAATGTTTGCATATAATCGAATGCATTATTCTGTGGGTCGCTTTTGATCTCTGGTCAGCATGGCTTAACTTAGATAAGTTTACCATTTTTCGAAAAGTATTTATTGAATAATATCCTGGAAATACATAGCTCCACATACCGCATACAAATATATATATATATATATATATTACTTTAATTTTTTTTCTCACAGTTTGATCCTTGAGAATCACTTTATGCAAAAATATAAAAAAACTACTAAATTGTGCTATAATATCAATAAAATTTACAAATATTGCAAATTTGAAGTTTTTAAGTATATACAAAATGTAAATGTGTTTCAACACGCAGAGAAAAAATATGATTGAACATGATTGCCGACAAAAAATTATCATATTATGATCGTAATAATCATAAACATGATTCTGACTGATCATATTATGATCACTGGGAATGATTTTATCATCATCGAGAATCATAAAATGATTAAATGAATCATATTATGATTGTTACGTTTTTCAATCATAAAATGATGCTCTTAAACTATCATAACATGGTGTTTTTTTTTCTGTGTGAAGTATGCTATAAAGTAAATATTTTTTATCGAAATTACTATGATCAAATAAAACATATTTAGAAAAAATAGATAGCAGTTTCATTTAATTTAAAACTTTAAAAATTTGTGTACTAAATTAAAAAACATTAAAATTTGAATTTGTAGAGGCTCGGGGGATCTGAAGAAGAAATTCAATATGTCTAAAAGTTTACACGTACTCATTTAAAGTCGATTTCAGCTAATCCCGCCTATCGCCAAAGTCGAATTCCAAATTTTCTGTGTCATCGCTCCACTCTAATTAAGGTACTTACATACGTTCTTAATTAGTTTCTTTTGATGTCATTTTATGTTTTATTTAATTACCTTTGAGGCTTGATGTTCAAGCTTTTTGTTTTGTTTTTTAATAATATTCGCTATGTGAGTGTCATTAAGTGTCTTGAATTCAATGAATATTTTAGACGTTTGATATTCAACACAAAGAGTACTTGGCTAATAAAATTATTTTAATTAATTTTCTACTAATTGGCAATTATAATTTTTATAAAAATAAGAAAAAAGTTATCTTATTAAACAATAAGCGTTTTGTTTATAATCACATGGATTTAATAAATGCAAAATATAGTTCATATAGTCAAGCCTCTGTAGCCAAGATGATTCACAAAATGATTTCACAAATTTTAAGAAATGTACATATTTTTGAAAAGCTCTTCATTTGGTATCGCATTTGTCGAAAATTCTCTCAAACATTTTGAAATAAGCCGACAAAGCGAATAATAGGGTAATTTTTGACTTCACTTTCCAAACATGAGATTGGGCTTCTAAAAAATAACATATTCAAATTTCATTAAAATTATAGATAGCCCATCGGAAGTATCCCCTTGTCAGCTAGAACTACAACCAGCACTATGTCACTTAAAAAGTGATTGTTGTACCACCGTGTTATCTGGGCGATTTATTTTTTTTTTTTTCGTTGAAAAATCACATATTTTATAAAAATGTTCTTAACTACCAACACTGAAACACACTTTTATTAATTCTACTATGTTACCAATAAACCTTTTAATCTATGTTACGTTTTACCTTTCAGAACAGGATTATACAGAAAAAACTCACATAATCAGTGTTGCCAGGTGTGACGATCATTTTGACGATTTTTAATAACTAAATGACGATTGGACGAGTTTTGCTTCAAAAATGACGATTTTATGACAATAGTTTAATATGCATTTAATCTAGAATTGTTAGGGTTGAGATCATTATGAAATGTTACTATTACAAGTATAAATCTTGTGGAGATCAGCGCTAGTGGGAGTGCCGCACTTTCGACCTAAGCGACTAGGTCATCTTCAACCTCATTCTAATCCCCCACCCACAAGAATCTCAAGGTTTAATCAGGTATATTATATATCAACCAACCACAGAAAATCGGTGACGTTAATTTGATTACCCGAACAACATGAGTTATTTTCGTCGTTTCATAATTTAAGTCTTAAAGCTTCATATTTGGCAGGGTTGCCAACCCAACTCCTAATGTTACCATTACTGGGAACGAATTGGGAATCCAGCATGTATACTAATATTTAAACACAACATATTCTAGTTGATGGTTTTTCTTATTAGATTTTACATTACATGGTTTGAGAATACAGTAGACTCGCGGTAACGTGAACTATTAAAACCTGAGCGTGTTCACGTTTGCGAAGTTGTTCATGTTTACGAAGGTGTAATTTTTTACATCTTAAAAATAAAATAGACATATATTTAACTCAAATTCATATATTTTTTATTAATTCATATTCATTAATTCATATTCATATTTGCTTTGCTAGTCACGCTTGATACTCTTTTTATTTTTTCTATTACTTCCACTTTTCCTTTAAAGATAAAAAATTTGGTAGTTTTTGCGACATTTTTCACGACACACTTTATATTAAACTAAAAACAAAATAAGCAAATCAACAGCGCGCGTTACACAAAATGCCAGAATATATTCATAAGCAATCATTTACGGGGATTCCCAATTTTTACAAAAGTAGTGATTGCTTACAAATGTTCAAAAGAAAACAACGTTTTCTATGTTCCATTAATTTTACATTTGTTCACGTTATAGGGCTTTCTTACTGTGTTCACGCTACAGAGTAGTCAGTGTAAAAAAAATTATGTTCATGCTAGCCGGTGTTCACGTAAGGCGGTGTTTTTGTTATCGCGAGTCCACGTACATACAAAATTCTCAATAGTTTAATATTTCAGCAAAACATATTTATTTGTCATTCTTATAAAATTACCGGATCTATTTTTGGATTAATATTATTTCGTTAAATATTAAAAAACTTTATTTTTTTTATCGAAATCAAACATTTATTTGTTAATTGGAAGTGAAATAAAATTTTGCAAAAATGCAAATATTAGACTTAAAAACAACTAAACTCAAAAGGGATTTATTTTTTTTATTTTCTGTGTTTACATTTTTTTTTATCTAATTTTTTACATTTTTATAAAATTGAATTAAGGTGGGATTTAGATAAGAATAAAATATGTTTAATTTTCTTCTTTTATTATATATGATTCTTCTTCGAGCTTAAGATCTTTTGTTAAAACGATTGTAAATTATTAATTTCCAATATTTCGTCTCCACATTGGGAGACTTCTTCAGGGAAATTTATTTTAATTTAATTTAATTTTTATCAATTTTAAAATTTTTGAAATAACAAATTTTAAAAAAGGCGGGAAAATAAATTTTGAAATAAATATTTGTTTTTTGTCAATATAAAAATATCCCAGAAAACAATAATAAAAAATATTTAAAAAACATCATAGTAAACAAACTTAAATGAACAATATTTAAAATCTTAACTAAAATATTATAATAATAAATTTCCCTGAAGAAGTCTCCCAATGTGGAGACGAAATATTGGAAATTAATAATTTACAATCGTTTTAACAAAAGATCTTAAGCTCGAAGAAGAATCATATATAAGAATAAAATATTTAGAATATCTATTCCGAAACCAAAATGATAAACATGAAGTAATCAAAAATTTTAGATTAAACCACTTCATTAAATTTAAAGCAATTTGAATTTGATAAACCCTGCGGGAAATGGACCAGTCATTGGTATGGTCACGTGACTAGAACTTTGTGTGTATGAACCAGTTCAAGTTTCGGTTCTGTTATATGAAAGTGACCGGTACTTTTAACATGGGAGGTGACAGTTGCTACCTGTGGAGCACCGTGTGACGTGACGAATAACTTGACCAAGGTAACCTATCACCGTACCGACTGAATTGAATATGATACGGGACAAGTTAGAAATAGGTAGTGTCAAAGTATGACCATTTTAGGATTTATGTGACATGCAACAGAACCAGTGGTTAAAAAATTATCACGTGACTGGTGTAGGTGGACGTATCGAAGAACTGGAGAAAAATTGTTGAAGGAAAACTAGTCACATATTAAGCGCAAATTATTCTGTAATAGGGGGTAGTTTAACTGAAATAGTTTTGAGACGTACCACTGCACTGGTCTAAGGGGCACATGTCGACGGGCATGCTAAAAGTAATTAGCAAGTAACCTGTCACTTTTTATTCAGCATATGTCATATTATGCACGAGTTGCTAAATAGCCCGTCCGGAACCAATCACTGCACTTTTCCATAACAGTGGCACAACAAAAATCAATTTTATAATTAGCTTATTTTGTCTATACCCAACAAAAAACTAAGTTTAAGATCGCGACGTTTGGCGAGAAATCTCCATATCTGGCAACCCTTTTCACAGTTCCGTGTTCAGTTCTTTTAAACCAGTGGAGTGTTACGTCTTCATTTCTACTGTCACTTAGTCTTTACAGATAAAATTCCTTCAGTGTTATGTCTGCTGTGTAGCAGTCAAGTGACTGAATCCTTTGGCACTAATTGCCATGTTTTGTGCAGTTGAAGTTATTACTGGTCATCCAGTTCAATGACCAGTAATAACTTCAACTGCAACGGCCCTAGTTGCTTCAGTACACTTTCATGTTATGTTACTTTTTCTCCAGTTACATGATATATCTGGTAGCAACCAGTGAATGTTTTGTCACCATATAGTCACGTGATTGGTCATTTCACCAAAATTAACACTTTTTGGTGCACCGCAATATTGGTTTCACCAGTTTCGTGACGTGCCCCCAAATATTATATCACAGATTTGTCACTTTGGATCAATCGACCCTTTGTTTCCCGCAGGGAAATAACATTGTTAGAGAATTTCTAAATTTTGTAAAGTATTTCAGATTTAAACAATTATGCTACTCAAATGTTGTTCACAGAATTGTGTAGAAGTAATTAACAGTTTAAGTGGTAAAGTGTTATCGGTGTAAAATATCATGATTTTTAAACTTTAAATCATAGCATTGTCCAAAATCGTGTTATATTACAACGAAAGTACGTTATCACGTGAAATGATAATTACATTATTCTCCTTTGTTTTTTATTAAACCTTTATTCCACTTACAACAAATATTTTTATTTTGACGAAATTTTACATATTTTGAAAATCGTTAAGATTTTCAAAATATGATAAACGATTTTGACGATTTTTTCTAGAAAATTTAACGATTTAACGCTCAAAACAATTGGCAACACTGCAGACAATATGTACAGTTTAATTGGTATTAAAGTATTTTACAGTTTGTTGTTGGTTTTATTTGGTTGCAAAGTTTGGTTTGTGTTACTTGTTATTATTATACGATTAACAATTACCCAGGCAGAAAAATACAATCTGCCCAGTGTTGGCAAAGCGTCGGCTACGGTCGGTTTTGCGTTGGCAGAGCATGGGATTAACAATCTTGACAGTATTGTCCTGTTACCCGATTGATAGCAGTGGCCAACCGCGGCTTTGAACAACTTGCCCCTGTTGGCACACCGTTGTTAATTCAAAAAATTTGGTGCTTTTAAAATATCTTAAATTAATTTTGAGAAGTGTGTATCAGAGAACGGTTTGAGTGCCTTATTTCATGCTTTTGAATGCAATCACAAAAAATGAGTACATTGTTGTCAACTCACATCATTTCAATGAAACAACAATCGACAGAATTGAGAAAAATGAGTGTAACGAAGCCATGCATTGCATTGCTTGTCTAGTGGTAACCTCACTTAACACTCATAAAAACAACGAATACACAACGATTGGTATGAATGGTCTCAATGTTAAATGAACAAATTTAACAAATTTTTTTGTGAAACATATTAAGAAAATTAAAAAATTGTATACATATTTCATGTTTAATAATATTAAAAAAAAAAATTATACATATTTCATGTTTAATAAAAATATTAAAAATTAAATTAAAACGTTCATAAAAACATTTTAAATCCATAAAAATTAAACAAAATAAAAACTAAATTCATATTAATTTAAACAAAAAAAATATTGAAAATAAAATTAGCTTCTAGAAAGGCTATTTGAGATTTGTTAAAAAAAACACATAATTAAACAAATTAAATTATAATAAACATAATTAAAAAATTGTCCATATTTTACTTTTAGTGTTTTTCTTAATTGTATGAAAAACACCGGTGTTTATTTTTTGTAAAATATCTTCACTTTGCATGTTGTATTGCTACAGGTCAACGAATACTACGCGAATGTTGTGATTGATTTCATGTTAGTCATGTGTCATCATTTCATTTCATTGCTTGACATGTAACGGCATTATAAAAATGAATGGTAGAAAGGCATTCAACAAAAACTATAAATGGAATAAACAGCAACAGCATAAGCTGTTGTTGTAGAATAAAAGCAATGCAAAAGCAATGATTGTATGAATGGACAACAAAAACGAATGGTCTCATTCTGTTCTCTGATTGGTACCAAACGTTTTTTTTTACACAAAGGAACCAAATTAGCAACTCATTTTGAAAAATGTCCATACATCGTTGAATGGCCTACTTGCAAATTTCGAGTTTGGGTCCTAAATCTTTTGTTTTACAATTAAATAATTCAGCATATTTTAATATTTTAGATAAGGCTTTAATATTTTTAAAATCTTTTAATTTTTTCATGTTCTTTGGAGGGCCAAAATAGAATATGTGTCCACCATATTGGATACGCCATTTGAAAATTTTAATTTCAGATTCGCGTTTAGCAACTTGAAAACATCCTACACACAAAAAATGTCCAGAGGGAATAAAATGAAAGCATATTTAGTAAAATTTTTTCATTAAAAGTTTTGTTTAAATTATGCACCATTGTCTTAATTTTGTATTTGCATTTGCAAAATTTTCCTAAACTACTTTCCACGTAACACGTAATTTCATACATTATACAAAATAAGTTAACATTTTTATCTATTTTTACAACTGTTGCTTTTATGCTAAATTTTTACAAAATGTTAAACTTATATCATATCATACCTCTTATATTTTCTTGTGAGCATATTTTAATCAAGCATTACTTGGTAAAATGTAACAAAATAAATATGGACGAACATAACATATGTCATTTCTTGTACATAAGTGTTAAAGGCTAGAAATGTTTTTTTGAGAACGAAACAAAATTCATACAACAGTTTTATCTCAATGAAATAAAATTTGTATAAAATATTAATTAGACGTTATTTTGACGTAAATGTATCAACTGTTTAAATTAAATTTAATATGTGGTTAAAGTAGCCGAAAAAAAAATATCCTGGTAATTTTTATTCTTAGTGATAATGTGAAGGTGCGTAATATTAAGTACTTAGTATAGGTAATATTTAACATATGTTATATTTTTATATTGTATAAAAAGATAATTTTAATAACAGAAAAAACAGCATATTTGATATAAATATATGGGAAATTTTATTAAACTATCTAGGTATTCTTGTGAAATATATCTAGGGATTCTTGTGAAATATAATAATAGTCATAAATAAAAAAGGAAAAATTACCAAGTTATTGCAGTTAAATGTCATTATATTTTTGTACAATACATTTTCCTACGTTAATTGAAAAACTTTACTGAAAATACAATAGTTATTAGTTGAAATACTCCTACTATACTTGCTAATATTATTCTCTTTTTTTGATAATGTTCCCCTAGATTTTATTTGTGTGTAGGATGTATTTCAACCAAATCAGACAGAATCGCAGAAGAAATCTAAATCCGTATCGTCATATTGGATTTACTAATTTAAACTCGATTTTTTTTTATTTGAGATTCTTTATGAGCGTTCCCAAAGCCTTTGTTATTGATAAGTTGAAGAACAATATATTAAAAATAAAAATTATGACGACCTTAATGGATCCTCCATTTTGAGTTTTAAAATTTTTATCTCATTTTTGTGATTACCTGAACCTTAATTTAACACTTAAAAGCTACCATTACTATCCCATAATACATTTATTTAAAAAACACAGGTTTTCGATTGTGTTTAAGTCTGGGCTAGATGATGGCCAATCGAGAACATCAATTCCATTTTCTTGAATCCATTTTTTGTTTTTTTTTTTGCTGTGTGCTGTGATGCGCCGTCTTTTTGAAATACATATTCGCCACAGTCCTAAGCTTTGGTACTGACGGAATTAGATTTTCTTACAATATATTCATATATTTTTCCGCATTTAAAATTCCATTAATGAAGTGAAGCTGACCGACACCCTTTGAGGACATACAGCCCCACACCATAAGGCTTTCTGGCATCACCGACGCATACGTCAAACTTTGATTCGTCGCTAAAAATAATGGTTGTCCCATTACCTTTGTACCCAAGAACGCCTTTCCTTTGCCGACAACAAACGTAATTTCATTTGAAGTGCAGTAAGTAAGGGTTTTTCTTTGGCCTAAAAAATAGTTTTGTTTTAATAAATATTTTTTGCAATACCGAGATATTGTTTCGCTTACTTTATAAAAACCATAACCTATTTCTTTCATTTTCTGATGCGTCCATTCACGTTTTACGGGTTTTCCAATTGTTTCGGACCACTTTGAAGCTATGTCTCTAACAGTGCTTCGACAATTTTTTTTAATTATAGCCGCTAATGCTATTTTATCGCGAAACGGTTTTTTTGGAGACGCGGCCTCTATTCGCAAAGTTATTGCAGTAATTTCCATTTTTTTTTTTGGTATTTCTGAACAATACTTTGTATTGTAGATCAGGCGAGCTTAAGATTAATCGATATTTCGCCATAACTCTTTCCCGATTTGAATTTGTCGTTAATTAGTAATCGGATTTCTTCACAAATTGGCTTACCGCATGCCATCGTTTAAAAAGTAATAAAAATTAACATAAAACAACATGAAAAAGAAAGATTTTTTTCTTCCACTATAATTCCAATATAACGGTACATTTATATAATTTGTTTATAATTCCCCTTTTTATAGTTGTTTCCAGCTGATTTTTACACTGAACGAATTAATAATGGTCAAATTAATATTTACAAATAATAAACTACTTCAGTTTAATTTTTTATGAAATGTGAATACATTTTTTAATTAATATCAAAAACACAAAATCAACTTTCAGAACTTCAACTTTGTCAGCGTAGTTAACATTGTTTCATTATAAAAGTGGCCATTTGTGTTGTACAGTCAAACAATATTTGGTGTACGAATTAATAGTGGTTAGGTACATGTAACAAATGTGGTACATGGTACGTGGTACATGTAACAAATTAAATTAAATTCTTTTTAATCTCAGTGCAAACAATAAATTGCATAAATCTCTTCATTTTCTCCAATCTTTAACTATTTTATTATAAATATATATGAAAATGAAAATTATTCAACTTCGAGGCCATACTCTATATTTCTTATTAGGATATTGTCCTAGCAAATAATCTATAGAGTTTTTGTTTTCAAATTTATTCTTTGACCCTTTCAGGAATGTGTTGATAGATCTATTTCTGGAATTTTCTAGGTTCCCATCATCAGAACACGTTTTGAAATCGGTAACAATCCCATGCCAAACATCAAACATTCATATAAACTAGTTTACTCACTACATGAGAACTAATATATATTATATGAGCTCGAAGTAAAAAAGATTATCACCATTGATCAAAAAATAAATTGAAACTTGTTTGTGTGTATGTCTACCTTTGGTAAATATTCAATACACGTTTTTGTTTCTTTTCCTTTGATATGCACATTTGTTAAAAACTGTCTTTTTTACAAGTTTAATATAATTTTTATTAAAAATAAAAATAAAAATTATGTTTTTTCGACCTTTAATTTTGCAATGAAAATGAAAATTATATAGATCTATCAATCTATCATTCCTGAAAGGGTCAAAGAATAAATTTGAAAACAAAAACTCTATAGATTATTTGTTACGACAATATCTTAATAAAGAAATATAGAGTATGGCCACGAACTTGAATAATTTTCATTTTCATTGCAAAATTAAAGGTCGAAAAAACATAATTTTTATTTTTAATAAAATTATTTTAAACTTATAAATATATATATTTACTTCTAAGTAAATTTAAAAGTTTTATAATAATATTTAAAATTTTTATGTTTGATTAAAAATCGAATATATATCAATTTTGAAAAAAAAAACTAGTTTTTGCTCACATACAAAAAAAATGTATTACCCCAGCTCAATTTTGGAGTTGATTTTTTAACACAAGCGATTGCTAACGGTATTTTTTTTGGCATGATGTTGTCAGTACTAATGCTGTTGAAGAATACTTGAAATATAAGAGTTGCCAGACTTTTCAAAAACAAGATAAAACAAAAACAAATTTGTATGGGTAGTAACTACGCAATGGTAGCTTACAGGTTTAATACGAGGTCGGATCAATAAGTACGTGACTTTTCGAACTTCCCTCGTAGTTATATGAAATACAACACTGCTTCCATCAAGTACCACCTGTTAATAGACTACTGTCAACTTTTGAGCAGTTTCGTCAATTACTTTGCGTTTAACAGCTGTTCGAAATATACAACCTCGTGGATTTTTTTAAAAATGGAAAAAAGTGAATTTCGAGTGCTATTTAAACATTATTTTACGTTAATCAAACCAAGGAAAATCTTGATAAATACTATGGGGACTCTGCACCATCGATTGCAATGGTAAAAAAGTGGTTTACTGACTTTCGTTGTAGTCGCTCAAGTACAAATGACGCTGAACGTTCTGGACTTCCAATTGACGTCAATACACCCGAAAATGTCGAAAAAATCAAGGATATGGTGTTGGCCGATCGAAGAGGTAAAAGAGGGTGTGATTATTGATGCTATAGGCATTTCATATGGCAATGTGGTTTCGATTTTAAACGATCAGTTGGGTTTAAGAAAGCTGTCTGCAAGATGGGTGCCGCGTTTTGCTCTCAATTGACCATAATCGTAATCGTGTGACAACTTCAAAGGAATGTTTGTAGTTGGGTAACCGCAATTCGAATAACTGTGGATGAAACATGGATCCATTACAACACTCCGGAGACCAAGCAGCAGTCTAAACAATTTGTTTCTCCTAGTGAACCGGCTCCCAAGAAGGCTAAGGCTAAGAAGTCGGCCAATAAGGTGATGGCAACAGTTTTTAGGGATGTACGCGGGATAATCCACATCGATTGCCTTCAAAAGGTAAAACAATAAACGGTGAATATTATGCCAACTTATTAGATTGATTTAACGAGGATTTAAAAAAAAACGACCTTATATGGCCAAGAAAAAAGTTCTTTTTCATCAAGATAATGCACGGGTGCACACGCGTGCAGTCTCAATGGTCATATTCCATGGATTGGGCTACGAATTGGTACCTCATCCGCCATATTCTCCAGATTTAGCCCCCAGTGACTATTTCCTATTTCCAAACCTAAAGAAATGGCTCGGTGGAAAGAGATTTAGCTACAACGATAAAATTATTGATCAAGCAAATAACTATTTTATGGATCTCGACAAATCCTATTTTTTGGAATGAATACAAAAATTGGAGAAACGTTGGACTAAGTGTATTGAGCTAACAGGAAATTATGTTGAAAAATAATTTTTTTTTTTGCAAAAAAAACGGTGTTTAATTAAAAAAGTCCGCTCTCGTAAAAATGTTTAGTTCCATAACTTAAGTTTGTTCTTAAACTCTGAAATGCTGGAAAATAGTAAGGTCTGAAGATACTTTTTCAGTTATATTTCCTAATCTTGAAAGTTTATGAAAGGTCAGTTATGGTCAGTAAAACTTCAGTAAAAGACATCTCGGAGAACAAACTGACGTTCAAAGTTTTTTTAATATATTTTTTTTTTTTGGAAAAGAAGGGTTTTCAACAAAATATTCAATTCTGATCGATAAATAAAAAAAATAGTTGAGGTAGAGTAAAAAATAATTTTTTTTATATAAATATAAAATTTTTGGTCTTCAAAGTTTAGTAACGTCATGATGCTTGTAAAGAAAACACAACGCGTATTCGATTACTAAGAATACAAGAATGAATCAATGAATAGGTTTTTTGTTAAAGCTCTGCCTATTCAGGAGACTCTAGCTTTTCTAAAACTTCGGGTTCTGATGAGATCTTTAGACAGGTCGAAATACTAGTATCAACCTAGCTAATATGTTTGATTTTCTTTTTTTTTTTGTAAATATACAGAAGTTGAAAACTCGTTATAAATTTAAAATAACATTGAAAAAATCTCCAAACAATTAATAAAACTCTAAAAAATTGTAAATTTTTCCATTTTTGTTTTGTGTACTATGTCCAAATTTCTAGCTTCTGATAACAACACAAAAACAATACGTTAAATTTTTTCTATTTAATTACCATTTTGTTTATACACGTGAAATTTTGATTTTGAACTCATATTAACAAAAAACGATTTTGTTCATATAATATTTAACATTTCTATATTTTTTTTTTTTTTTTTTTTTTTAAAAAGAGAGGCAACACTCAGGAAATACTTCCTATATTTAGTGTGTTGCTTTCTTTGGAAAGGGATTTTAAAAATATAATAACATTTTAGATTTATCAGAAAGATACTTTTGGCCAAACGATGGCGATGCTGGCCCACTGTGCATAAGTTCACTGAAAAGTTTCAATGGACGAGTTTAAATGCAACTTCTTTGATTTTCTGCAAAAAAATCATTAATATCATGCAGGTTTGCCTCTCAGTGCATGTAAACAAATATCACATATTTTTTAAGTAAAATTCATTGAAATTTGTTGACTACAACAGATTCTTTTCATCTGAAATTGAAATACTTTTCAAAGCTTTAATAATTTAGGTCTTATTTATGTTCTGGGAAAATTTTTTATCGTAAAAACAATTACGATACTTTATACTATGTTTCCACTTACCTGTTTTGAGCAAAACATGTGTTTTGGTGAAAAAATATGTATGGGAAAACATGTAAAAATATGTTTCATTTAAAAACACGTTTAAAGCACAATCAGTGCAAAAAAAAATCAGCAAAATTTTTTTATTTTCTCCAATATTTACTCTATTTAACAATTTTGTTATAAATATGTTAATTAACTAATATAAAAAGTTTCATGTTATATTAAGTAAAATATGCATTAACATACCTTTTTTATAAAAAGGGTATGTTTTTTATAAAAAAAGATATGTTAATGCATATTAAACTAATAATTTGCTTAAGTAATATATACTTTCATTGCCCTTAAGTGTTAAATAGTTAAGTTGAAAATAAAGGATGTTTTTTATAGAGGTATAGAACTCTTAAATCTAATAAAACAAAGATGAATTTTTTAAATTGACATGAAAGTAACTTTATTCGAAGGATAATCTTCTGGCATTATAATTTATATATGACTTCTGGCATATGACCGCCACTACTGGCTCGGACGTAGTCTAATCTGGAGGTCCAATTTTCGATGACTTTTTCCAACCTTTGTTTCCCTATATTGGCAATAACACGGCGAATGTTGTACCGATAAGTCATTGCGGACTTATCGGCGTAGACTAGGGACTTCACATATCCAAACAGAAAATAGTCCAGCTGTGTTAAGTCGCACGATCTTGGAGGCAAATTCACGGATTCGAAGCGTGAAACTATGCAGTTACCAAACGTTTCCTTCAATAAATCAATTATGGGACGAGCTGTGTGACATGGTGCGCCGTCTTATTGAAACGTCAGCTCCTGCACATCATGGTTGTACAATTGACTGCAACGTTCTGGACAAGCATCGTTTTTAAAGAAGTACGGACCAATGATTCCACCAGCCCATAAAGCACACCAAACAGTCAGTTTTTCTGGATGTAACGGTATCTCAACATACACTTGAGGATTATCATCACTCTAAATACGGCAGTTTTGTTTATTGACGTATAAATTTAACAAAATTCGAAAAATTCGCTAAACAACATTCGCAAAATTCGCGTATTTCGAACAGAACCATGATTTTCAAAATAAATTTGCACAATTTGGAAGCGATGTTCGGGCGTCAGTCTATTCATGTTGAAATGACAAACCAATCAAAACATAAATCACTTGACAGCTGACAAATGGCCGTCAGTTAAAAAAGTGTTGTCAACTTAAAGTTTTAAACCTGCATCAAAAACACCCTTTACAACTCTGCTAGTTGTATAAGTATCACTGTACATTATTTCAAATAGTACTTCAAAATAATTAATTATATATTTCAAATAAAATACACTCTAATAACTACACACTAGTGTCCGACCGAACAGTTTGTACAGAAAATACATTTGGTCTGTATTCGGTATTTTAAAGCATTATGGACAAAGTTGGTGAATGGGAAAAAATATTTATTGGGCTTATTAAATGCGATTTTGACTGTCAAATTTAAAGAAAAGTCCGTAGTTAAGCAATTAATTCACTGTTCGGTCTCTGACAGTTCGGCCAATTCGAATATAGTTCGGCTGCCGAAATTTTAACTTTATAGCTAAGTTTTGTTTAAATTATGCAACCCATTGTCTTAATTTTGTATTTGCATTTGCAAAATTTTCCTAAACTACTTTCCACGTGACAAGTAATTTCATACATTATACAAAATAAGTTAACATTTTTATCTATTTTTACAACTGTTGCTTTTATGCTAAATTTTTACAAAATGTTAAACTTATATCATATCATACCTCTAATATTATGTGTGCATATTTTAATCAAGCATTACTTGGTAAAATGTAACAAAAAAAATATATACGAACATAAAAGGCTAGAAATGCTTTTTTTTTTTGAGAACGAAACAAAATTCATACAACAGTTTTATCTCAATGAAATAAAATTTGTATAAAATATTAATTATACGTTATTTTGACGTAAATGTATCAACTGTTTAAATTAAATTTAATATGTGGTTAAAGTAGCCGAAAAAAAAATATTTGGTAATTTTTATT